>KK115778.1:109288-121473 GCA_000611955.2 Stegodyphus mimosarum | reverse complement strand
ACATATATACATATATATATATATATAAATTTATATACCTTTGGTGCGGCCGATTGCAACCAAAATAGGAAGTGCACATCTACGTGTTATAGCAGTCCTATATACAAAATTTCAAAGTTCTGAGGCTACTCGTTTTTGAGTTATGCGAGATGCATGCCATATACTTTTGGTGCAAATTTATATATTTTTGGTCCGTGCGGTAGCACGTACAGACGCCACGAAAAAATCTCTTTAGATTCCAGTTTAAATCAGTTTTATAATTTTGTTTTTGGAAAAAGAGCCCTTTATTCCGTTCTTACGTACGGATATTACTCAAAAACATCGTTAAATTGCATTCGATTGCGGTCAAAATAGATATTGTTGTTGAAATATGATACCCAATTTATGCAGATGACACGGCCATCCTAGCTCAACACAAACGCCTGGATTTTCTGGCTCCAAAATTCAGAGCTATCTCTCTAGTGTTGAGCTCTGGCTCATTACCTGGAAAATCAAAATTAATGTTGCTAAATGTGCTGCTATAATTTTCCACAAGTCCCATCTTCCATACCCTACCATTAACTTAAAGCTTTTTGACGATTACATTCCCTGGTGTAATTCGTATAAATACCTCGGTGTTACCTTGGATTCAAAATTCATCTGGCGTCTTCATATTGAGAATGTTCTCAAAAAAGCGAAGGTAGTCAGAACCCAACTATACCCCTTATTAGATCGAAAGAGCCATCTGTCTATTAAAAACAAAGCTCTTCTCCATACTTCGATTATTCGACCAATTTTTATGTATGCCTGCACCATCTGGGCCGCTGCATCTAAGACACATTTATTAAAACTTCAAACCTTTCAGAATAAGACTCTTCGTTTAGCCCTTAATGCACCCTGGTATGTTCGTAATGACGTGATTCATTCGGATTTTAACATTAAATCTATTGATGTCTTGATTAAAAGACTTAGTCAAAATTTGTTTGCCAAAATTGAACAGATTGATAATCGTGCTTTACAAATGCTGCCACCTACGATTCGTCGATCCCAAGCTCCTCAAAACGACCACGGTCTGTGATTGGGCGGGAGTACGGGATCTTCCATCTTGCTAAAAGACGACGATTCAGCCCCCCCCCAGCCTTCAGTTCCAGCGACGACGCCGTTCACTCAGTTGCTCCAGATATGCCTCACACATGATTATCAATCTGTTTCTTTTAAATATCACATTATTTACCGCAGATTTAATCTGCCAAATTGCTATTCGCCGGTAAGTAGTCATTACACTTCTAGCATATAACTGTATTATAAACCATGTGACCAAGGAGCCTATTAATCGTAAAATCTTTCCTATCTGCTTTATCTTTGGTGTTGTATTCATGTTAAAAAATTATAAAATACCCCCCAAAAAATTTGTTAAAAATCTTAAAATACCAAAAAATTCTGTATTCTCCCCAGCTCAGTGGTTAGCGTGTTAGACTCGAGACCGAAAGGTCCCGAGATCGAATCTCGCGAATCGCTGCTTAATTTTTCCGAACTTATAATATTTTTATAAGAAGTTCTTTTTGTCTCTGTAATTTTTCTCAAGTCATGTTGACTTCCTTTTTATTTTTCCTTAACGTCTTTCATGTATTTTTTCCTATTTCTGCTCCCTTTTATTAACTATGATGTGGAGGTAGAGGGTTCTTTACCCTAGGCACTCCGTAATAATTAATCCTTGGATATGATACCCAAAATCTTTCGCGATTACAATACTTTCTTTTTACTTCGTACAAGAAAGTAATAATTAGAAACATTCTTAGGTGCTTGAGCCTTTTAAGCTCTATAATGCGTGAAATTTTTGGTACATATAATTTGCTTTTAATGTGCAGCCGTAAGAAGAAATAAGATATACATAATTCTAAAACAGGAGCATTTCATTTAAGGTTAGACTGCTCGGCCTAATTGATCTGCCTGAGAAATCCTTGGTCTGGTTATTTTGCGACCTTTTATCCAACGAGGGCATTAACATTCTGCAAAATAAAATTCAGATGCAAATGACAAAGCTTAGAATAAAACAAATTTTTTTATCGCATTAAAATAAAAGTTTTATTCTGACAGCGAGAGTTAGAAAAGAATTACAAAGAAAAAGGCTATTATGACTACTGGCAGGAGACTGTAAATTTTGTGATTTTACGGTTTATAATCTCTACTGCTTTTCTTTTCTTTCGTCTGGGAAAATAGACGTTTTTCTTTGTGAAGCTGCTATAGGAATACATTTTGCGAAACTTACAAAGCTGCATCAGACTATTTGTTTCATCATTTTACTACCGTTTTCGTCTTTTATTTATACCGCTATTAAATCTGAGTGAGATGCCAAACTTCTCTTGATAAATTCGAGAAATTTATTATATACTAACTGATAAGTTTTCCAGTTAAGTTTGATTGCCAGTTAAGTATGATTGCCATGCCAGTTAAGTTTGATTGAAAGTAATGCATCTAACAACACAGAGAACGATACCGCTATAATCCTTCTCTAATAACGATGCAAAAAACACGATTTATAGTCATACATTTTCAGTAGGATGCGATAATGGAACACACATACAAAATTTCAAGAGAAAAATCAACTTATTCTCTCTCAATACATCAACAGCAATGGCATGGAGTTTTTAATGATTTTCGTCTTTCTAATCAAAAGGTCATAAAAGCTCAAGTTCCATCCGATATTTCACCTATATTCAATTTCAGTCGATTAAATGCGGTAAAAAAATGGATCATAATTGATCGGAAATCAATAACGATAACAAGTTTTTAATTAACAAACTCTACGATTTGAAAAGTGAGCAGTAGCAACACTTTTCGAAGTAAAGCATTTTTATCTCCAACGCGCGAGACTGTTGCTACTAGGAAAATTGAGTGCGAAAATGAGTGTTTTCAGAGTTTTTAATTAATATCTCGGTAGATTAAAGTCGTAGTAAGATGGGAACAGTCCAAATGCTTCCTACAAATTTTTGGAAGCTGAAATAATGTGTTTAATGTTTGGCAATGTTATTTTTATTTGATTTTAAAACTCGGAAATTTTTTTATTAGCAGACTCTACGATTTGAAAGCAAGCAGTGGCAACATTTCACAAAATAAAGCAGATTTTTATCTATAACGTGTGAAACTGTTGCCCCTCCGAAAAATGAGAGCAAAAATAAGCGTTTTCAGAGTTTTTAATTAATATCTCCGGTTTTAGATACTTTTTTTGGAAAAAAGTGAACGTCGACTTATTCCACGACCCAGAAAAGAATTGTAGAAAGTTTGGTGACAATAGCTATAGTGTTTTTGCTAAGAAAGCTCAAATTTCCCCAAAACTAGTATGCGAAAAAATTATTTCCTTGATTTTAATGTAAAAATTCTCCTGGTATTTTATACCTGGATTTGTGTACTTTTAATATATTGCCTTAATTTCTTTAACATAGTTTAATATGCACGTATATATACGTTCTTACAGATATCACAAAAGTATTCTAGGCCGTATATACACGGCCTTGTCCGTTAGAGGCTTAAAATCACTTCCAGAGTACATTCGTCTGAGACAATCGCACTTTTCGAATTATCAAAGTTCGATTACATTTAATATATAAAGATGCTCGGCATCAGATATAAAATTTGAACAAGGGAACGATTTAAATCGATTTATAGGTGACAGGTGGCTAATTGATTAAGATAAAACATGCGAGGATTCTCTGCTTCCCTCTGACCAGCCAGGGTTTTCCCTAAGAAAACACAAAATTTCCAAAAACTGCAATGAGGATTTATTTTCTTGATTTTAATATATAAAATTCTCTTGGTATTTTATACCTGGATTTGTGTAATTTTAATATATTGCCTTAATTTCTTTAACATATTTTAATATTCACGTATATATACGTTCTTACAGATATCGCAAAAAATATTCCAGGCCTTGCCGGTTAGAGGCTTAATCGCGAACAAATACACAAACAGACATTCTTCTATATATATATATATATAGCTTATATTAAAATTTACGCATCTGCATTCATGAAACTTAAGTAAATTCCGAAACGTGTTTCACAAAAGGCTAAATAGGATGCCCCTTAAAGATAAATTTTTGTATGTACGACGGACAGCTTAACGATAACTGATCATGACAAATGCATAATGTTGTTGCCAAAATATATAGACAATAAGTTCATTAAAAACTACTAGCATTTTCATCGGTTTGAATTAAAAATTACTTGGTGTCCGTCACTTCAAAGAAAGGGTCGTCTGGGAACCTGGTTTTGTTAAATTGTATGGAATCAACACTATACTTTAATGGGTGAGATACACTTGTTGAATATTTCTAGAGAAACGATTAGGCGTTTCCACTTGAGCGTTAATTAGTATATGTAGCGACGAAAATTCTACTCACTGCATATATAATGCTTTTAGCGCGCCATTTCCAAGGTTTCATTAGCTTCTCAAGTCATTAAATGCAGATGGTACCTCATCAACTATTTCGCATCCTATTCATACATATTTTAAATTACCATTTCTGACTGAAATGAAATACATTTGTGCAATTTTCACGTAAGATTACTAAAAAGGAAGATCACTAAAAAGGAATCATTTCAATATCCACTCAATAAAAGAGACATAGGTGACCAATGTTAAGAAGTCCCGTTTAAAAGAATATATAGAATGAAAGAGAGTTTATTTTATGAACAAAATGCGGCAGATGGGAAAGGGGAAGTACAAACAGATATAAAAAGAAATAAATCTTTCCTATCTAATCTATGCTTGAGGCGGATTCTAAAAGTCCACCCAGCAAGATTCTGGACATAAAGGAAGCATAAATGATACTGTATGACTTCAGCCCTTAACATCATATTGCTGGCTTCGTACTAATCATCTTTTAGAGCCATAAATTATTAAATAAATAAAGAGACTGTTGGTACATTTCTTAGACGACTTTGCTTTGCTATAAAAAATCGTTTCCTTACAAACGTTTTACTTCTTCGTACGAAGCAAAGCACTCTAATCGCGAAAAATTTCGTGTATCATATTTCAACGAAAATATCTATTTTGACCGCTATCGAATGCAATTTAACAACGTTTTTGCGTGACATCTGTACATGGCGACGAAATAAAAGACGCATTTATCCTCACAAAATTTCTAAAACGGATTTAAAATGGATTCAGAAGATATTTTTTCGTGGCGTCTGTAGGTACGTATTTACGTATGTATGTATCTCGCATAATTCAAAAACAAGTAGCCTCAGAACATTGAAATTTTGTATATAGGGCTGCTATAACATGTAGATCTGCACCTCCTATTTTGGTTCAGCCGCACCAAAAGTATGTAAATCTATGTATATACACACACACACACACACATATATATATATATATACACACACATATGTGAGTATATATGTATATATATATGTGTTTGTATGTGTGTCTGTAGGAAAACATTTCAGTAGATGGGCATAGAAATGATGAAGCTGAGCAATTAGATCACATCAGAATCCGGGTGCTGTCGCCGCAGAGTGGAAGGTTGAAAAAAGATGAGACAGAAGAATTTCACTATTAGTTCCATATCTTTATTCTAGTAAACGGCAAATCATTTTTCTTTTAGACGAAGAGCACATGGATATTTCCGAAGCGTAAAGAGCAAGTGTGTTACGTTCAGGGTGAAATCCCAATTCAGACTGAGTTAGTTTTGGTTTACAATGCATTTTGATTGGATAGTTAATACTTCTGTAAAATTATTATTGGTTACTTGACTTTTAGTTCCATTTACATCATCAGAATTATGTAAGTGCCATATGACATGGATCAATCTAGAAATGACGCAGTGCGTAGAGAGGTTATTATTTTTAGAATTGAGAAGGGAAATTTACGTTGTTAATTTAATCTTAGACATATTCTTTATTTTTCTTACATATATATATATCCACTCAGTTACTCGGCTCAGTGAGCTCAGTTTTTTATTCTTATATGTTGGTAAATTCTGCATTTTTTGCTTTTAAAATGATTGAATTAAGTTGTTCTTATCTCCCGATTAAGGTTTTTTATGCCTTCAATTAACTTCCATGTAATAGTTGAAAACTTATCAACAATTTAAAAGTTGTTTAAGTGCCGTTAAGCCTAATTTTCTTGTTCATAGCAGCCGTATTTGTTTACATTTGAAACGTAACAGACTAGTGGATATTTTGCCAATTTAAAGAAATTAAATTTCGTAATAGCAAAGTAACGTTTTCTTCTATTATTGCGAATTAAATCCATTCTTAAATTATCATTTAATTTATTAAATTATCCCATATGTTGACTCAGCATAGGGTCCACAACAGATTAAGTCAGTTGCTACGCCTTCAGTGTCTTTTTGCCGATTGAGACCAAAAGAGAACTTTCAGTTTCGTGCACCGAAAAATCTGTGTTCTTTTCCGCTGGCCGAATTGCTTGCTTAGAAACTGTAATTTTAAGTGTAAAAAATGTTTTTTATTGTTTTAACTGTATTTGGTGTTGGTGTTTTATGTCTTTCTATATCTTTTAATTTTTAATACAGATATTTTGAGTTTTTGTGTATTTTTGCCTTCTTCTGAAGTGAGGACTGAATTAATTGAATGAGAAATACCGGGTTCGTCATAAATTCGTGCAAAATTCAAAAATTCGTAATAAAAGAAGGAATGCACACAAAAATATTCTGTTTGCGCCAATATGGTCAGGAAGACATTGGATTTTTTTCAATGTAAAAAGAAAGTTGCCAAAAACAACCGACAGAGGGCGCTCACACGTCATACTGAGATGTTTTATGCAAATCAGTCTATCAATAAAACACTTCGTTGGAAACGGATCCGTCATTCGAAGCCGGCAGCATGCTTTCTTTGCCAGATCGGGCGTTGGTGGTTTAATTGTTCTACAAGAATGGTGAATCCACAACTGTTACATTGCGAAAGTTTCGCACTGAGAAAGGACTGAAGGCGGTAAAAGCCCTATTTCATTGAATGGGATACGGAATTTAGTACGACTTTTTGAGGAAACTGGGAGTTTGGAAGATCGTCAACGAAGTGGCAGACCACCCTTGAGAAGGGACCACGTTCATGTGGTACAAAGTGTCATGAAAGATATGGCAACCGAGACATCAACGGAGAGTAGCAGTTCTCATGAAGCTGAGAGAAGAACGCGGATTCCAGAGGCGTCGATTTGATGTATATTGCACGGAATGTTTTATCTGTATCCATACAAAACCCAGCGACTTCACCAGTTATTACCGGCGGATACAGATGCAAGACAAAAGTTTGCTACATGGGCGCTGGCACAAATGGAATGTAGCCCACAGTGGTTGCTGAACGTCATGTGGACGGATGAAGCTCACTTTTCACTGCATGTTGATGTCAATACGCAAAGCAGTCGTATTTGGGCGACTTCAAACCCTCGTGAGTACCAGAGTCAGCCACTGCGTTCTCCTCATGTGACTGTTTGGTGTGGTTTCACCGCGTCTTTTAATCTGGGCCCTTTCTTTTTTGAAGAATACTGTCCTCTATCCGGTGTGAAAACCTGTATAGTCACTGCAACACGACATCTTATGCTTTTGCGTGACCACGTTGTGCTTGTATTGCAGGAAAGACATGCCTTATCTTTTGTCCCCTTCAAGCAAGATGGCGCCCGCCCCACATTGCAAGCGACGTCAAAACGGTCCTGTTGGACTCTTTCACCGAAGACCAAGTGATAAGTCGCGGTTATAAAATTCAATGGCTCTCAAAATCACCAGACTTGACCCCGGCAGATTTTTGGTTGTGGGGAAAGTCTCGTGCGTACCGAGGCTCCCCATCCACACTGGTGGAACTGAAAAATGCCATTCGACCGACCGTCGCTGCCATCGATGGGAAGATGCTACACTCCGCTGTAATGGGCGTAGTGACACGCCTCACTTGCCTATTACCTTGTGGTGATGGTAATGTTGAATATCTGTTACTACAAAATAAATGCATGGTGCCATGTTATTGTGATCTGTTTGATTGTCTGTTTCTGTTTGCGTGGTTTGAATAAAACGTCTCAGTATGACGTGTGAGCGCTTTCTGTCGGTTACGGATTTTTTTTTTTTTTTACATGGAAAGAAATCCGATGTCTTTCTGACCATATTGGGGCAAACAGGAAATTTTTCCGTGCATTCCTTCTTTTATTACGAATTATGAAATTCTATTTATGACGCACCCGGTATATCGCTAATGAAATTCAAGGAAATAAGTTTAAATGAAATGCAGGAAAAATGCTTATAATTTAATAATCCGCGCGAGGAAGTCATGTGGTGTGACATCAGATTTTGTTCACTCCAATTATATTTTCCAAAGTATATATTTATTATGTGCTACTTAACCATTTTATTTTCATGTAAAATGGCGCTTTTCAAGAAGCAAATGGACGGAAAGCTGTGTTCGTGCGCTTTCCGAAGAAAATTATTTGTATTTAGTTATTAAAAATGCTATGAAAGCTATGATTTTTCGGTATCTAAAGCAATGATAGATAGTATTGCCCAACAACAAAAGGAAACAAGACGCCAAATTTGGCTTCAAGGAGAAAAAATGTTTAAAATACATGTCCTAGGAAGAAACGAAGTGTTTCAAATGCTGCATAGGTACGAACTTCCCGTTTAAAACAAAATCTGCTGACTCAAAGGGCAGTTGAATAATCATATCATTGAAATGCTCGACGTGAACTGTAAGGGAAGTGATTAATGCTTATTTGAATCTTAAAAAAGACGAAGAAACATATCTGCATCGTTTTTCTCTACGACATATTGAACAAAGCGGAACGCGCTGCAGAACAACTATTTGCTAACTGCAACAACTAACAACACCTAACTGCAGAACAAAGCGGAACAACTATTTGGTTAAAAATGGAAAGATTTTGATACAATAGATGAATCTTGGGTACATTTAAATGACAGTAATAAAAAGAGATCCATATATAATCATCAAAGAGAAGAAAAAAATCTTAGAGAACATGGTTCAAAGAATATAAAGAAAGTTTTTCAATGGACTTTGTTTGGACTTCAACGATTTGGCGACTTTTGGCGATTTTTTGCCAAATTACCGAGATACCCTTTTACTCAATGCTAAATGCACTTGCCCCTGTATTCTTCCTTTTCCGACATAGCTTTCTCTTAAAATTTGTCTGGCGCTACATTGCATAGAAGAATACAACAATTTTGCTTATAATTCTAGTAAAATTACCTATTCTAAATACAGAATTCGTAACAATACCTATTAATAATTTTGTACACAGTGACGCACCTCGAAACAATCTGAAATATGTAATGTAACAAGCTATTTCTTGCATTCCTAAGCAGTTTTTTTTTTGGACCCATACTCTATATTGCCTTTTCCTTTTATCTTAGTTCTTGTCAGTGGAATGTTCTTGTGAAAATATCCTTATCGTTTTGCTTGTAAGCGCTCACATCTTTGCATGTTCTTGATAGTCAGGAATTCGAGCAATTCGTGGAATTAATTTTTCCTACATGTAGCGGAAATTTCGGAAACAAATTTTCTTACATTTTATCATGCTTTTTTCTGTTATAACATAAAACATAAATATTATAAATGCCTGTTACATAGAAGACTTTGAAGAATTTTTGTAAGACTTTTGACTAGATAGATTTGACTTTTGACTTGATAGAAGACTTTTTGTAACTTTCCGGGAATTTCTTAGTTTGTGAAAAACATTAATTACTTTGTAAATAGATTTCACCCAGGCCATCATCCTATTCCAAAAGGTTATTAGATTTTGTACCTAGGTTGTTTTTATTCTTGTGCATTCCATTCATGTCAAAGTGCCGAGATTTGTAAAAATCGCAAGAGTAGTTTTTAAAAAATTAACTCTCAAAATTTTAGCTCCTCCACCCTTAATTGAATTCCGTATATATTTATGAATTTTTTTTATTAAACTCATTTGATTATTCCTTTCACATTTAGAAATTTAAGTTTATTACAAATAAAATGCGGACATTTTTTAAGATTTATTTTTTAATTTATAATGTAAAATTATTTTTATAAATTTTTCGAAAGCAATTTTGAATCATAACTTACAAAATGCCTACCATCATCTTAAAGTAGATGTATTTCTAAGCACACCTGCAAAAAAGTGGAGTTTTTTATTCCAAATTGCCTAAGATATACATGAATTTATATATGGACGCCTTTTGAAATTTGGCATATTTGTTATAAGCGATATTAATGCCAAATGTGGTTTACGCACTTTGTTAAAACTATTTGAAAGTATGAACGATGACTTTTTGTCCCTCGTGTTCAATGAAAAAAGGAAAGAAAAATAGGTTGCTATAGATTAAGAAGTTCGCCAAGTGAATTACTCCTGGCGCAAACTGAAAAAAAATGCGCCAAGATAAATTTCTCACCAAAAATCACAAAATTTAATAGCTAGTCATAATCTGAGTCGTTGATTCGAAATATGGAATAAAAGTTTGTATGTTATTTCAGGAAAAGTCCGAATTTGTAACAAAATACCTATTTTAGAAGAATGCTATATATAAATCTAATATATACCCTAAGTCGCGTTTTCGAGACATGAAAAACGCAATTTGAATTTCGTCAGTCGAGCCAGTAGAACGGGAGTCTACTACAGAACTGTCCCCCCGCCTTTTTTTTTACCCAGCGTACATTAAACGATAAACTTTATGCAGTTTCATTGTTCGTGAAGTGCTTTGTTGTTGGCACATTCTTGATGAAGCGACTCCGATGCATTAATCTCCCAAATGGCAAAGTTATCTTAATACATGGCTAGCATAAATGATTCATTCATTTTGAAAAGTCTATATTTTCAAAAGTACTACACGTGCACACATAAAAAATATATGAAAAGAACTACATACTCACCGAGTTTTTTTTATCTCTTCACCAAGTTTCCTGGATGGATGAAACGTAGCTTCATCGCTGAATATCAACTTGGTGGCGAAATCTTCGTCCTCCAACGCTTCCTGAAGGTTGACGCAAACATCTAGTCGACGGGCGCAATTGCTCGGCTTTCATTACTTCAAGAGCTACACATGCTACAGTTTGAAATTTAACTGTTGACGCAAAATATTGCGCCCAGTATTTTGTGGTATTCTGAAAACCTAGTAAATTGGCAGAAGGAACATCTGGACATGCTGCAAAATGTATGGGATGAGCTCGATTATCCTCTGGACGTGTGTCGTATGACCAAAGGGGCTCATACTGAATATTTGTAGAGAATGTATAAACTTGGGGAGTTTGTGGTTCTTTTCATGTATCTTTTATGTGTGTACATGAAATACTTTCGAAAAAGTATCACGAATGAATCATTTATGCTAGCCCTGTATTAAGTTCGGTTATTTGGATAGTGGCAGCATACACAAGGGCATTATACCTAATCATAGGAGTAAGAGCACAAGAGCTATATGCCTAATCGTAGGAGTAACAACACAAGGGCTATATCATTAATCATAGGAGTAACAACCCAAGGGCTATATGCCCAATCATAGGAATATCGATTTGTGTAATATATCGTTACAGATTTTGTATTTAATTTACTCTTTTTAGTAGAACTGTGGTTAAAATTGCTTTAATTTCCCGTGCAATGCAGCGCGGGATGAATTTTAACTCTTTGAAATCCAAACCCTTCGCAAACTTGTATCTTTAAAATACCGAAACGCTCGAAGTACTTTTCCAGTTTCACAGCAGTTTCCTCCCCTCCCCGTCCATTGACGCAGAAATAGGGGTGAAAATTCCTTTGTACTTTCTAACACAAAGATTCCATTACGCTTTGACCTCGTTCTTTATAAACCTATTCTGAAGCTCTTAAACTGAAATCAGAGAATCAACAACGAAATGTCACGTGCAACTTAAAGATAAGAAACCACAATTAAACCTCTTAGAACAAGCTGTCTGCAGTAAGCTGATGCAATGCATATGGGGAAACTGTACCTGCTACTGCATACCTTAGGGGAAGGGAAGAAAACAAGATCGGAATCTCGGCCGTTTCCGGGCGGTTGCGGTCGTCTAAATAAAGAGTGGTGCAGGGCGGTTTGCTCTTGAAAGTGTTAAGTAAAGTGTTTTCTTCCTACTTTTCCGTTTTCCTTCGTGGTGTAATTGGAAACCCCCCCGGGGGTTGACTCAGGAGAATTCCTGGGAAGTTCTGGCTAGGATCTGTACTTAGGCAGTCTCAACCACGGGGGTATATAAGTTGACTTCACAGGACTA
>KK115778.1:90190-108719 GCA_000611955.2 Stegodyphus mimosarum | reverse complement strand
CCTGCTGAAAAATTACATGAGGCAGGCCCTGAAGGTAGGGGATTGCCACCGGCCGCAGTACATTATCCAAGTATCGTTGGGCCGTCATAGTGCCCTGATTACGAACTAGAGATGACCTGGAATCATAGGCAATAGCGCCCCAAACCATTGTGCCACGTCGTCGCGCGTTGGGGCGTTCCACAACTACTGCGGGGTTAGATCTGTCTCCACGTCGACGCAAAATCTATTCTTAGTGCGCGTCTACATCGTGGAATGAGTAACTATGCAAAATTTCAAGTCAATTGTGTGTATAGTTTTGGAGATCTTGTAATGAGTCAGTGGTATTTGGCTTATATATATAAAGACAAGCATAATACTATTATAATGTAGCATTAATAAATAATAATGTCAGTTATAATGTATACTGTCCGCTTGTGATGGGACAACAAAAATCCATTTTTCTCAGGATTTACGCAAAATCTGTTCTTAGTGCGCGTCTGCATCGTGGAATGAGTAACTATGCAAAATTTCAAGTCAATTGGGTGTATAGTTTTGGAGATCTTGCAATGAGTTAGTGTTATTTGGCTTATATATATAAAGACAAGCATAATGCTATTATAATGTAGCATTAATAAATAATAATGTCAGTTATAATGTATACTGTCCGCTTGTGATGGTACAACAAAAATCCATTTTTCTCAGGATTTACGCAAAATCTGTCCTTAGTGCGCGTCTGCATCGTGGAATGAGTAACTATGCAAAATTTCAAATCAATCGGATTTATAGTTTCGGAGATCTCGTGATGAGTCAGTGGTATTTCACATATATATATATATATATATAGATTAGAAATAAGAAAAAATGAAGATGTGCATTTTATCTCTACGAAACTATCGCTAAGACAGCATTTTCCCCCTTTCTTTTAAATAGTACATAGTCTTATTATCTTAAAAATAAAATAACATTCAGGTAAATTTTTAAAAAATTCAGGTAATTTTTTTTATTTCAGATAAATGCTTACATAAAATTTTTTAAAAAGTTAATATTTTCTAACATTTTTGTATTATTTACTACCAGTTGTAATTCTGAATCTGCTGTACATATTATCGTAGCAATTTGTTTCCTTAAATTTACGCCAGAAATCTTTGTTCCTCACCTAAAAATACAACACATTTTTGGATTTGTAGCATTTCAAATGTTGAAAATTTTATAGACACGGAATTAAAATAAAGTTAAGTTTAACTGTTTTATTTAACTCAAATTCCACGTTTTACGGAGCCACGCGAAAATGATTTAATTTAAGAATTTTTATGTTTATCAGATACAGAAAAATTTATTCAAACACCTGCAGCCACCACTTGAAAAAAAATATGCTAGTTAATCTTTTATGCCAGAATGTTGAGAAATAACATAAATCGATGACGGGCATGCAAACTGAAATTTCATAATAATTTTATGATACATACAGAGGCTGTTCGCACATTTTTTAGACGATGTATATTGTATTCACAAAACTAAATTACATAAAATTCTTGTGTTTTAAAAGTTCTATTTGACATCCCTTATTCTGAACTATCTTTCGACACCGCAATTTCCAGAATAATAATGCCTTTTAAAGTGTGAAAACAAGTATTCTATCCCATTCCTCCCGAACAGCTTTCCACAGTCCTGTCAGGGTTTTGGGACAACGTTTGGATAATGCAGTTTTTAAAAGTCCGAAAGCACTAAAATCCATAGGTGACATCGGGAGATCGGGTAGGGATATCGGCGAAGGGTATGGCCTGGATACCAGTTTTTTTGTTCCATTTCTTTTAGGAAATTTACAGTGGATTTTGATGTGTGACTGCTAGCTTTGTCCCGATGGAGTCTCACAGATGGATGGCACTGCGGGTAAAGCGGTGGTATTTCATTCAGACAAATTGGCGATAAAATAAGTTTTCGATAGTATTTGGAGTTAATCTTGACATTTTTTTGCACCCTCTTTATTTTTAACTTGCCATTATAAGAAAAACCAGCAACAATCTCGAATCCCTTAGAAAAACTTTCTTTGGATTCTTTGAACCATGTACTTAATTTTTTTCTTCCCTTTTATGGTAATAAATGGCTCTTTTTTTGTTACAATCATTTAAATACACCCCTGCTTCAGCTATCGTGACAGTTGTTTTTCATTTTTCTTCGGATAAGTGTTTCTCATATAGAATTCTGCAGCGTGTCCCGCGTCGGGCGATATGCTTCGGAAGAAGACTATGCACATTGCGTTTTTTCGCTTTCTTAAGATTTAAATCAACGTTTATCATTTTGTTTACGGTGGGCACCGAGCATTTTAATGATTTCGCAACTGTCCTTCGACTGAGGGGATTTTCTTTTAATATTAAACAACGTACCTTTGCAATAGTCGAAGATGTCCTTTTTTTCCCTGGATACGTGTTTGGAATTTTTGTCCCACTCGAGGCTCCAATTTGACGTTTTTTTCCTTTCTTGTGGATGATATTACCTATCGACGCTTTAGATATCACAAAACCACGACTCTCACATCGTTTTTGGATAACGGAGTATGCCTATTTCTCTTCGGAAAGAGCGCCAATGTAGCCTTCGAACCACTGCTTTGTTAAATTCGCCATTTTTAATAAAAACAAAACTTTCAAGCCACAGACGATAATTTTGACGTCTAAAAACATAGTGCAATTGCAATTACTTCTTTTGCAGCAAACGATTTTTTATTACCCCTTACCAAAATCGTCTAAAAAATGTGCGAACAGCATCTGTAAATGCATCAACAACGAAGAAGAAATTGGTATAAATATTTCCGTTGCATTATTCTATGCGGCAAATAATCGCAAATGTAAAACAGTCACCGCCGCCTACGACATTATTTTGAATAAAATAGCTAAATTCTAAATGAGATCCATAGGTAGCAAGTTTGGAAAGTTGTCGACGCTAGAGTTCCGCTAGAGAGTAAATTATCTGTGGGTCATATCTCATAATGATGATGAGAGTATTTGACATTTATGAGGCCCTCACAGATTATATTGATGATCATTATAGTCGTAGCGTCATCAGCCCTTAGGATAGTAAGGGATAAGTGAACTTTCCTACGGAAGTGCGGAAATGCTATAATCACTCGAGTTCGAAACTGCTGTCGTCTGAATTCGCCACGTGCGTTAATACATTCTAATCATTCCGATTTACGTTTCGACGTGCTGTGCATTGCGAATATGAAACCCGCAATAGATGATATTAAATACATATTTTAAAATTATATTTTCGAATCAAATGGTACGAAATTTCAAAACGTTTCAAAAGGAGCTTATTAGCTGCATTTCAGAACTATCTAGAATTTATGCCTGTGGTCTTTATATGTAACGCATTCATGTGAGAAGTACAGCAGATATAAAAAAGGAGACAGTTCTTTATCTCTTCTTCTACTGGGCCGATTGACGAAATTTATCTTCCGCTTTTCATGTCTCGAAATTTGCGATTTAGGATTTATATTAGATTCATATAATTTTTCACTGTATAACGATTGTTTTAGGGAAGTTACAAAACATATTTCATTATAAATGCTCTTCTTAAACTGACGTAAGATAATCATTAAATGATCCATACTTTTTAATCGGAAATTTGAAAATATCTTCTAATAGCAGTTTTTGTTTATTGGTAGTATTCGGAATGCAAGTGAATGCGTGAGATCCAAAAGGACATAAATATTTATTTTTGCTAATAACGGCTTTTCGTCCAACTTTTCTCTCAAATAAAATTCATTGAACTCACAAGAAAAGACTTATAATGTGTGAAAGATCTTTTTATAAATGCTTTTATTAAAACTTTAGAAAAATACGTGATCGCAAGGGCGATGAGGAGTTGAAATGTTCTAGGAAGAATATGAGACATTCCATTCAGAGAGATAAATGAGATAAAAATCCGCATTTCAGAATCAGTTAGTCAGTTTATTGTTTTATTTCTAAGAATTAATTAATTTTACTTTAATCATCAAGAATAAAAAGAAGAATGGCTTACAACAAAAGTAAACTTCTCAGTTAAATCCCAAATTATGTAATCCGATTAAATTCGCAGCTATTTAATCCCATCTACTGAAGCTGAGAAGTTACACTGATAATTGATAATTTAATAATTAATCTCATTATCAAGGATAAAAGCACCTTCTGTGAACTTTCTTTTCAGTGCTTTCCGAAAGAAGGGCAAAGTTAACTTCATAAAGGGCTAAAGGCTTTTTAAAGCAGAAGAGAAAATCTCAACATTTCGTTGGGAGCCATTTTGTGAACGGAAATTCTAAACATTTAGTCGGGCGCCATTTGGTAACCGTCCTTTCATAAACAGAAACGCCGACTAGCTTTAAAAGTATTTATCAACAGAGCGCAGAAACAGTTAAAAAGGAAGTGCATATCAAAACAGAACATATACCAAAATAGACTTTCTTTAAATTAAAAAAAAAAAAGTTCGAGTCACGGAGACATATTGTCGGAGAACTTATCCTCAATGCAGCTGGAGATCGTCTGGCTGTAAATTGTTTTGTCGCCACAAATGGTGTTCCATAACGTAATTCTGTTACAGAAATATAAACAGTTTAAAAGGTATGTAAGATAAAAAGAAATGGCTAAAATAAAACTTTGTATTACTTTACTTTCAGATATTGCGAATTTCATTCGTAAAAGACTGGTGTTCAAAGTTCAAAATTCTTTTTTCACTTAGTGATTTGTGTTCAGAATTCATAGACAAATGCTATTAGGTTGGGCCTACAATTTGATGTAATAATAATTAAAAAAAACCTTGTTACAGTCATTGTACACACACATGATTTTTATAATAGACTGAATAGGAAATAAGGCTAACAGAGAGTTAACAGAAAGCTAATAGGTATATATGGTTTCTTCTAACAGTGACATAGCGTGACTTCATGATGTAAATAAGACAGTTTATAAGTCCATAGAGTCTGTAGAGACCCACTCTGTATTTCTCTATTTAGGTACTAGAAATTCTCCATGAAATTGCCTTAACAAAAACATCCCAGCTATGTTCTATAGTGCAGTGATTCTCAAGCTTTTTCTGTCGCGGCATACTTTTAACGATTCCAAAATTTGACGGCACACAAAGAAAAGATAAGTTTAAAAGTTGTTTTCCTGTAAGGTTTGAGTTTAAAATAATAAAGTTTTATGTTAATTTCTCTTTCCTGTGAACTCTTATTTCAACTTCCCGTTAGAATGAGCGCGCGTTTCAGCTTTATGGTAATTTGAAGTGGAGCCAAGTTTTGTATTTAAAAGGTTAGCGAGGAACTTTTCGGTGTGAGAGAGCTTTAGTCTCAGATCACTGCGGCTCTGTTCGACGTTCGCCTGAGTAGCTAGTATTTAAATTCTAAGCCTTAGCGCTGTTACTCTAATACTTATTGAAGTAATCTAAGTGCTTTAGTATTAGTCAAATCTTGCTACGCACCATTGATCGTTTAGCATAGAGGCCAACCTCGCGTTTATAGCTCTGAGAGCAACGACTTCTTAATTTTCTATTTAACTTCATTTTAAATTATTTGATTGTTCAGTTTAGGCCCAAGTGCGGTCATTATTTTCTGTTACCCCTTCCGAGTTGGGAAGTGGCTGTAAATAGTAGTTTAATAAAAGGGTCATTTTAAACCCCTCTCACGTGTAGTTATTCTACCATTTAACCACAGTTATTATACCACAGAACATAGCTGTATTCAGCTCCCTGTTCGAGATCAGGACTTTAACACTATCACGAATATGTTCGCCAGAGACATTAGGTATTTTTTGGAATCAGGTGAGATGAAAAATTAGCAACGCCTTCGTCGGGAATCGAACCACGGAACTCTCGATTACGCGTCGAGCATGCAGACCACTACACCACGAAGGCATGCGAAGAAGGCGGGGAGAAATGCCTTATATACTCCCCCTTTTAAAGGTCGACTAGGGTTTTGGGGACCCAATCGAAAAATCGCGGTGTTGGAGTATCATCATCCGCCACCTTTTTTAGTTCGGGCGCCAGTGTAGAGACATTAGGTATTTTTTGGAATCAGGTGTGATAAAAAATTAGCAACGCCTTCGCCGGAAAGCGAACCACGGACCTCTCGGTTACGCGTCGAGCATGCAGACCCCTACACCGCGAAGAAGGCGGGAGAAATACCTTATACACTGTGTAATATAGTTTATGATGATAATTTTGAATGTAAAGTAAAATAATATGTACTACTAAAACCGCAGTACGTTTATTAAGGGATTAATTACAAGTTAATACTAAGAATAATTTTAATGAGAAATTTGAGCTGGATGTTTTTGGATAATTTCATTTATGTTGGTCGTAAAAATGACATTGCTATTCTCATATCGTCTTCTACATTTAACAGCCTCGATCTTTTATTCGCTTTTATATTTATTAATACTGAAAATCCGAATTCACACAAATAAGAGGTATGAAAATTGTAATAGTCATGGGATAATCGCATCTAATATTAATCCAAAATGAATTAATTTATTCTTCCGAATATTTTTAACTAAATCTCGATTATTAGAAAGCAAAATTAGTTTTTCCTTTTCATTCAAAGTTACTTCAAATATAGAAGTATTCGTTATCACAAATGGATTACTAACCTCATCAATTTTTTTATATCTGAATTTGGGAAATAATGAATAATTCTCTCCTATAATGTTGTCAAATGGTCAGTAACAATTTTATGAATAATTTGATTAAAATCTTTTGGGATTGACTAATACTTTTTCAAATTGCCTGAGCTTTTATTCGTCCATAAAGTTATTTGCTTTTGGAATCCCACCAGTTTATCTGTTGAGTTTCATATATTTTCTTTCGTCCCTTGCATATTTGAATTTATGTTATTAAAAATAAAAAAATGTCTGTTAAATAAGAACTTCTCAATCAGAACCAATCAGAACTTCTCGATTTAAATTATATACCGAATATGCGCGAAAATGCTTGGAATTGCGCTTTCCTCCAGAGCACCAAAATCCTCTTGGATACCATAATTGGCGCGCTTATTAATGTCTTAAAAACCGAATTTCTCCAATTCTCATGTGTACCGTATACTAGGATTACATTCATTATAATTACTATATACATTTCTAAAATTTGGCGGCACAGCTCAGAATATCTGTCTTCTGAATCCACCTCATTGTTATTTTGTTTTATCCAGAAAGCCGTTCGGCACATTAGCCATATGTGGACGTGTCCAAAAAAATAAACTGAAGACCAACTACATCCTGTAAATATGAACACATGGCTCTAAGATCTCGTCTGTTTGCTAGAAGACCTTCTGTTTACAGCTTGGTCACTTACTTGCACATGAAAGTCCATCTAGCATGGTACAGACAGCATCAACTTTAAATCAAGCACCAATGAGGAAACATTCTCTTAGCAGTGAGTCGGTCCTCGCTTAACGACTGAATCTCGACATACTTTCATCTGGATAAAACCAGGGAACGTCTAGCATCCAACAAAAGGATCACTACGGTAGCAGAGATCACTTTGAATCACGTTGGACTGGTGTACCATCAGGACCTTCAGACCTTCAGGTCTTTGATAAACCTTCAGACTTTCAGACCTTTAGAACTTCAGGTCTTTAATCGACCTTCAGACCTTCAAGTCATTGATAGAGGTTTTTATGACTGTGTAGAGACATTAGGTTATTTAGTAGCAGGAGACATGAAAAATATGCAATTCCTTCGTCGGGAATCGAACCACGGACCTCTGAAATACCGGACCAGTGTGCTGACCATTACACCACGAAGGCACGCTAAGAATGTGGGAGATATACTTTATAACTGTTGCGAGATCATTTAACCTGATGTTCGCCCTTTTTGGAGGATGCAATTGACTCTCACTTCATTTTCATATACGACAACTCTCGCCCCTATAGAGTTATCTGGGTTTTCTGGAAAATATGGATCTTCAGAAAGCAAGACCTTCAGACCTAAACCTTTTAGAACGTGTCTGAGATGCTCTTTGGAGAGCAATTCAGTTCACCTTCTCTCTTCCCAAACCCTCTAGGACTTGAAGACTCTGTTGCTGAAGGAATGGTACCTACTGTCACAGAGACTCATGTATCGCTTCATTTCGAGTATGAAATCACGTTGTGATATATGGCATAACTGTTTGAAGGGACCATGTAAACCTTATTAGCCATTTTTTAATTAGATCTTGCAAGCTCTGTTTTAGCTCTTTCTGAGTCGATGAGCATCATGTTAGCTTATGCACATGTAGCGATTGCTGTATGGTATTTTGAAATATATCAGCCAATGTCCGCATTTAATTTCATTAATGTATGATCACTTGTTCTTGAAATAATCGACCAAATGTGAAAATTATTTTAATTTTGAACACCAGGGTATATATATACTTTTCCTTAAAAGTTTCATAACTGCTTTCACTTTGTTTTTTGAAAATAAGATGAAAGCAATTATAAAATCATGACAGCGAATTTATAAATCAAGGAATCTTCAGAAGAAACATTATTCTATTAATTTTAGCAGCTTTCAGCTGTAAATTACTAATAGATACTGTTGCGCGCGTACGGGTTCGTAATGGATTCAATGCACAAGTCGTTAAAAAGCTAATAAAATTTATTCTTTTTACACGAGATAAAACAAAATACTGAAATATTTCCTCAGAGATATTCGTGCAATATCACAATATCTCAAACAATAAACAGAATTCAATTCAAATCAGATAAAGTTAATCCAATCTCACAGCGAATTCGCTACGATCAATCACAGCATTAAGTAAACAAACAGCAGTTCGCTTTAAACAGCTACAACTCCAACTGAGCTGAGGTGTTTAAATTCGGCTTTTATAAGCTTCTTAATTATTCACTAGAATATTATGGTAAAACCTCGATTTTTCTCGATTTTAAGAGCAATTGAAATAACTAGCTGGGCTAATAACATTCTAGATAATACCAGCTGACCGAAGTATTTATTACCTATATTGTTATTGTTTCTAACGATAAAATACGCTTCTGCGTTATGTTCGTGCAATTCATTTATTTATCCCATTCATCTAATAAATAAACTTTTGAAGGAATTATTGCAATCTCCTGCCTGTGCTTTTGTGGTGTAAATAGTTATCATGTCCAGCTAGCATTACGAGATCTAGAGTTTGAATCTCTTTGAGGGCAGCATTGATTTTTTGTCTTTCCTTTTCTGAAATGTCTAATAAAATTCTACAGCTTCGATAGTATACTTTTTTTTGCAATTGAAATTTGGGCAAAAATAATCTGAGATTGGCGAGGCTTTGGATAAATTATTGATTTCAAGTGCTTCTATTTCAAAAGGTGGAAAATTGTAAAGATAGGAGTAGTAAAAAAACATTTCTAGAGAAATAATGGGTGGATTAAAAAGAAGTAAACGATAATTTAAAAGCAGTTGACTCTGGGAAAATTACCTAAAATCTTTGGCTGTTGACGATGGGGATTTTCTTGAAATCTTTCACATTCATAAAAGTTCATTTTCTTCAGTTAACAACATTAACTCAAATCCGCTTCTTCCAAACACTATCATAATTCAAATATTTCCCTTTTTATTAAAAATTCATTACTCTTTTCTTCGTAAGATTGTACCATGTTCTTTATTTTTCACTGATTTTGCTGTAAATGTTTTTTATCATTATTATTTTTTCCGCAACCCTTGCAGTTAGTTTTCGCCCTTTCGAAAAATAGAAATTATGTTTGGTAGCCTTTAAAATCGGAAGAATTTTATTCAAAATCTCTAAGCCAGATTAAAACAGTATTTAAGCCTGATATCTGCCTCGACGTACTTCTCTTCCAGTTATAAACTTAAGTTTGTCAGCTGATAATGTTTCAGTTAAATACGGAAATTTTCGAAGATTTCCGTTCACTAATTTTAAATATTTTGAAGTACTTAATTCATTTACCTATCTCGGTAAGAATTTCACTTTCGAATTCCAATCTTCTAAATTTTATGTCCCTTCATTTGAGTTCAACAGTTTTAGGGAAAACCAAAGGAAAATCATTCAAATTGAACGTATATTATCCAAGAATTAATCAAGAAATCTATTAATTTAGATTCATAACTTGAGATGTTTATAGCTGAATTTAGGATAGGATATTTAATAAAGAACTGACGAAATGCATTAAATTGATAAAGGAACGACAATCAAAACAAAAAAACGAATAAATCGAAAACAATTCATGCAAACTGACTTAATTAAATTTACGGATAATCATCGAAAATGGATCAAATATAGTTTTAAAATTTAAAACCCAATATTAGAAACTCTTATAAAATTAAATTGAATGGGTTTTCCTCAATAAAATATGTTTATTATCGGAATATTTTTTAAAAAGTTTTTTGGTGCAAAAATGCAGGTTTAGCCTCACTTAAACAACTTTTAAATTGTTGGTAATTCTACAACTATAACATGCAGGTTCACTAAAGGCATAAAAATCTTAACCGGAAGATAAGAACAACATAATTCAATCATTTTTAAAGGAAAACGTGCACAATTTACAAACATATAATAATAAATAACTGAGCTCACTGAGTAACAGAGTGGATATATATATATATACACTGGTGTGCGAGACGGTTTTTTCAATATAAATTTGTACAAAAGTTTTCCAAATCAACACATTTAATACCGTAAGATCCCCAATACGTAAGGACATGAGTAATGTAAGCAACACTTACTAAAAGAGAAATCAGAGGGATAAAAAGAAGCTTTATTGAAAAAGTAGCATGGAGCGCAATGCGACTGAAGGCCGAAACATCCCTGTGATGGGTGTCCAGCAAGAAACATCCGGTCTTTAATAGGGGATATGATCTCTCCTGACTGCTAGGCAGGTTTCGCATCATTTGTGCATGCTGGATATGTGGTTGTTAATGAGCTGTTGAGACACTGCTGCTCGTTCCTCTTGTAGCACCAATCGCAGTTTCGGAATCGTTACTGGCGATAAGTTACGTGCTGCCACGGGTCTCCCTAGTAAGTTCCGTACATGCTTGACGGGATTTAGATCCAGAGACCTTGCCGACCAATCCATGTGTTCAATATCTTCACTCTCCAACAGCTCTTCGACAGTAACTGTGCGATGAGGTGGAGCGTTGTCGTCCATGAAGAGGAACTGAGGACCCATAGCCCTTGTGAAAAGACGCATGTAAGGAAGAAGAACCTCGTTACAATAGCAGTCCCAGGTGACGAACCTCCTTGGGAGATATGAAGGTCGGTCCGGCTACCAAGCATTATGTCTGCTCGAACGAGAACTCCGCGACCTCCAAAACAGTCCTTTTTGATGATGTTGAAGGGGTTATTGCGTGTTCCCCGCTCTGTCCAGATGTGTATGTGTCTAGAATCGCAACTCAGACTAAATCTGCTCTCATCTGTAAAGAGTACTCGTCCCCATTCATTGTCTCTCCAATTCCGGTGTTCCCGGCACCACAGAGAACGCCTTCTCCGATGGGCAGGCGCTGGAGGTACACACCGTACAGGGCGTCGTGCAAACAAAACACCACCGTGCAGTCTTCTGGCCACGGTGAAACGCGATATCGGTCACCTGTGTCGTGTGTCTAGCGATTTCTCCCGCTGTCTGCCGCCTGTTTCTTCTGGCCTGTAAGGCAATATACCGGTCATATGCGGGTGTGGTTCCACGTGGATGACAACCACTAAACCCCCGGATCGCTGTTCCTGTAGTTTGAAATTGTCTCCAAATTCTTGAAACGATGCTGTGAGCAATTCCGAACTCTGCAGCCACACTTGTCACACTGCGGCCTTCCTCCAACTTCCCAATGATTCGACCTCGGGTAAAAGCACCCAGATGTCGTCTGACAGATTGATTATTCGCCATTTCTCGCTGAGGCAGCAACTCGGTATGATTTTAACTGCTATACGGCGTGCAATCTCTTTGCCAGAAATACTGATCTTACACCGACAACATGCTTTATACTACTCAGACATCTAAAAATTACGTCCCCATTACGTCTACCTGCATATCTGCGCATGTGCTACTGTACATCAGCTTACTTAATCTCCTGATTGGTCTTTCTGTCCGCTCTGCCTCTTCGTTCAGCTCATATGCTAATTTTTCGACTTCGTCCTTAATTTTTGCACACCAGTGTTTTTCGAATTCAGTAAAGTTTATAGTTATTTAGCAATGGATCAATTATCATTAATGATTTGGTTTCGAATTTGCTAAATGGTTTTTATTGGTAATATTACATTTTTATTGCCATCGTTGAATGCAAATAAAAAAAAATAATGTTTCGGACATTTTTAGATATTTTTATTGCCCTAAACACAGAATAAAATCCTTAGTAGCCAACCATGTTTAAATTTCTTCCGGTTGCAGCAAATAAGAAAATTTTTCAAGCAATAAATAAGTACGTATATTGAAAGGGTTTTCGTTAACAAAGTTTAATGTTTCCTCATTCATTAAGATCTATACATTTATATTATGCATAATTAATAAAATATTTTTATGTAATTATCAAATGAACCTTCTGCTAACGTTGTGAATACATTTCTCTTCTCACGAAAACCGCTTAAATCTAGTTGTCTTTATCTAATTTATATATGCGAGGTTGCTGAATACATTTGATGAACTATCTTAGGAATGTTGCCAAGTGTTTTCAGAATTAATTAAGCTGCTAAGTATCTCTTGTTCCGTGAACGATGTTCCTCAAGACTGTTTAACTGATGCACGCTTTATTACCTGATTACTTATGAAGTTGCATATGTATATGTATTCTTGAGCTGGCAATAAATCTTTTATAATTATCCTTTACTTAAATCAATAGCAATGAAAATATTTGTTACGAATATAATGTGGTCATCAAAATTAAAGGATAATGACCGAAATAAAACGCAAGTGATACTTATTATTATTAATGGTAATACTTTATACTATTAATGAAAAATTATTAATAGAAATTTGTACAAAAAGATAAGCTGACATAAATTACAATGTTTGGTAGACAAAACATTTAAATTAAAACCAAATTTATGGAAATTTAAAAATGATGGAAAAATGAAGTCATCTCTTGTGAAAGAAATTTTTTATTTAATAAGGGGTATGATCATCTGGGGCATATATGTATATATATATATATATATATATCTTCTTGGTTTCATAGATATTGTAGAGACATTACGTTATTTCGAAGCTGGAGAGAGGAAAATTGAGCAATGCCCTCACCGGGATTCGAACCAGGGACCTCTCGAATACGCGCCACGCATGCTGACCACTACACCACGAAGACATGCCAAGAAGGCGGGAAAAATACCTTATATACTCCCCCTTTTAAAGGGCAACTGGGGGTCTGGAGACCGAATCGCAAATCCTGGTGGTGGAGAATCATCATCCAAAATCATTTTAGTTCAGGTGTCAGGTTAGAGTTATGAGAATTTGTTTGAAGCAGGAGTTGTGGAAATGAGCAATGTCCTCGCCGGGGCCTCTCAAATACGCGCCGAGCGTGCTAACCACTACACCACGAAGGCATGCCAAGAACGCGGGAGAAATACCTTATAATTTTACCAAAGTGTTGATCAAGTCTTGTGGAACTACATGCCACTCTTCTAAAAGTCCCCTTTTCAAATCCTGGAGGGGACCGGGGAGGAATTTGGTGCGCTGAAATTCGACGCCTTAAGGCATCCCATGCATGCTCAATCGAGTTCAATTCGAGTGAGTAAAGTGGCCAATCCATTCGAGTGATATCCTCGATTTGCAAGCATTCTGACATCACATATGCTCGATTAGGCCGAACATTGTCATCCATTATCAAAACGGGCCAACATCATTCCTAAACAATATGACTTGGGGTTCCAGTACCTCGTCCACATACCTTTCAGAGGTTAGAGAACCTCCTTGAAAGATATGCAGCTCGCTGGGTCCATTTGTCATGAATCCTTCATTTGCCATTGAATAGCGGTGGCTAAAACGGATTATTTCGCGGACAACAGAAGGCAAGTTGCTCATTCCTGCCCCTCTCCATACCAAAACGCTCCTGAAATCATACTATTAGGCTATATCTGGACTCATTAGTAAATAATATCGGGTTTCTGTATGTATGGGTTACGTATGTCAGTCTTCCCGATGTTCGTATTCTTCAAATGCAGAAACAAAGCTCTTTTTAACTGTGTCACTCATAGAGCAGTTTTATTTAAAATCTCATCGTATATTATTCTGCATAAAAACTTTCAGCTGTATTTTCCTTGTACTTTAAGGGCGATTATTAAGACTGGACGAATTCGGACAAAAGCACAATGGATTTTTCAAGATTTCTCTTTTCTCGAATCTCCTTTTTTCCACTATCTTTAAGTACTATTTCTCAATGCATGAATTTTCGCTATTCTAAACACATTTCTCTAACAAAAATGAATATTCTTGCTTTTATGTAAGACTGTAGTCAGTAAATAATGCAAATAATTTTGAATATAACCACTTTGAATTCAAAAATAGAGAAATGTATAAAAATATTTTTACAAATTTCGTATTTAGGTAGACATTTTTAGTAGAATTAAAATTAAAACTGATTTATTTCCTCGTACAATGGAGCGCGTGAGAAATTTTAAGAGGAAAATCCGCCGGAAAATGCAAAAATACAAAAGCATGTGCATTTAACATTGAATAAAAGTTTATCTCGGTAATCGATATTTAATTTGAATAAATGTAATTGACTACTATGGTAGCTGTAAGCGTAATTCTACTCTTTTTCTTTCCAGAAATTGCGAGAACTGTCGCGTGCGGCCGATTTGAAAGCTATAAAAGTCGGAGAGAAACATCTCAGCTCAGCTGTTGTTGTTTACTTAGCTGCTGTAATTTTGTTCATCGGATTAGCTTTCTCTGCGCTTTGAACTGCTTCCTATTTAACGTTATAGTAATTTAAAATATAGCAACTGAGTATATTGCGTAACATTGTAATCACGCTAAACGAATATCTTCGAGTAAAAATCCAGCGTCTTGTTCCAGCGTTCTTGTGACAAGAATAAATTTTATTAACTTTTTTTCGGACTTGTGCATTCAATCTATTACAAGCACGTACGCACGCAACAATGTATTCTATTTATAGTTCCAAATAAATTCCAGATAAATCTCTTAATGAATGCGTGTGAAAAACTGATGTGTACATTATACTAATGCAAAAGAGCCTCATTTAGCTGAAATCCACTTAATTGACTCGTTAGATACCTTCGAATTTAGTGGTTCTAACATAGTCCCTGCCATTAATTTTATAAATATTTTTACTTTTTACTTCCTTGTACGAAGTTAAGGAAGTATTGTAATCGCGATAAATTTCTGGTGCCTTACTTCAACGAAAATATCCATTTTAACAGCTCTCGAATCCATTTAGACGCTTTTCTTTTGCGTGACATCTATACGTACGGACAGAATAAAGAGCTATTTTTCCCAAACAGATTGCGAAATATATTTAAGATGGGTTCACAAAGGATTTTTTTCATAACGTCTGTACGTAGGTATGTATGTATCTTGCATAACTCAAAAAGATTAGCCGTAGAACTTTCCATTTTTACATATTGCCTCCTGTTTGTCTGCTTTTTCATTCAACTGCTTTTTTTTTTCACTCATCCTTCGTGGTAACTTTCGGCTACTTATCCGTGGATGATGCTTGTTATGCTGTTACTGTAACCGCTTCCTTCAGACATGAAATTATTCGCCTAATATATTTCTCTCAAATTTAGTACGATAAAATTAGTAAATAAATTTGATGTGTACAGCATATAATTTCCTTGTACGGAATATTAAATTATACGCATCTTTTCTTGTATTTCATTTAAACTTATTCAATTGAATTAAATCTACTTCCTCGACAGCGAATAAACCACAAGAGAATAAATGAAATTATCTTTAAAATCACATTTGTTTACCATAGCGACACTCTGGCGCTAGGTTCTTTTAACAGCATTACATCGCATATCCCAGGCGATGTTCAATATTTCCCATTCAATTAATTCACGTCTCACTTCGCGACGAGGCAAAAAAACATAAAAACCAAAAATATCTATATTAAAAATTTTGAAATAAAATCTTAAACACTTATTTCCTCGAATAAATTCCAGAACGGATTAAGCATGATTTAATTCGCAATAATAAAAGAAGGCGTTATCTTTGTTGTTGCGAAGTTTAGTTTCTCTAGATTGGCAACAAATCCAATATTCTCCTAAGTTTCAAATGTAAACAAATATGTCCGCGGTGAGAAAAATGATTAGGCTTAATTGCCGCATTTAAGCAACTTTTAAATTGTTGATAATTCTACAAATTTTGCATACAGATTTACTAAAGGCATAAAAACTTTAACCGGAAGATAAGAGCAACATAATTCAATCATTTTTAAAGCAAAAAATACACAATTTACCAATATATAAGAATACAAATACTGAGTTCACTGAGTCGAGTAACAGAGTGGGTATATATATATATATATATACATATATATATATATATGCTTTTGGTGAGGTCGATTGCAACCCAAAACAGAGGTATACATGTACATGCTATAACAGTCCTATATACAAAATTTTACTGCTCTGTGGCTACTCGTTTTAGAGTTATGCGAGATACATACATACGTACGTACGTACAGACACTATGAAAAAATTCTCCTCTGAATCCATTTTAAATCAGTTTTATAATTCGTTTGGGGAAATAATGTCCTTTATTCTGCCTTTACGTGCAGATGTCACTCAAAAACATCGGTTAAATTGCATTGGATAACAGTGAAAATGGATATTTTCGTTGAAACATCATACCTGGAATTTTTCGTGATTACAATACTTTCTTTACTTCGTTGGTGGAAGTAAAAAAAGAGGAAATTCGTGAGTAGGTATGGTATATCGGAAAACAAACATAAAAAAATGTAATAATAACTCTTAATTAAAAAGAACCAATATTTATTGTACTAGCATATATATGTTAATAAATTTCGATTGTTTAAGTATTCAAATAAAAAACCAGCGTTTGAAGTAAGTCAAATAGTTATAATAAATGTGCAAGAGTATTTTTTGCACTATATAAAATTACATTGTGATTATTTGCTATTCTTAAGTGCTTATTAATCATAATAATGAAAATTTCTTGCTTATAATTTAGTTTAATTTTCTCCCTAAGCAATCATTTTTTAGTATGAGTATTCTAAAACGCTACTTCAGCCAAATACACAAAGTTTTATTTTAATACTTACGGGAGCATATAAAAGGGACAGAAGAAAGAAATATAATACAATAAATATTTTAATCACGTATATGCTTCTCATAACTACATGTACGTGATTAAAATATTTAGCTGTTACATTTTGAAGGTTGAACTGACCATCCTTGACTACTGGCAGCACTGTTTTCCTTGCAGAAAACAGTGTTAATTTTATACGTAATTTGAATTAAAGCTTAACTTATAGTTAAGTAATTGTTCCTATGTGTCCTTATGGTATAATGATAATGGTGATAATAATCTGCTATCTTTTAAAAAGAGGATGTTCTCAGTTGCAATAAATTATATGAACACAGTAAGTTAAAATCATAATGCAATAAAACATTTTGTATAATAGAAAGGAATCTATTTTGAAACGGCCTAAGAGCTATCGATTCATAAAAAACCCTTTAGATTATGAAATTTAATTTTTATGAAAGGAAATTGAATTGCATGATGTAAAGAATTCTCTTTAAAACTTCCATGCTTTTTGCCCTTTACACAATTGCTTGCTTTGCTTTATTTGAATGCGGCAAAGCACTCCAAAGGTACCTGCCTAAGAGGAGAGATGCTTTCGTGAAGGACTTCTAAAGGGAAACTGGATCGTATACACATTTCACATACGGAAAACCAAGAAAACTCCCATGCAATCAGCCCTTTTGCGGGATTCGAACTCCAGTCCAAACTACCAGTCCTTGATGCTCCTTCTCATATGCTAAACTCTCTCTTGCTTCCCTAATACTTTTCTGCCACCCTGCTTTTCCGACCTTTCTTTTGAAGGGGTGAATATGTAAGATATATAACAAAATACGATAGCTTCTTTAAAAAATAATTGACGACCTGATAATTAACATTCTAGATTTGGTGTTATCCCCCTAAATATATCTACTCTTCTAAATTCGAGATCTTTCTATGTTATGTAACGCTACTGGAAAAAGGCAACTAAAACTAATATTAACCAATCATAGCTCGCCTCTACAATTACATCAAACTTAGTATACATACCGCTGGCGAGTTAACTACGTCATTATTCTGATGCATTTCTTTCCTTAGCTTCCGCCTTGCAAACATCTCTATTTTCCTCCCTTTGCCCCCCTTTGTTCTTATTCTAAGATAATATAACGTGCATATAAAAATATTGCAGTTGTTTATGATCTATAAATAGCTTACCTGCTAAGAAATTATTTGATCGTGTGTGAAAATAAAGATTGGTGATTTACTGAAATCCAGTTTTGTTATCTTCGTCTGTATGTCTTAACCATTAGCCATTATGGACATCGAAAGCTGTTGAGAGTTCCAGTGTTCGACTGCGCATTTTAAATCATTACATAAGAATAAAAAATACATTTTAAAGACTGTAGG
>KK115778.1:48673-90172 GCA_000611955.2 Stegodyphus mimosarum | reverse complement strand
TAGGGAAAATATGTTAATTTATTCCATTCCAGTATTTAACACATCGCTACTTTTAAAATATACTGCAACTGGCTATCCACCTCATAACTGCATACGCCCACCAGCGGCAGAGCGATAAAATCGTTGAACACTGGCAGTTCGGTCCGAGGTTCGAATCCTGCAAACTGGCTGGCTGCATGAGCATTTACATGGCTTTCCCCATGTGTAACGTGTATACGAGCCAGTTTCCTTTAGAAAGTCCTCCACGAAGGCTACCTTCCCTTAGGCAGATAGCCCTCAGGCTTTGCCATAATCGCATAAACCAAACTAAACCAAAGCATAACTGCATATACGTAATTAAAATATTTAGCTGTTAAACTTTGAAGGTTGAATTCACCATTTTTGACCACTGACAACAACACTGTTTTCCTCGGAGACGGTGAAAATTTTGCTATTCCAGTACAATTTATGGAAAAAGTAAAGAAATCGATTAAAAAACCATATTTTCTCTAAAACGCCATCTCGGCGTAATGGTTATCTAATAAAAAAGAGCAAAATCTGCGAGTCTAATTCACTTTAAAGGGCACATCATCCGCTCCATCAGATTCTATAGAAATAAGCATGCACGCAGACTGAGAGAGAAAGTCACATTATCGTAGAATTGATTGGCTAGGATTTATAGCTGGGGTAAACGAATATTTCTGTAAGAAACTCATTTCGAAATTTTTCATAGTTACTGTGCACTCTGATATTACCGGCGAGAGTCGGAACGACGGACAACGAATAAGATAAAGCAATATAAAGTACTTAGTAAGCGAAGCTTTCAAAGGAAACCATCCATTAATGGATTACTCTTTTTTATCGAACTTCCACTGGACTTTAAAAACTTTTCCTTGTTGAATTGAATGTTGGTGCCGAATTCTCAACAGTAGTTTATATTTATCTAAAAGTACCATTTCAGTATTTCTTGAGTAAATGTATTTTCAAACGACCTGGCGTTATATGCAAGTTTGAACTGTTCTAGAAGAGTGAAAAGTTGTCCAACGCAATATAAAAGTATTGTTTCAGTAATATGGATACAGTAGTAAAATAACATTAACGTGGAATAAAAACTATTGAACTAAAACTGACAAGACTGTAATGTCTCTGAATGAGACAGCTGTAGAGACATTAGGTTATTTCGAATCAGGAGCAATAGAAAATGAGCAACGCCTTCGCCGGGAACCGAACCACGGACCTCTCGGTTACGCGTCGAGCATTCAGACCACTACACCACGAAGGCATGCGAAGAATGCGGGAGAAATACCTTATATACTCCCCCTTTTAAAGGGCGACTGGGTTTGGGGGGAGCCAATCGTCAAATCACGGTGGTGGAGAATCATCATCCACCACCTTTTTAGTTTGGGCGCCAGTGTACAGACATCAGGTTATTTCGAATCAGGAGCGATGAAAAATGAGCAACGCCTTCGCCGGGAATCGAACCACGGACCTCTCGGTTACGCGTCGAGCATGCAGACCACTACACCACGAAGGCATGCGAAGAAGGCGGGAGAAATACCTTATACGGTGAGTGTAGTAATCAAAGAATTTAAAGAAATCCGCAATGCATTTCAACATTAAAATACTGCGATAATTCGTCATTTTATTATAATTATTACAATTACGATTATTTGTCATTTTATTACAAAATAAGGTTATACAGCCTTAAATATAAAATCCGGAATGCATTTCAACATTAAAATAGTTCGAAATATTCGATATTTTATTACAAAATAAGGTTATACAGCCTTAAATAACTGTATACACGTTGTAGGGATTTATGTTTAATTTTAATAACCAGATAAATTTCAGTTCATAAGCTTATAAGATATATCTCCCACATTCTTAGCGTGCCTTCGTGGTGTAATGGTCAGCACACTGAGCCGGTATTTCAGAGGTCCGTGGTTCGATTCCCGGCGAAGGAATTGCATATTTTTCATCTCCTGCTTGTAATTAACCTAATGTCTCTACAAGCTTTCCTACAAGCCTGTCAGGACTGGGTGTTCGGTGCATATTCTTGGAAAACATCTTCGTAACAGCTTAAAGTCCTGATCTTGAACAGGGAGCTGAATGCAGCTATGTTCCGTGATAGAATACTGTGATTGAGTTGGAGAAGAACTGCACTTGAAAGGGATTTAAAATCCTCTTTTATTAAATCACTATTATTAAACCACTTCTATACAGAAAGTAAAAGACCACACTTGGGTCTAAAATGAACAATCAAATAATTTAAACTAAAACTAATTAGAAATTAAACAGTCGTCGCTCACAGAGCTATAACGCGAGGTTGGCCTCTAAACTAAATGGTGCATAGCAAGATTTACTAATACTAACGCACTTGGAATTATTTCAATAAGCAATCACGTAAAGCGCTATGGCTTAGAATTTAAATGCTAGCTAGTCAGGCGAATGTCGAATATCGTGACCGTGGTCTGAGACTAAAAGCTCTCTCACACTGAGAGCTACATGTGGTTTAAATATCACTTTGCTCCACTTCAAATTAGCATAAAGCTGAAAACGCGCACTTCTTCTAACGGGAAGTTGAAAAAGAGAATAAATAGAAAAGGAATAAATTAAAATAAAACTTTGTTAGTTTAACTAAAACCTTTCATATTTAGTACAGAAACTTTTTTTAACATTTTGATGCATTTATATAGCCATTCAATTAATCATTTAGAATCTAAATTAACCTAAATTTACATTCAATTAACATCCATGTTATAGTGGAGCTCTTGAGTAAAGTTTTAGCAATACCTGCTTTCTCCTTTTGCTAAATTTTGTTATTAAATGGATCATAAATTTTTGTTTGGAATCATAGCTGTATTGTTTTCTTGGGCAGAATGAAACTCTTATATTGTTTTCAGTTAAAAAATTAGAAAAAAATATTTTGCTTTGTGGTACTGTACACGAAAAACATTTTTTCTCAGGAGGAACATTTTGTTTTCAAGACAAAAATTATATTTCAGAAGCATTTTTGCTGAAGTAAAATATTTTGAAATAGAGTACTTCTGAAGTAAAGTATTTTGAAATAAAGTACTTCTGAAGTAAAGTATTTTTTATTCTGATACTTCAGAAGAATTTTTTATTCAGAAGCATTTTTGCTTGTAATTGTAAAAGAACATGATTTTAAAGCATAACATATAGAGGGTGCTCACACATTTTTGTAACGATTTGCAGATTTTTATATATAAGTGAACATTAGAAATTTATTTTGTAATATGTTCGATCTGATAGACCCTTTTTTCATCTATCATATTACATCTTGATTTCCAAGATAATAAAGAAAGTCCAAGAAGTCCTTTTCTTAAAAGATCAAGGTTGTCAGGACTTAGCGTTCTGTGCATCTTTTTTGGAAACATCGTAAATTCTGTAAAGGGTTCTTATCCTTACGTTCTAAGTCCTGAACTGGAACAGGGAGCGGAAGGTACGCTATGTTCTGATGTATCTGCTGGGCTGGATAATAACTGCACGTGAGGGGATTTGAAATCCTCTTTTATTCAATCACTATTAAATACAAACCTCCCAATTCGGGAGAGATACAGAACGTAACAGACCACACTTTGGTCGAACTTAACAATCAAATAAATTTAAATAAATTAAAATAGAACTTAAATTATCTTTTGCTTCGCAGAGCAATTCGCGGAAGTTGGCCTCTATCTAAAAGGGTGCGTAGCAAGATATACTAAATACCACCGCACTTTAATTTATTTTACAATGCAATCACGTAGTAAGCACTATGGCTTATAAATTTAAACTGCTAGCTGGTCAGGCGAAAGTTGAGCAGCGTGACCGTGATCTGAGGCAAAGCTCTCACACACCTCTGGCTTAAATAGTGCTTGGCTGAACTTCAAAAATTAGCATAAGCTAAAAACGCGCGCTTCTTCTGACAGGAAGTTGAAGCAGAGAGGAGATAGAAAAGATTTAAATTAAAATAAACTTGGTTAGTTTAACTAAAACCTTACATACTTCCCGCCAGAATTGCGATAGTTAAACTACTTTGGTCCAAACGGACCATGTTGAAAACTAGCAATTCTAAATAGTCGAAAATTTCACTGTTCTAAACTTAGGCCAACTCTTACAAGGCAATATATGTTTGTGTAAAATACAGACGAAATTTTCTGGAACAACAATCTTCAACATTTTTTTTTTCAAGTCTTATTCTTCAAACAGTCTTACTCCTTCCAGCAAAATCTGGAAGGAAAACAACTTTAGTATGACATAATAACAGAATAATTCTAAGTGGTACAAATCCTTATATTTTTTTTTCTGTGTAATTTTGCACACACACATTATCATTCAAGCACAATTAAATTCTTCCCCCGTATGCTCTCTCACCGGTGTTGGATGTAAAGCAAACCGCCATTGCGGGTTTTTATGTGTTCGGGGGTGTTCAACTCTTCCACCTACAATCGACTAACATTAGTTAGAACTTGACATACGAGACCTGAAAAAAACGCCCTATAACCAGCTAATCCTAAGGTTCTCACTAGCTTTATGTCTAACACTTTAAGTGTATTTGGTGGAGAGCCTAATTAACACTTGCATTCTAAAATAGTCAATCTTTAACTTTTCATGCATACAAATTCGCAGTTTGCACACAACATTCACATTAATATTGCACTTAACGTGCATTGCTAGCATAATATTATTTGTTACATTTCATAACACATTAACAATTTCATAGCAATCCTGAAATGCAAATAGAGGTTAAATTTCTAAGCTTACAGAAATATAGGTTAAATTTCTAAGCTTACAGCAAGTGCTTCCTATTCCTTTCTCAAGGTACTTTCTTGAAATATCAAATTACATTGAATTAATAGTCTACAGACTAAATCGTGTTTTTCAATTTTCCGAATTTTCATTCTAGACATTTTACAAGTCTTTAGACAAAGCGTCATACAAAATCATTTAGTTAACATATTCTTTTCAGCAATTCATTGCTTTTACAGAATTAATCTATTTACAAAACATTAAGTGATTTTAAATCTTTGAAAATTACAATTTCTTTTAACAAAACATTTTACTTTCCATATGAGGACTTATCGCTCACTTGGCGTAAAAGTCAACCTCGCTTGAGGTAAAATCAGCCCTGCAACTTGCAGTATACTCAAAAATTAACTAAACTTTTGAATACGAAATTGTACTTATCTTATTATGATCGTCCATCCTTTTCTTGGCCCAATCTTTAAAACTTGAGTAAGTTGTGGCCTGGTTCAGTTTCCTCGTTTTTCGTTGTTCTTTCGGAGCCTGCTCGTCTCTTTTTCTTTTGAAATTCCGTCGTTGTATCCTCGGCAATTTCCTTTGTAGAGGAGGTTGCTCCGCTGGACGTTTGGTGGACTGGGCCCTTCTCTCCTGGGCCCTTGCTCGTTGCTTGTCCTGGTTCCTGCTGTATTCGGGAAGTTGATTCTCAGGCTGCAATCGACGTTTCTTGCTTCTCAGGCACCTGTCCGATGATTCCACAGTTCTTTTGGATACATTGGGCTTCCCTTGCCCATTCTGCTTTCTTCTCTTGGTGCGCTCGTAATTCCGTTCGTAGATTTGTTCACCTGCATCGTGAGACTTTCTTTTGAAACCACCTTTTTGGTTCTTATTTCTTTGTTGGGGGGGAGCTTTCTTCTTCTGACATTTCGATGCCGTTGTAGCTGGTTCCTGCTGTTTTTGCTGACGTATATCTTCCTGGCTAGTCGATTGCCTCGGATCCTGAAACGAATCTTTAAATACAGCCATTTTGCTGCGATTATAGAACGGTTTTATTTGGTCCACATTCGCTTTGAGCGTTTGACCATCATTTCTTTTTAATATAACCACTGCCCCCGTAATTTGTTCAATTGTGAACGGGCCTTCAAAACGCGGAAAAAATTTCCCCACCTTTTCCTCTGGGGCATTTGACAAGTTGTGTTTAATCTTCAACACTTCATCTCCCACATTGTACTTGACCTCTCTTCTTTTTAGGTCATAGTACAATTTCTGTTTTCTTTGGGCCATTTCTATATTTTCCGTCGCTTCCCGTATTAACTTTTGTATATCACTCATTTTAAATTCTTCTGCCCTTTCCTGTACAAAGAACAGTTTATCTAGGGGGGTCAAGATCTTTCTTCCTAAGAAGAGTTCAGCGGGTGTTTTTTGTGTAGTATCGTGTTTGGCGGTCCTAAGTGCAAATGCAAATTCATTTATATGGCTATCCCAGGTAGAGTGATAGTTTTTCACATAACTACGAATTATTTTCACTACATTTCTATTCACCCGTTCCGCTATGTTTGACTGCGGACGATACGGGACCATCTTTAGATGACGTATGCCCAGTTTTGCACACATTTCCTCAAACATTTTACTAACAAACTGAGGACCATTGTCTGAAATAACTTTTAGGGGCGCCCCGTATTTTAAAATATACTTATTTAGAATTGAATCTACTACAATTTTTGCAGACGCGCGTTTTAACGGAATTAACTCTAACCATTTGCTAAAATGATCCACTATAACTAAAAGATATCGGCTTTTATTAACTTTACTTCGAGGGTAAGGTCCAAGTAAATCGATGCCTATTATTTGATTTGGGAATTCTGATTTAATACTATTTAGGAACCCGGCCGGGCGGAAATTAACATAATTATTTAATTGACATGTTGGGCACGACTGGACATACGCCCTAGTAAACTTTTGCAGTTCTGGAAAGAAAACTGCCTCGCGAACTCTCTGAACAGTTTTTCTTATACCTAAATGAGCCGAAATGGCACAATCATGCAACTCTTCTAATACATTCAACCTCATGCTAGCTGGGATAACCGGTCTATATTCATGATTCTCATTAGTAGCTTTCGTATAGAATAACAGTCCGTCAATTAATTCGTAATTTTCGGCCCTATTTCTTATCGGCACAATATCCGGATGATTGAAATTCTCAGGGTCGGCCAAATAATTGTATATATTTTTGAACTCCGGATCTTTTTTGAGTTCGGCTATTACTGTTTCACGAGAATCTAATACTTTGGATGTTAACATGGCTATCTTAATTACACTTCCATTTTCATCTAAGTTAATTCTGCTTAAAGCATCTGCCACAACATTTTCCTTTCCCGGCGTATGTTTAATTATTAGGTTATATTCCTGTAATTTGAGAGCCCACCTTATTAATCTGGGTGATAAATTTTTTCCAGAATAGAGTCTAGTGACCGCCGCGTGGTCGGTATATACAGTTACTGGAGAACTTCCAAAGAACACACGAAATTTCTGTACTGATGCTAACACTGCGAGAGTTTCTCTCTCTGTTGCGGAATAGTTTCTTTGGGTTTCATTTAATGTTCGGCTGAAAAAAGCCACGGGCTGACCATTTTGGGAAAGCACTGCACCAATCGCGAAATCTGAAGCGTCCGCTGAAATCTCTAATCCTTTATCCCCTTCTGGAAATTTTAAGACGGGAGCTTGAGTCAATGCGTCTTTCAATTTTTGAAACGCCAAGTTGGCTTCTGCTGACCACGAAAACCTAGCTTTTTTTCTTTTCAACTTTAGCAGTGGCTCAGCTATTTTTGCAAAGTCTTTAATGAAAGCCCGGTAATATGAACACATCCCGAGAAACGACGATAATTTCTTCGCTGTTTTAGGAACAGGATAATTTCTAATGGCTACTATTTTTGACTGATCCGTTTCGATTCCCTTTTGGGAAATTTTAAATCCTAAATAACGTAACTCTTTTGCGGCAAATTTACATTTAGACGCATTTATCTTTAAACCAGCTTCGTTTAACAATGAAAATACTTTTCTTAAATCTTGTAAGTGTTGTTCTAGAGTACTACTCGTAATTATAATATCGTCTAAATATATGAAAGTGCTTTTACCAAGGACTGGTCTTAAGACGATGTCCATACATCTTTGGAACGTTGCCGGCGCGCCGGATAATCCGAACGGCATTCTAAGAAATGCGTACGTACCAGATTTCGTTATGAACGCGGTTTTGTGTACGTCCTCGGGTTTTACCCCAATCTGAAAATAGCCACTCGTGAGATCTAATGTAGTCATGTATTTTGTAGACGAAATATTTCGAATAATTTCTTCAATTATCGGCAACGGATATACAGGATATTTTGTAACTGAATTTAACTTGCGATAATCTATAGCAAAACGCCACCGCTTCGGGTGCGTAATCGGGTAATCATTATTTTTCTTACACAGGACAACGGGGCTAGCATAACTGCTAGAAATTGGCGTGATGATTTTATTCTTTAACATCTCTTTAATATGATGTTCAATTATTTCTTCTTTTGTCCTATCATATCTATATGGCTTTTGCCTAACTGGCTGAGCGTCCCCCGTGTCAATGTCGTGGTTCACCACCTGCGTAAAGCCTGGTACATCACTAAATAAATTCGCAAAGTGACTTACCAGACCTTGGATTTTCTCTTTTTCCTCTGCTTGTAAATGTTCCAAGTCCAGCTGCGGGGGCTTATCATTCTTCGCTTCAATTGGCTTCATATTTAATGTTAGTTCTCCCCCCTTGAAATCAATTTTTGCTTCTGCCAAACTAAAAAAGTCCACACCTAGAATAATACAAGTCTGCAGGTTACGCACAATATAAAACAGGATTCTTACCTGTTCGTTGTTGATACGCACGAACAATGGTACTTTTCCTAAACAGCTACATTTTTCTCCTTGGGCCGCTATGACATCCGTGTCTCTTGCACTAAAAATTCTGTAACGTCGAAAGTGCTTCTTAAAGAATCTTTCCGATACGAAGCTGCTTTGGGCTCCTGTATCCAAGAGGGCTGTCGCCGGTATGTTGTTGATTAGAACTTCAATCTTCGGCAAACTCAAATTCTTAACGACCACGGTGTTTAAATTGATTTTGGAAGGGTTTTGCGCTGCTTCGGACTTCTTCACCTTCCTCGAAGAAATCCCTCTTAGTTTAAATTCTTTTTCTTCTGGTTGCCCTCGGAATCTTTGCTTGTTCTTCTATTAAATTCCCTTCGTTCGCCGCTCGCTTTAGGAGACACATCTTTCTTCGGCCATTGCTTCGCCTTATTCCCGTAACTTTGATTTTGCTTTTGCTGCGGTCTTGGCGAACTCCACTGACTTCTTCGCTCAAATTGGCGTCGTCGTTCGTTGTCGGCTGTTCTTCGGCTTTCAAATTGTACCGCGAGCTCAAATAATCTGTCTAATGTTGTTGGATTTCTTAGTTCGATGAAATCTTGAACTTGGGGCAGTAGCCTAGGAAGTATAACTTGAATAATTTCAGGATCCGGGCGACTTCCATACAAAAGCTTGAAAACTTGAATTTTCCTCAAAATAAAATTAGACAAATCTTCTATTCTTTCTTGGTATCGGCTAAACAGTTCAGCTTCCAATCTGGCTCGATCTCGCACCACGGGAAATGCTTTCACTAGAGAATTCTTGAAATTTTCATACGTGTATGTGGGGCTTCCTGGTTCCCCCAAGAGATTCTTTCCGATGCACTTGAACCAACTTAGCGCTTGGCCCTTCAAAGCGCTGGTAGCAAGAGCGACTTTCTGAAATTCGTGGACTGGATATAGCATGAAGTGGGAGTCTAGCTTTTCCAGGAAATTGATTACGGCTGTCTTGCCGTCAAAACTTGCCGCTGGCTTCATGGCTGCTCGCATGGTTTGTACGATGTAGCCGAATCCTTCTATGCCAGGAGGTGCTATCTCAGGATTCTGGACAGGTACAGCAGGTGTCTCAGGTTCGTCTTCTTGTTGTTGAGGCCATCCTCTTCTTTTTGTGCGGGCGCCACTATCAGGACTTAGCATTCTGTGTGTATTCTTTGAGAACATGGTAAATTCTGTAAAGGGTTCTTATCCTTACGTTCTAAGTCCTGAACTGGAACAGGGAGCGGAAGGTACGCTATGTTCTGATGTAACTGCTGGGCTGGAGAATAACTGCACGTGAAGGGATTTGAAATCCTCTTTTATTCAATCACTATTAAATACAAACCTCCCAATTCGGGAGAGATACAGAACGTAACAGACCACACTTTGGTCGAACTTAACAATCAAATAAATTTAAATAAATTAAAATAGAACTTAAATTAAACTTTGCTTCGCAGAGCAATTCGCGGAAGTTGGCCTCTATCTAAAAGGGTGCGTAGCAAGATATACTAAATACTACCGCACTTTAATTTATTTTACAATGCAATCACGTAGTAAGCACTATGGCTTATATATTTAAACTGCTAGCTGGTCAGGCGAAAGTTGAGCAGCGTGACCGTGATCTGAGGCAAAGCTCTCACACACCGAGAGGTTTCTACCTCTGGCTTAAATAGTGCTTGGCTGAACTTCAAAAATTAGCATAAGCTAAAAACGCGCGCTTCTTCTGACAGGAAGTTGAAGCAGAGAGGAGATAGAAAAGATTTAAATTAAAATAAACTTGGTTAGTTTAACTAAAACCTTACAAGGTTGATTTTATTCCAGTCCTCCTTCCCAATCTTCGAGAGTCCATCCGACGTTTTGCGATGCCGATTATAAAGAGTTTGATTTAAATGTCCAGATGCACAGTAATGCGTAGGAGACACATCAGGGGACTTGGGAGGGATGAATTTGAAGGGAATAGCTTTAATTCTGTCTCGTTTTTTCAAAAAATAGAGCAGCAGATTTCGAGGTAGGGCTTGGAGCCTTATCCTCATGGAACTTAACACAGTAAAGATTGTTTCGATAAAGAGATGGAATTTCTTCTTTAAAATTAGATGTTAAAATATATTCCTGATAGTTATTCGAATTCATTTTGGCAATGTTTTCTACTCCCCTTACTTTAAGTAAGGAAACTTACTTTAAGTAAGGTTACCTTTATAAGAGAATTCTGTAATAATCTTAAAATCTTTAGAAAAACTGTCCTTGTTTTTGCTGAACCAATATATTAAGTCTTTTTTCTTCTCTTTTTCGGTAGCAAATCGAACATCTTCTGTTGCAATCAGATACATATATATTAAAGTCTCATCAATTGTAGCTATATATTTCCATTTTTCATCTACCAGATAATTTTAATACAGCAATCTGCACATAGGCTTACGCCGAGAAACATGTTTCGGCGTTAGGCGACGAACATTATTATTTTTTTTTTTTGTTTTTGCTTTGAGTAACTTTAAATCAGCTTTATAATTTTGTTCACAGTTTCTACAGCGATATTTAAAGATTTTGCAATAGCTTGTAGAGCTCTACTGTCTATCCGTTGTGTAGAATCTGGAGAATAGTGACTGCACCGAAGAAGGGTTAAAACTACACTTTATTAAACTATTTGAAGTATTTACAATGCGTCAACTCGACATTAACATACTACGCCTCTGCTTGGACGGTAACAGAAACAGTAGAATCTAAACTCAAAATTTGAAATATTCGAAAGTAGTAGAAATAAACCACAGGGCTCGTACAATCCTGTATCCTACAGCGCGTAGATGAGTCTAGTGGCAGCAAGATAATAGCTGCATAAACCACGCCTAACCAGCAATAAATGCTAAGCCGAAGTTCGTGTTACAAACACGCACAGAGTTTTCCCAGACTCTATAACTTTCCCTTCTACAACTCGATATTTAAACTTTTTTCCCACAGATAGAATTTGCACCAAATTTAAATATTCTGGCACTGACAATTAGGGGAATAAAGACTTTATAGGAAAGTAACTTTAAATTTAACTAGTTATTTAAAATAAATATAAATCCCTATCAGCTCTTTGGGTGGGTTGAATTTTCCTTAGAAACATGAGATAGGACTTCAGATTTAATAAAATCTGTACGTACCTTAGATATGCATTTTTTGCCTTTTCAGAGTCAGATGTAAACTTTGACTTTTCTTTCCTTTCATTTAATTATGTCACTTGTTTTAAATGTAGAAATATTAAAACCACGCTTTTCACTTCTTTTTTTAATAACGCAATACCAGTATTTCTCTTCGCACGGCGCAAAAAACTCAATAAGCCTTCGACCCGCTGCTTATTTTTCAGCGACATTTTAAACAAAAAATATTTTTAATGCTGCGGACGAAACTTGAACCTTACTCCAATTTCATGCCAGTCACATTTGTATTTTAAAATTAATATTTAAATTCAATTTTTAAAAATCAAAATCGTCGTAAAAATGTGTAAACATCCACTGTATTATGCTTCTCTCATAGATTCTTTTGTATATAATTATTTTAGTCACACTCCAAAGTATTACTGACGTTAAATGATTCTTGTCTGTTGCATGAAACATATTTTTGTAGTTTTAATTAGAAAATATATTAATATATTATAAGACCTAAAAATAACAATAAAAAGAGAAAGCTGAAGGCTTTCAGATTTTAAATTACGTCCAAAGAGACCTTTTTTTAATGTTTTATGTGCTACCTTTATTTATTAAATATTATGTTCTTCGCACTGAAACCATAAAATTCAGTTCAACAGCAATATCGCAAAATAATTTTAAAATGAGTCTATCTTTAGAATTTTCGATACACAGATCCGCGCGCTGGAAATAATTATTTTCCGTTAGAGTGTTGCCATTGTTTGCTTTTAAATCGTTTGAGTTTATTCATCACAAATTCGTTAAAGTTTTACAAAATATGAAATAGATAATAAAACAAATTCAAAATTTTGGCTTCCAGATGCGCATATTCGGGTAGAAACCTACGTTATTCAAAATTGGATGGCTCTAGGTACCGTCGTTTTATCACATTTGGAGAAATATACATACATTTATGCAGATTCTTCTTCATTTTATTTCTTTAAATATAATACAGGGCTGCAATATTTTGTGGCAACGGTTTGAAAAGTGATTCAGCGCTTTTAGTGATTCGACGTAAAATCGCAAATCGAAAACAATAGTCCTTCAGGGACAAAGCCTCTTTGGACTGATAATTATTCAGACACTGCAAAGTATCCGAAAATGTTTTTATTCACTATATTCGAGTTTGTGATATCGCATTCTTTAAACTTTCACTCTAACTATATCATGTTGTTTTATTAATTTTTACAATGACGTCTGTCGTCTGTCTTTGTGTGCCCAATTTTTCTTCCACGATAACTTTTATACCAAACTTCCAAAAATTTCTGTTTTTGTTGGTACTTTGCTTGAAGCTCATATTGTTGTTTTTGTCTTGTCAATGAATTTCACGGAAGAATAGTTGCCATAGTCTCAAGTAGGTTGGACTTCTACTACTCCCCCAATTTTGAGGAAGAGTACCCAGGGGGGACTGAGGATCTGCTGGCCCTCTTTCTTTCCATTAATCCATTAAAAAGAACTTTCCGCTCGACGCATATTTAGAGTGCCCCCCTGTCGCAAAGACACTATACATTTGCAAACATCCATGCCTTCTCCGGATTTCGAGCCCGGGCTCATCGCTACCGCAGGAGCTCTCCTAACCGCTATACGGTCTGTGTGGCGTTTGAAGCTCATAATTTTCTTTAATGGCAACAGATATTAAAATATGATCCAAAACGTTTTTGGTTTCGTGTTTAAGACTATACGGTCTCGCTTTCTCTTTGGTATCATAAATTAACGAGACCTAAAAGACTGAGTGAGGAATGCAGGAGGTCTTAGTCAGGTCTTAGTTACAACAAAAGTCAGAAAAATGGTGCAAAGGAACCTTTATTTACTCAATATAATTTCAGAGATGGTCTCACTAGGGCGTGCTTAAAATCCAACACTTCTGGCTTTACTCAAGCAGACAACAATGAATTTAAATTTTAATTAGTAAGTTTAGCCTAATGCCTCACAGGATAATTTAACGCACAGGAAGGCTCTGACTAGTAAAGGTGGGCGTAAACAGCCTAATGGCTAGAAGCGCTCATCGACACAGAAATCTAATCGCTGGTAATTCGAGATAGCAACCAGGCATATAACACTCTAAAATCATCTTCCAAAATCTTCCCTTAAGTGCAGCTTCTTTTTACCTCATTTGAATGGTGCTTCAAAGTAAAAATTAACTGTTAGATAAATGAGTTTCCACAACGTTTTATATGAATTGGAAGATAGTATATTTTGGCTAAAATTGATAAACCCGAAGTGATATTTTACTTGCAGCTCTGAACAGATTTTTGGAAAAAATATACTATGATATAGTCTGAAATTTCTCAGATTTCGTATTCAAACACGTATGCGCATTAATTTCCATCTGGAAACAACCAATGAAATCTTAAAACATTATGAGCTCGTGGGCAAACCAATGACCAGGAGCCCCTACAACAAGTAGTAGTCAAATAATGGCAACTCAATTGACGTACATACACAGATTAGCATGCTGTCTCTAAGCTGGTATAGCCCCCCCGGGCGCCTAATGGCAAACCACACATTCAATTGAATAATGTTAACCAAATTATGCACACTGCGCATGCCTGTAAGAGAATTTGGCGCAAATTAAGACTTTGGCGTCATTTTAAAAGAAGATAAATATGCTATATGGTTGATATTCTGTTATCTGGACGTAAACGGTTCGGGGTTTTAAAACTTGTTAGATTGTACGTTGCTTCATTACTTAGAGTGTAAATATCCATCGTAAACTCCCCAAATTTTCGTTTAAGAAGGATTACAAAACAAACATTACATTATGTTGTTTACGGATTGTACTTCTGAGGAATAAAAGCAATCGATTATTGACCATGCGTTCCATTCATAAATACTTTAACAACTTAAGGAATATATCTAGTTTAAATTACTGAACTAAAGCCGAAGAAATTATTATAAATAACTGATACTAAATATAATGTTTATGAACAAAATAAACCAAAATGAAATGAAGCAGAAGCAAGTGCAATGAGCCAAAAAAAAGTGTCCATAGTATTGCAATCGTAAACAGCCGCTAAGGCCTACATGACGAACAGGTTTGTGAAGAGTTGTTTATTTTTATTCGCCAGTATTTTCTCCTGTGTCAGCGGTACATTATTGTGCATGCGCAGTAAGCGTAATTCTTTAACATTGATCAACTCAATGTGCGGCTTGCCAATACTACACCCCCGGGCAAGTGCCCAGCGGGCCTGAATTGAGACGGGCCTGAGAAAATATATTAGATATTAAGTATACATAACAAACCAGAAATGATACTTTACTTAAAATTCAAAACAGATTTTCACGGGAAAATATAGAGTCGCTGTGATAAGAATTTAATCTAGAGTAATGCAACTTACATTAAGCCTATTTCTACTGTATCTGTTATATATGATACTTATTTATATTGAACCGTAGAAAAGAATGATTTTTACAACAGCATTTTATTTGCAGAAATTTAAAACTCGGTCATTTTACAGGAAAATGCACTCGTTTTCTGTTGCATTAATGATGATGACGAGGCACAAGAGTAAAAAGCAAATTCTAAAACACTCGTTGCTTTACTTCTTATTGATTCTGAAATAAAAATTAGTCACTATTCAGCTGTAGTTCCAAAAAATAACGAATATTCTTTACTGACATCTAAATATCGTGGGGACAGATATGCAGATAAAAACGAATTCAGATTTATTGATAACTATAGAAATATCATTAAAGAAAAATAACTTTTGTTTTCGTTTTAAGGTTTTTATTTTAGATACGTTATTAATACTTTATTTTTAATTAAAAGCCGCTTACGTTATACACTGTTAAACTGCCTTTAAAATGCAATATAAAAAAAATTTGGTGTGTACACCAAATGATTTCCTTGTACGGAATTTCAAATTATACGTATTTTCCCCCGCATTTCATTTGAATTTGTTTTTCAAATTCCATTAGAGATACCTTTCTCATTCAAATAATTCAGTTCTCGCTTCGCAACAAGGAAAAGCTAATACATAAAAACCTCAAAATATCTTCATTAACAATTGAAAAATATAAAATATCGAATACAGTTAAAACAATGGAAAAAATTTTGCAATTAAAAGTTAGAGTTTCTACACAAAAACAAGCAGTTCGGTCAGCGGGCAAGAAGACAGATTTTTCTGTGCACAAAACCGAAAGTTTACGTTTAATCTCACTGGGCAAACAGACATCAGAGATGCACAAACTGGCTTAAATAACACAAATAAGGCTGCTAAGGTAAAAGAATTAGGCTTAGCCGCACATGAAAAACTTTCAAATTGTTCATAAATCTAAAACTATTGCATGCAGATTAACTAAAGGTATAAAACCTTTTACCGGAGGACAGGAACAACATAATGCAATAATTTTTAAAGCTAAAAATGCGCAATTTTCCAACATATAAGATTAAACAAAAATCGAGCTCACGGAGCAGAGTTACAGAGTGAGTATATACATATTTATATGTCTATATACTTTTGGTGCAGCCGATTGAGGGAGGTGCACAACTACATTTTATAGCAGTGTTATATATTGTTACGAAAAATTCGGCGGTTGCGCCTGTATGTAAGCTTTCCGGCATAGCACTAGGGTTGCCATAAAATAGTGTATGGTAGGGTTGCCAGATTGGCGATTTTATCGCCCATTTGACGACCAAATGGGCGATGTCCCATGGTCCAATCGGGAAGCTTCTAGAATAATTTCCTGTCGAGATATTTTTCGAAACGTGTGGAACTTAAAGGAAAGCTATATAAACCCTTGCGTTTCTGAGAGCAGGAGTTGAGAAGATTGCGAAGAGATTGTGAAGTACTGTGAGCGTTGTGATTATTGTGAGAATAGCTGCTAAGCTACGCGAGAGTTTTGGTGAACGGAAAGCGATCGAGTTAGTGCTTTGCCGTGAAGCTAACTTTACAGTATAGCTTGACAGTGTATTGATGATTGTTCCACGGTGTTTATTATAAGTTTAGTGTTGCCGTGAAGCTACCTTTACAGTTACAGCCTGAAGCTGTGTTGCTGATTGTTTCAGCGTATTTATTGTAGATTTTCGACGCTTTTAAAGGTAATTTTGGAACTGTGCTGTAAATAGTGATTCTTGTAAATAAATTGTGTTTTTTTATTGTTCTGCATCGTGTTTTCATCGGATACTCTCAAATCCACGAACCCGTATAACGCAACAATATAAAATTTCAACTTTCTGAGGCTGCTCGTTTTTGAATTATGTGAGATACCTACGTATATACGTATCAGATATCACGAAAAAAATCTCTTCTGAATCCATTTTAAATCCTTTTCGCAGCTCGCTTTGGGTAAAAGTGTCTTTTATTCTGTTTTTATGTACAGAGGTCACGCAGAAACATCGTCAAATTCCATTCGATAGCTACCAAAATGGATATTTTCGTTGAAATACGATACCCGAAATTTTTCGTTATTACAATGCTTCCTTTAGTTCGTACAAGAAAGTAAAACTTAAAAGGGCAAACACTGGATTATATTGCTCTAAATTTAGAAAGAACAGTTTTTTACATATAATTAACTATACGTAATAAAATACAATCTAAAATTTCGTGCTGTGGCGTTTATGTTTATTAGAAAACTGAATTAAATTGTGTTTACAAACGCTCAACACGAAATGATGCTTTCCTTAAAACTCGTTGCCATTTAAAAAATGGAATTTGTGGGTGGTCGTGTGTTGACCGTATTAGATTTTTTTTTTTAATCTCATTTCATTTGTAGTCAACAACTTGTGATTTAAAGCTATGCGTTCTGATTTATAGCCACGATACGTTATACAATCATGTTCGAAAACCCTCCGCTTTATTTGAAATTTGTAGTCGACCCCTGAAATGGATCAAAAGGCGTCCTCATGCTTCAGTTATCCCAACCAACAGCAACGTTTCCTCATCCTCATCAATCGATTTACCTGTGCCCGGCGACACAGACGCCAGGAGATTCAGCCTCACTACCTGAAAACTCTGAGAGGAGTAGCAGAGAAAAGGTTTGAAAGTAATGACCTCCAACAACACCCATCGACCCTCCCTTGCTGTAGTGCAGTGGAAGAGCCACTTGAAGGCATTTGTACGTCTCGAGAGGTCTTCTTTTATTTTTTCAAGGGTTGATTCTATCTTCGCTTGCACTGTGCTTTGTTATCTAGTAAGAAGGGGCTCTGCCAAACTATATCCTTTCTTCCTTTCTTTATTTGCTTTATGCGTAGTATCTGTTTTGGATGCTTTCTTTGCTTAATAAGTGGTAACTCTGAGCTCGTTAGAACTGTTAAATACGTCGAAATGGCTCACTTGAGACATATCATACAACAACTCAACTCTGCACAGAATAAATATCTCATTAAACTTCCTTACACCCTATTATCTAAAGATACGGAAAAATGGTTTCGGGACCTACTTTAAGATTTATTTCCCAACTTATGATAAACCTTTTTTGTTTCCTTTATAACGCAGAAATTATCCAAATTACGAAATGTAATGAGCATGCAAATGAGGAATGAGAAATGTAAACCGCTCCATGAAAACAGTGTTGTTAAATAAATTTGAGGTCACCGTATAAGGAGTTACCTCATTCCCCACGCGCATGCTCTCGTGAGACTATAAGGTTATTTTCACCTTCTTTCAGGCATGCCTTCGTGGTATAATGGTTAGCACACTCGGCGCGTATTCCAGAGATCCAGGGTTCGAGTCTCGGAGAGGGCAATGCACGTTTTTCACGTTTCCCAGCTTTAATAAAACTAATGACTCTACAGTGCAGACACAAATAAAAGGTATGGATGATCATTCTTCAGTAGTAGAATTTGGCAATTTCGTCCTCTAATCCTTAGTTGCCTTTTTCTCCCTCCTTTGTGCATGCCTTCGTGGTGTAATGATAAGCACACTCGTCACGTATTCGAGAGGTCCAGGTTCGAGTCCCAGCGAGGGTGTTGCTAATGTTTCGTGTTTCCTACTTCAGAAATAACCTAATGAAATTACAGGGGCGCCCGAACTAAAAAGATGGTGGATGATGATCCTTCCCCCCCAGGACTTGGTGCGAGTCCCCTAATCCATAGTCGTCCTTTAAACAGGTAAGTCCTTCTTTCAAGAATGCCTTCACGGTGTAACCGTTAACACACTCGGCGCGTATTCGAGCGGTCCAGGGTTCGAATTCCGGCTAGGGCATTGCCCATTTTTCACATCTTGCACCTTTGAAAAAAAACCTAGTAACTCTACAGTGGCGCTCAAAATAAAAGGTGGTGAATGATGTTTCTTCACCACCAGGATTTGGCGATTAGGTCCCCTAATCCTTAGTTGCCCTCTAAAAAGGGGAAAGCGTATAAGATATTTTCTCCCTCCTTTCTGCATGCCTTCGTGGTGTAATGGTAAGCACACCCGGCGCGTATGCGAGAGGTCCAAGTTCGAGTCCGACGAGGTATTGTTGATATTTCGTGTTTCCTACTTCAAAAATAACCTAATGAATTTACAGTGGCGCCCGAACTGAAAAAGATAGCGGATGATGATCCTTCACCACCAGGATTTGGCGACTGTGTATCCTAAACCCCCAGTCGTTCTTTAAAGGGGTATTTTCTCCCTCTTTTAAGCACGCTTTCGTAGTGTAATGGTTACCACACTCGGCGCCTGTTCGAGCGGTCCAGGGTCGAGTCCTGGTGAGGGCATTGCTCATTTCTCGTGTCTCCTTCTTCAAAATAGCCTAATAACTCTACAGCGGAAGTGATATGACATCCACCTGGCATTTGAAAGTTTCATAATTTAGATTCCGAAGACGACGCAGCTGATTTTTCGTATTTTCTTCTCCGAAGAAGCCTAAATAATTTTAAAATAGAAGACTTTCTCTTCAGCTGACAATTTTTGGCTTCAGTAAAAGGAAAATTACGTAATAGATTTTTTTTTTCTGAGGAAGAAGACAGCAATAGCTAAGAAACAAATATCGTAGCTTATTGACTGGAGAACTTTTCATACTTTGCTTTCATTCTTTCTTTACAATACGAATTAGCAGACTTCAATTGCAATTTTAGTGCTTTATAAAATTATTTAAGGCGTAATACTAGATAAAGTTATTTATTTATTAGATAAAATTTATTTATAAGACAAAATTTATTTATAAGACAAATCACTCGAAGCATGTTTTCATGAAGAACTTTCTAAAGGACAATGGCTTGCGTTAAAGCTACTTAGGGCAAATATCTTGCAACCATTATGTTTAATCCCTTAAAATCTAACTCTTTATGAATTTCTAGTCTTCACTGCTTTTATGCAATGTGGCCAAAAATGTTTCATTAAATCACTTATAAATTAGACAAATATTAGTTTTATCAGGTTAGGAATAATATTGTTTCTTTGAAAACTGTATCGAGTTCCAGGGAATAAAATACAATATTCTTCAAAAGAGAAATGTTACTGCTAAATTAACAGCAGTTGGCATATTTTTATTTTTAAACAAATCTGATGTGTACAGCACATGATTTTCTTGTACGTATTATTAAATTATACGCGTATGCTCCTGCATTTCGTTTAAACTTATTTCCTCAAATTTCATTAGAAACATATTTCTCATTCAATTAATTCAGGTCTCATTTCGCGATGAGACAAAAATACATAAAACCTCAAAATATCTTTATTAAAAGTTGAAAAATACAAAAAAAATATATAAAACATAAGTACAGTTAAAACAATTTAAAGAACAATTTTTACAATTAAAAATAGAGTTTCTACGCAAAAACAAACCATTCGGACAGCGGGCAAGATGGGAGATTTTTCAGGGCACAAAACTGAAAGTTTACTTTTGATCTCACTCGGCAAAAAGAACGGAATGAGTAGAAACTGAATTAATTTGCTGTGGACGTTATGCAGAGTCAATATATGAGATAATTTAATAACTTAAATGATAATTCCACAATGCATAAAGCATCATTTAATTCGCAATAATGAGAGAAGACGTTATCTTTGTTGAAGCAATGCTTAGTTACTCTGGATTGGCAACAAATGCACTATTCTGCTTTGTTTCAAATGTAACCAAATATGGCTGCTATGGTACAAAAATTAGGCTTAGCCGCACCTAAACAACTTTTAAATTGTTGATAATTCTACAGCGTGGAAGTTAACTAAAAGGGTAAAAACCTTAACCGGAAGATAAGACCAACATAATGCAATCCTTTTTAAAACCAAAAATGTACAATTTGCCAATATGTAAGAATAAAAAAGGGAGCTCAATGACCCGAGTAACAGAGTGGGTAATGCGGCCGATTGTCGCCACAAAGGGAGGTGCACGACTATATGCTATAGCAGTCCTATATACAAGACTTCAGCGTTCTGAGGCTACTCGTTTTTGAGTTATGCGAGATGCATATATACATACGTACCCACGTACATACATAGTACGTACGTACAGACGCCAAGAAAAATTCTCTCCTGAATCCATTTTAAATTAGTTTTCTAATTCGTTTTGGAAAAAAGAGTTCTTTATTTTGTCCTTGCGTACAGGTGTCACTCAAATACGTCGCCAAATTGCATTCGATAGCGGTTAAAATGGATATTTTCCTTGAAATATGGTACTCAGAATTTTTTGTGATTGCAATAACTCTACATTGTCTCTACATCGGCGCCCGAACTAAAAGGGTTGTGGATGATGACTCTCCACACCCAGGATTTGGCTACTAGGTCCCCTAAAACCCTTGTCGCCCTTTAAAAAGGGGAGTATATAAGGTATATCTCCCACATTCTCAGCGTGCCTTCGTGGTGTAATGGTCAGCACACTGAGCCGGTAATTCAGAGGTCCGCGGTTCGATCCCCGCCGAAGGCAGTGCATATTTTTCATCGTTCCTGCTTTCAAAAAAAAACCTAATGTCTCTACAACTTAATTTAAAATTTAGCTTACTTTAATTAGTCAAGAGAAGCGTTAAGAAGCGCCCAGAAAGACTGAACGGCTTTTTGCTTCGGTTCACACATATATATATATATATATAAAAATGTATCCACTCTGTCACCTGGCTCGGTAACCTCACTATTTTTATTCATAAATGTTGGTAAATAGTGCATCTTTTAGTTTGAACGTGTTTCACTTATGTTATGGTATGTGCCGGTTAAGGTTTTTATGTTTTTAGTTAATGTGCAGGCAATAGTTGTAGAATTCTTAATAATTTAAAATTTGTTTAAGTGGGACTAAGCCTAACGGAACAGCCATTTGTTTACATTTGAAACTTAGAAGAGTAGTGAATTAAGTCGGTTTCTATACCTTCAGTGTTTTTTTGCGACGTGGAACTAAAGTAAACTCTTAGTTTAGCTACCGAAAAATCTGCCTTCTTGACCGCTGGACGAACCGCTTGTTTTTGCGTAGAATCTCTAATTTTAATCGTAAACTTTTTTAAAACAGTTTTTAACTATATTTGGTGTTTTATATTTTTCTATATTTTTTAATTTTTAACGAAGATGATTTGAGTTTTTAAGTATTTTTGCCTTCCGGCGAAGTGAACTTAATTAACTGAATGAGAAATATACCTTGAGTTAAATTCGAGAAAATAAATTTAAATGAAATGCAGCAAAAAATATATGTAATTTAATAGGCCGTACAAGGATGTCATATGGTGTGCGACATGAGATTCGTTACTATCCATGAAACTAGTAAATTTAAAAATTCGGACTTACAAAACTAACACCTTTATGCACGCTGTGTTTCCTTCTCACACCATCTCAAATAAATACACTGCTCGACATTGAAAATGCAACGCCAAGAAGGAGTGGTCAGAAAGTGATGACGTAGGAAACACGTCTAGGCATAGAGTCAGTAAGAGAGCGGATGGTGTCCTGAGGGATGGCTCTCCATTCCCTTTCAACCATTTGCCACAGTTCGTCTTCTGAACGAGGCAGGGGCAGAGTCTGCAAACGGCGTCCAGTCACACCCACACAGGTTCGATTGGTGACAGTCAGGAGAGTGCGGTGGCCAAGGAAGCATCTGTATACCTTGCAGAGCATGTTGGCAGATGCGAGCACTGTCTGGTCGGGCGTTATCCTTCTGAAGCATTGCATTAGACAGCCCCTGAAGGTAGCGGATTGCCACCGGTCGCAGTACATTATCCAAGTATCGTTGGGCCGTCATAGTGCCCTGAATACGAGCTAGAGGTGACTTGGAATTGTAGGCAATAGCGCCCCAAACCATTATGCCACGTTGTCGCGCGGTGGGGCGTTCCACAGTTACTTCCGGATTAGATTTGTCTCCACGTCGACGCCACACACGTATACGGCGACTGTCACTGGAAAAAAAGAAAAGGTGACTCATCTGAGAACACGACGTTTCGCCATTCTGTCATCCACATCGCTCCAGTCCGGCACCATTCTAAACGCTGACGTCCATGCTCTGAGGTCAATGGCAGTCTTCTTAACGGACGCCGTGAGTGCAGGCCACGTTCGACCAATCGACGGGAAATGGTTCTGGTCGACACGGGAACATCCAGGGTATCTAGCACATGCTGCAGAATAGCTGTACAAGCGACTTGCGGGACCGCCACAGCTTGTCGGCGGATGCGTCGATCCACGCGTGCTGACGTCACTCTGGCTGCACCTGCACCCCTCCTTCTTTCCACATTTCCTTGTTCCAGCCATGTTCCCCATAGCCGATGCACCGTGCTCGCATCCATGTGGGTATCAGCTGCGATTTGACGTAAAGACTAATCCGCCCTTCTCAGTCCGATCACCATACCCCTCGTAAAATCGTCTATCTGCTGGAAGTGCCGTCGTTGACAACGAGCTGGCATTCTTTCCTATTACACGTATCCTCCGGAACAAAAGCCAACTTTCTTCGATAATTCGTCTGGCAGAAATAACGACACTGATATTGCCCGTTCTGCACGTTCCTTTTCTTATATCTAACTTCACGTGCGTCGGAGAGCTGCGCATTTCACATCATTCGCGTAACTCAGCGACGTGCGTCTACTCTAAAATTTGCATAAATTTCTGACCACTCCTTCTTGGTGTTGCATTTTCAATGCCGAGCAGTGTATTATTTTATTAGTATTAATAAAGTCTAAATGTATATAAGTTACACACACATATATATATATATATATATAGTGTGTGTGTACATAGAATATATATATATATATAGAGAGAGAGAGAGAGAGAAAAGTATATTTAGTACTTCTTAATGATTCATGTTTAATGTTTTATGTAATTACTGCGTGACGAATCTGTTTGAAGCTTTAAACTATGAATAATTAATATGAAAATTAAAATTGCAGATTTTCACTAGCTTTTAAAAAATATCTGAACATTTTCATCTATTTTAACAAAGTTCCAACTAGTCCTGAATGCGGAAGTCCTATTCAGACTACCTAATAAAGTTGCTAACAGACTTCTTAACGTATATTTACAGTTTAAAATTTCTCAAACTTTCCGGGATAGTATAGTTTTTACGGTAAAAAAATTGATAAACTTATAAAATTTATATGAAAAACTTCTAGTGTTTAAGCTCCTTTGATAGCATAAACTAACATCAAACTCCTACCACACCTGAAGTGAATTATCGCTGTGTCTGATGTTAAATACTTGAAAAGATTCAAGTAAGCCTTTCATTAAATCCGAACTTGAACATAAATACACATGTCGTGCTTACAGGATCAGCCACCAGTTGTGATGTTGTAATTTACAGTAACTGTCAAATTTAAGATTTAAACTAAACATGGTAGTCAAAGATTACACAACTGATCTTAAATTCTATGTTGGCTCAGAATTTCTCGCCGGCGTAGCAATTAAATGTCGGCAGCAATAAGGCAAAGCCGAAGAATTACAATATTATCAGAGCTGCCTAAACCTCGAAAGGCAGAAACATGCTCTTTCTTACAATCCGAAATCCTCGACTTGAATACACTCTAACTGATTTGCATTTCTGGTGGGGAAAAAGGTTAGTAAATGGTGAAATTATAAATAACTGATTAATGAAAATAACAATAACCCTACTAACGTCTGTGAGTATATATATATATAATTCACTATAACTTATGAAATGAAAACCCTCCATATTACTCTCCATATTTTGAATAATACCTATTCAATGATGTTTTTAAATTGAATTACGATTGCTTGAAGATGTAATAGGGAGAGTTTTCTTTTTATAATTTATAGTGAATTATTGCTTCATTACTTTGCAGCTTTAGCGCAAGGCTTGGGCTTATTAATTTACTTTTAATTACTTTCATTATGAATATATATATATATATATAGTAAGAAATTTAGAACCAGTTTGACACAAAGACAAAAAATTTAAATTCATAAGCAATAAATTCTAAAAATCCTATAAATGTATAAAATAATTTAAAACGAAAATACTTCAAACAAGTAAAACCATCATTAAAAAACAATGAAATTTAAAGAATGTAAAGAATATGAAAGTAAAGGAATCCAATCAACTTCAGTGCCACTTCATCAGGAGGACGAACATTGAAATCAATAAAATCTGTTTTCCTTAAAAAAATCGTTGCTTTTCTTTCTTTTCAGTTTTCAATATTCAAACTTTTCAATTTTTGGTCTTTTTGTAAAATTGGTTCTAAATATCTAACTCTGCGTCTTTATAGATGATTTTTCAGCAGCTCAATGCGCGAAAATACTAGGCATGATTATATTCTGCTATTTTAAAAAATTGTTTTGCAATTATGTATATATATATTTGTATAACTTTACTTTTACATAGGACTTTCAAATTTAATTTTCATATCTGAGAATTGTTATAATATTTTTATTCTTTTACTTTTCGCATTAGTCTTACTAGACCTTTTGTGTTTTATTTTTAATTACATTTCTATTTTAGGTTTTATTTGTAGTACTATGTTTATTTTTTAATTAATTTTGATTGTTTATTTTTCAATTTATTTTGAATTTTTGAACACGCAGCCATGTGGGAAAAGGGGCAAATCTAGTGAGACTGTTATTAAGTTTAAAATTATAAAAAAAAACGCATAATTCCGTTTAAGTCTCAATAGTTTTGTCAGACGAAACATGTCTGCCTGGTCCAGTTAATCAACTTGGTTCAAAGCTTCGAGGTCCTGTCAAACAGGACTTTGCCCTTGACAAGTCCTGTTTGAAGCTTGGAACAGAGAAGATGAACATCATAATGTTTTTGTGTACACTTTCTCAAATTTTTCTGAAGTTTGTAAAATGTGTTTTAAATGTTTTTTTGTTCTTAATTTGCAATTAACATGTTTCCCATTTTACTAAATGTTTTTGGAATGACGATAGGTTTCTTCAGAATTTTAACGGCTTATTATAGGACTTAGTTTCAATTTCTTCTTTATATATATACATATAGAAGAAATTAAAATTCAAAAATACTTCATAAATTAAATTTACTAAAAACGTTTTACAGTTCTTAGTAATTTGCGACCATTTTTCACATTACAACAGTTTGCTTTTTCACAATTTCAAAACATTTTTACATAATTTGCAACCATTTTTCACATTACAACAGTTTGCTTTTTCACAATTTTAACACATTTTTACATAATTTGCAACCATTTTTCACATTACAACAGTTTGTTTTTCACAATTTTAACACATTTTTACATAATTTGCAACCATTTTTCACAGTACAACAGTTTGCTTTTTCACAATTTTAACACATTTTTACATAATTTGCGACCATTTTTCACATTACAACAGTTTGCTTTTCCACAATTTTTACACATTTTTACATTACTACACAGTTAGATTTAAAAACTTTTTTAGCTACAGAACACACTTTTTACATTACATATAGTTTGCAGAATAATTTTAAATAGTTTTTTAAATGGTTCTTACATACAGCAGCTAATCACTCAACTTTACCTTTTACTAGCTCCCTCTTTTGTAAATAGAAGAAACACTGCTTTACATCACTTCATTTGACATGCTGCTCCTTGTCCACACTCCTATAGAAATAGTGGTAAATTAATTAAATTAATTAATTAATTAATTTAAATACTTTTTACTTGCCTTTATTATATTATTTTAGTATTATTTAATTTAGTTTCTAGTTTATATTTTGTATGTTAATAGTATCTGTATCTTTTTTGTTTATATGCATATTCGTGTCGGGGAAGTTTTTTTGTGGGCAAGAGTTTCTAAATTAAATTGGTTTTCTAAAAAATTGGTTTTATAAAGGGTATTATTTTGTATTGGCCTTAATTTGTTCTTTTCTAAAAGTTCCACCCGCTTGAATTGCTTTTCGTGGGTCACATCATTTGGTTTTACTTTTGGTTTTGAAATTTACACTTGCCTTCATAAATGACGAAACACGAATTGAATAATTGAAGAGTTAGGTTTGAGGGCAACTTGCCCCTGATAAGTCTGTCTTCTGCGAGCTCAACAATTATTCAATTATGCATATTTATTATTTTTAGGATTTAAAAAAAAATTATTACAATTTTATACTTGTTAATAGATTTTGATACTTGCACTTAATTTACTTACATTTCTCAGAATTTAAACGATATTGTTGATTAGTTCACGGCAATATAAATAATTTATAATTTCTTTTAAACCTATTTCTATAATTAATTTTTTACTTTAAATTGCCTTTTACGAATAGAAATTTTGTTAAATTTATATATATATATATATATATATATTCCTTTGCTTATTTACAGTACGTGAGATTGAGTTTCGATACCCGACCGGAGCTCCTGTTGCAGCTACTGACCAGAGAATGGCAGCTGGAACTGCCGAAGTTGCTGATCACCGTCCATGGTGGAAAAGCGAATTTCGAGCTGCAGCCCAAGCTAAAGGCGGTGCTCAGGCAAGGTTTGGTGAAGGCCGCCAAAACGACGGGAGCCTGGATATTCACTGCCGGCACCAACACCGGTGAGTACAACATTTAACCAATGTTGGCTGATAATTCACTTCCACGGTGGTCTTTGAAGAAGATGCCTTGTCTTTCTCGTTCATGTTTCTTGAAAGAACTATCGAGTGGCCTAATTTTAAGTATCCTAGTGCTTCAAAGACAGCAAACAATAACAAATACCCCTGATTTCTCAGGCGCACTTATAAACGTCTACGTCAAACTCGAACTAATAAAATATACAGGATAAATCTGAACAAGTGGGCAAAATTTTATGGGGTGATAGAAGGCAGCTATACGCGCAATATTTGTCGCAGAATGTATGGTTGAAGCACAAACGGCGAGCCGCTAAGTGACATTGTAAATAAATGGTATAAAAAGGGTCGGCCCTCACACACAACTGTAATTTCTACCGTGGATTGTCAAGAGGATTGCTGATTATACGAACTATGAAATTTCCAGGTCGTTGGACTGGTCGAGGTGGTCCCATAGTTTGGCCACCAAGATCACCGGATCTTTTGTGTATGGACTTTTTTCCCCTGTGGGCCATATGAAAAACCAAATTTATGAGTGCCCATCTGGAACCAACATGGATTTAGTCGCCAGGATCGTCGTTGCTGCCGGCGATATTCGGAAATGTCTGGTGTCATCGCAAACGTTCGTCAGCGCCTATCCCGCAGGTGTGAATCCTGCATTACAGCTGGCGGAAGGTCTTTTCAGCAGTTTCTACGAGCATGGTCTGTTAATAGAATGCTTTCTGAAGTATCTTCTCTTATTCGTGTGTTAATTCTTTAAATGTAACAATGGGAAACTATCCTTTGTAAGGTTTTAGTTAAACTAACAAAGTTTTATGTTAATTTCTCTTTTCTGTGAACTCTTATTTCAACTTCCCGTTAGAATGAGCCCGCGATTCAGCTTTATGCTAATGTGACGTGGAGCCTAGTTTTGTATTTAAACGTTAGAAAGGAACTTCTCGGTGTGAGAGAGCTTTTAGTCTCAGATCGCTTCGTCTCTGTTCGACCTTCGCCTGACTAGCTAGTATTTATGTTCTAAGCCTAAGCGCTGTTACTCTGATATATATTGAAGTAATCTAAGTGCGTTAGTATTAGCCAAATCTTGCTACGCACCATTGATCGTTTAGAATACAGGCCAACCTCGCGTTTAAAGCTCTGAGAGCAACGACTACTTAATTTTCTACTCAACTTTATTTTAAATTATTTGATTGTTCAGTTCAGACCCACGTGCGGTCATTATTTTCTGTTATCCCTTCCGAGTTGGGAAGTGGCTGTAAATAGTGGTTTAATAAAAGGGTAATTTTAAACCCTTCTTACGTGCATTTAGTCTACCACATACACAGAACATAGCTGCATTCAGCTCCCTGTTCGAGACCAGCACTTTGACACTGTTACGACAATGTTCGCCAAGAGTATGCACAGAATACTCAGTCCTGATACCTTTAGGCCCACCAGCGGCCGAGCGGTAAAGACGCTGAACGCTGGTAGTTCGGTCCGAGGTTCGAATCCCGCGAACGGGCTGGCTGCATGGGCGTTTTCGTGGGTTTCCCCATGTGTAACGTGTATACGAGCCAGTTTGCCTTAGAAACTCCTCCACGAAGGCATCCCTCCCCTTAGGCAGATAGCCCTCGTGTGCTTTGCCATAACTGAATAGCCTAACCTAACGTGATACCTTTAACTTCTCACTTAACTCTAACTGCGTTCCGACTGTATATTCTATGACGAATATTGCTCGTATACCTACCTTCTGTCATCCCCTAAACTTTTACCCACTTGTTCAGATTCATCCTGCAAACAAACGTTCCATAAAAGAACGGCACAGGTCAGAACTGAAGTTTCATGCACTTTTTTTTCTTTTTATCTATTAGACTTCCTAAAATTAAATGCTATCAAATAGTATCTTAACGAGCACTAACTTTAAAATATCATTATATACGGTCTACAGTATTTCCTCTGGCTTATAATCTATATTCAGATATTCATAAAGCGATAGACAGCTAAGGAATTTTGAACGCACTCCTAAAATCATTTATTTTGAGTTACGTAGAAAACACATTTTGAAGGCATTTATCACGTTTAATGGATACAATACCTTCCTAAACTCGTTCTTATCGTATGAACTGAAACCTTGACTATTATTTATTGCACTAAACTCGATTGATACCGTTTTCATGAAGTAAAAGTAAAAGTGTGCTTTGAAAAACCTTAAAAAATCCTCCTTTTTTTTTTAATGTTTGGATATAAGAATGCAGAAGTGAGCAATGGTAAGCCATTTTTTACAGCAAAAGACAACATAAACAGAACAATCTTAATTTCCATTATGACGCTAAGTGTTGTAAACGTTTATGAGCTATTAATTTTGTTTTACAGTTTTTTTCGTTCTCCTAGCTTCATCGCAGATTCTTGTTCTCCTTTATAGGTGTAATGCGTCATGTTGGTGAAGCACTGGTCAACGAAAGAACTCCTCGCCTCAGGGGAAGAGTCTTGGCCATAGGGATTGCTCCATGGGGAATCATCGATAACAGGAATGACCTTATAGGGAAAAATGTAAGTGGAAAATAAATAAACGTTACACACCGTCTGGCCCAGTGGGGAATTACATGTTCACCAATAAATCATTGAACACCTTGCACGAAAAAGAAAAAAAGGACAGTTCTATATCTCCCGTTCCACTGGACGGATGGTCGAAATTTAACTTGCGTTTTCCATGTCTCGAAAGTGAGACTTTGGATATATATTAGATTTATATATAACATTGCTCTAGCACAGGTATTTTGACAAGAAATCGAACTATTTCCGAAACAACGTACCAATTTGTTTCCATATTTCGATTCTACCACTCAGAATATGCCTAGATAATAAATTTTTTAATTTTTCGGGAGAAATTTATGAAGAAATTTAAATATTTATCTTGGCGCATTTTTTCAGTTTTTGCGCCAAGAATAATTCACTTGGCGAACTTCTTAATTTATAGCAATCTATTTTCTTTTTACTTCCTTGTACGAAGCAAAGGAAGTATTGTAATCATGAAGAATTCCGGGTATCATATTTCAACGAAAATACCCATTTTGACCTCTATTGAATGCAATTTAAAGATGTTTTTGCGTGATATCTGTTCGAAAGGACAGAATGAAAGACTCTTTTTCCCCAAACGAATTATAAAACTGATTTAAAACAGATTCAGAAGAGATTTTTTTCATGGCGTCTGTACATACAGACGGCACGAAATGTACGTATGTTCCTCTGTATATATGCATCTCGCATAACTCAAAAGCGAGAAGCCTTAGAACGTTAAAATTTTGCATGTAGGGCTGCTATAAATGTCGTTGAGCACCTGCCTTTTTATACCCACTATATTGCTCGGCTCTGTGAGCTCAGTATTTTATTCTTATATGTTGGTCAACTGCGCATTTTTTGCTTTAAAAATGATTGATTTATATTGTTCATATCTTTCGGTTAAAGTTTTTATGCCTTTACTTCATCTGCATGCAATAGTTGTAGAATTATCAACAATTTAAAAGTTGATTAAGTGCGGCGAAGCTTAATTTTTTACCATAGCAGCCAAATTTGTCTGCATTTGAAACTTAGCAGAATTGTGAATGAAGTTAGTCTATGCATCTTCAGTGTCTTTTTGCCGAGTGGGACCAAACCTTTTAGTTTTGTGCACCGAAAAATCCATCTTGCTTGCTGTCCGAATTGCTTGCTTTTGAGTAGAAACTATAATTTTAATTGCTTTACCTGTATTTGGCGTTTTACATTTTTCAATTTTTAATGAAAATATTTTGAGTTTTTAAGTATTTTTGTCTTGCAGCGAAGTGAGAACTGAATTAATTGAATGAGAACTATATCTGTAATGAAATTCGACGAAATAAGTTTAAATGAAAGACAGCAAAAAATGCATATAATTTAATATTCCGATATCTTGCGTTATTATTGCTTAAAACAAATACGCCAAATTGCAAAACGGGTCAATATATAAATTCACGTATATCTTAAGAAATTTTGAATTAAAAAACTCTAATTTTTTGCAGGTAGCTTAAAAATACATCTACTCAAAGATGATGAAAAAAATGTTATAGGTTATAATTCAAACTTTTTCAAAAAATTTTTAAGAATTATATAAAAATAAATAAAAAAAGGGGCAAATTTTATTTGGGATGAACATAAATTTCGAAATGCGAAATGAAGAATCAAACGAGTTTAATAAAAAACGAAATATTAATAAATATATACCAAATTCAATTAGCAACTTTTGAGAGCTAGTTTTGTAAAAATCGCACGAGTAGGTTTTAAAAAATTAAAAATTTTTTTTATATGCTACTCGTGCTAATTTTTTTTTAAAATCTACTTGTGCGACTTTCGCAAAACTTGGCCCTTGGCATAATCTGAGTCATAGAATCCAAATAATAAAAAAAGTAGTATGTCATTTCAGAAAAAGTCTGATTTTGTGTCAAAATACCTCTAGTAGAACAATGCTATATATAAATCTAATGCGAATCGTAAGTCACGCTTTCGAGACATGAAAAACGCAAGTTAATTTCGACAATCGACCCAGTAGAACGGGAGATATAGAACTGTTCCTTTTTTTGTGTGCAAGGTGTACACTTAGTGGTAAAATGTAAAAGTTATCCTTTTTCTCCTAATTTTATCAAATTTTTTATTAAATTGAATTTTAAAGAAACGAAACTGAAAAGAACCTTTTTTTGCTAGATAAAAATTAGTATTAAATGTATTACATCAAATGTATAGCAATGGCTTCTGTTACATTACATTATATGTATATGTAAATAAAGATTCAGCGAATAACGGCGATATTAGTAATTGGCAGCTTTTGCTGTAAAAAATGGATACAGAATATTCACAGCTATCGTCATCATATCATTTCGAGTCTTCCATCTCCTGAAAGGTGAGAAGTGTAGAAAATAAAGTAACGAGTTAGTGTATTTTTTGACATTTCTATAGCACAGAAAAAATCTAATGTAGGAAGTCAAGGTTTGATGGCTTCAAACTCAACCAATGCTGTTTACGAATTAAAAACCAGAAGAAATGTGTAGATGTTACCGGCAAAGTTTGAAATTCGGCATTCTGTAGAATGCCTAGGCATTATATAAAATCCTTAAAAACCAGCCGGCAATGTATGAAACGATTCATATTTAACACATTTCCTGGGCATTCTATAGAATGCCAAGTGACAAACTGTCAAAGTACAAAATACATTTCCGATTCGTTTCGAAGAACCGAAACTACTAGAACTATAGAATAGAACCGAAACTACAGAATGCCAAGTGACAAACTGGCAAAGTACAAAATACAATTCCAATTCGTTTCGAAGAACCGAAACTACTAGAACTATAGAATAGAACCGAAACTATAGAATGTCCAGTGATAAACTGGCAAAGTACAAAATACATTTCCGATTCGTTTCGAAGAACCGAAACTACTTACCAAAAGTTAGTAAATGAAATAAAAAAGTCAAAATTACTATTAAAAGGAACCACGGGACTACTACTGGATGCTGAATTGCTAGGATGTTATGTTTGTAGAACGCAAAAGTACATTCATTTACCCTGTTGAAGAAAGCGTCAGTATTACACAGTATTATGTCACGGACGCTGAATTATTTTTCGTATTTCACGAAGACTCATTTGAGTTTTTCCAACCACACACTACTTTTTTACATAGTTCGAATAACAGATTTTTAATGGCACTCTTCCATTAATTTTTTAAAATAACGTTTGAAATTTTTGAGGAATAAACGTCTTTTAAATAATAGCCTTATGATAACCTTTTTTTCATACTTTGCCTAAAGAGCATTTGTCACTCTGTAGAATGCCTAGGTATTATATACAATGCCTAAGCAAAGTATGTAATAATTCTCATATTTCATACTTTGCCTCAAAACGTCTGGCATTCTATACAGCGCCGGCGTTTCATACTTTGCCGGTAACATAGATAACTCGTTCATATGAGTATTTCGAGCAGCGCATAAAATCTGAGATCACTAGTTTTGTTTATTTGATGGGTTAATCATCAGTCCGCTCCAACCGGAAGTTAAGTAATTGATCTGTAATTTATCGTTTTAGAATGTAAGTTTCTCTTTTCTATTTTTTCCATGTGGCAATAAGACTAGTAGGCAATGTGGCAATAAGACAGTCCATGTGTCGTGTGATTTTTGTGTACCAGCCACAGTGAAGCACGTTGCGTACCAAATTTGTAAGTCTTGAGACTTTTACACTGTAATATTGCGCAAATATACACTCTTAGACAAAAAAAAAAGACACACCAAGGGACGAAAATCGGTAGAAGTGATATATATGTACAGAAAAACAAATGGTTGCTGTTTAAGAGAAATTGGGTGAGTTCTTGAAGTGATAGAGCTTCACAAAGTGAAAAAGTCAGTAACGCGTTTGTCCACCTCTGGCCCTTATGCAAGCGGCTTAACAGCGATTGATAGAGGTTGCGGATTTCCTCCTGACGCATATCGTGCCAAATTCTGTCCAACTGGCGCGTTAGATCGTCAACATCCCGATCTGGCTGGAGGGCCCTGCCCATATTGCTCTAAACGTGCTCAATAGGAGAGAGATCCGGAGACCTTGCTGGCCAAGGTAATGTTCGCAAGCACTACGGCCAGCAGTAGAAACATGTACAGTGGGGAAGCGGGCATTATTTTGCCGAAATGGAAGCCCAGGGTGACGGGAAATGAAGGGCAACACAACGGGCCTTAGAACTTCGTCGACGTACCTCTGTGCTGTAAGGTTGTTACGGATGACAACCAAAGAGGCCCTACTATGAAATGAAATGGCACCCCAGACCATCACTCCTGGTTGTAGGCCTGTCTGCCGGAAGACAGGTTAGTATCACACCGCTATCCGGGGCGTCTCCAGACTCGCCTTCGCTGGTCATCGGGGCTCAGTTCAAAGCGGGACTCAGCACTGAAGTCTATTCCACCTCAGTCAGTGACATTCCAGTACGAATGAGCTCCACTGCAAACGGGGCTTAACGTTGTACAGAGGTCAATGGTAGTCGGCGCAAGGGGCGCCGTGACCTCAGCCTCTTTTCTGTGAGCCGTCTATAAATGATCCTTGCGGTCACTGAAGCACTTGTTGCACGTACAATCGATGATAATGTTGCGTCTGGGGCTGTGAGCGCCGCTCTGACGATTGCTCGGTCTTCACGTTCTGTCGGTTCTTTAAGCCTACCGCTTCCTTCTTGACGCTGTATGCGGCGAAGGTTCACCCATTCCTGCCAACATCGTCTAATAGTGGCATCGCTCCTCAAATGTCGAGCTATTCACCGATAGAACCAACCGGCTTCTTTGAGCCCAACTACACGACCTCTCTCAAATTCTGACATCTGCGCATATCGTTCGCTCACCTGAATGCGAGGCATAGTGACTGTCTGCCAGAGTACATGGAATGAAATTCGTGAACCATTTATGACCTGGAATCGTAATTTCTCCTCTTAAATATCCTGCCAGTTGCGCAGATCACATGTGCTGTAGCGACAACCGTTCATTCATTGGCAGCCAAAATGAAAAATTTTGAATTTTCCGTCGAAACATGTATGCATATTAATTTGTGTGCAATTTGCTTTATATCTTCTCGGTGTGTCGTGGAGCGTTTTTTTTTTTTTTTTTTTCGTTTAAGAGTGTATCTCAGTTTTTCAAAGATTACGTCTTCGCAAAATCTGTTTGATTAGGATAACTGAGTAAATCTATAAGTAATTTCTTTTAAATGCTGATGCTGTATATTTAAAATGAAATGGTAATTTTTAACATGAAAATCACGTTTGTTATTACTCTGAGTTAAATGACTCATGTTAATTACTGGAAACGTCTGACAATTTTAGAAAGCAATTAAATAAGCGTTACTAATGCAATCGTTTAGAATATTTTGCAGAAATATCTATACGCATTCAAAATACGATTTTTCCTTTTAAATCCAGAATGCAGTGGTAATTTCAGTTTATGAGTTTTCCTTGTATTCTGCGCGCATCTTCGCATTCAGTACTCAAGTGTGCCTTCATTTATTTAATCGTCAAATAGGCCCTATTTTGGGATATGTAATCTGTCATTCAAACGCGATACACTTTAATTAATATACAGAGTATTAGAATTTTACATAGATTTTAAAGAAGCTGAATTATGTATTAAATAAATGAAGGAAATAAGTAAAAGCAATTTTAAGAGTTGTTGTTTTGATTTATCAAGTTATAATGCATAAATTAAGTAAATGGGAGCTACAATAGTGTCCAGATCTTTCTGATTTTAATTGGTTTTAAATTTATTCGTCTCTTGTTTTTATCATTTTAATTTGTGTATATTCCCTTTATGGTAGCGCTTGAAACGCTAGGTGTCCATAGGATTGCCGCTGCTGCGAATAACACTCAGCAATTTTGTGTAGCCTTTCAAACTTTTTAAACGCTAAACGTCACTCAGTAAATGAATAAAATTTAAAATATTTAAAAAAAAGGGAACACACATTTTATTTCTGGACAAAATAATTCTTGAGAGGCATATTCTGATCTGATGATTCACGCATCATTAGTGGCGCAATCTGCAATCAATCTTAATCAAATTTTCTGAGATTTTTACTACATCTTAAGACATATAGCGGATGACAGAGAGAAGTGAGTCGCTGCGATTTTAGCTGGAGGCAAGCAAGCATTGAGAATTCAGAAGAAGGTAGAGACATTAGGTATTTTTTGGAAGCAGGAGATGTAAAAACGACTAGTGCCCTACCCGAGACTCGAACCACGGCTCTCTCGAATACGCGCCGAGCGGGCTGACCACTGCACCACCTGCACCACGAAGGCACGCGAAGAAGGCGGGAGAAATACCTTACAGATTCAACTAAAAATCGTTCTTATTCGCTGATTGGCTAATACGTACCTGCCTTGCAGTGTTTTGCAAGTGTGATATGACGTGTTATGATATGTATTAATTTGAAATGATAGAGTTTAGATAGGTATATTATAAATAGCTGTAATATTTTAAACACCAAGAGGATATAACCAAATTAAAGGGAAGAATATAAGAGCATGCTGCCGATGAAAATCAGAAGCTTGCTTTATATATTTTATTATCTTACAGTTATATATTACTTACGTACTTGCGTACTGTGAGATTATGAGGTGTTTGTCTTGCCTTCTTAGCATGCCTTCGTGGTGTAGGGGTCAGCAAAATCGGCGCGTATTTGAGAGGTCCGTGGTTCGAGTCCCGGGGAGCGTATGGTTCATTTTTCAAGTCTTCTGCTTCAAAAAATACCTAATGTCTCCTCAATGGCGCTCTGACTAAAATATAGGTATTGGATGATGATTCTCCACCAAACGGATTTGGCGATTGGGTCCCCTAATCCTCAAACGCCCTTTAAAAGATGGAGTATATAAGGTACTTTCCCGCCTTCTTAGCATGCCTTCGTGGTGTAGAAGTCAGCACGCTCGGCGAGTATTGGAGAGGTCCTTGGTTCGAGTCTCGGCGAGAGCATTGCTCACTTTTCACGTATCTTGCTTCGAAATAATCTAATGTCGCTACATACTGATTTCAATGATTTAATCATTAAAGGTGTAGGATTCAACTCTTTAAATCTATAGTTCTGACTAAGAACCCACGAACATTTAACAAGCGAATAATTGCTTAAGTGTGTGAACAGAATACTTAAGACTTGAGAAGGATTTAAACCCTTTATTGTTCAATATATTTACAATCATTTCCGGCTTGGAACTTTACAATAAAGCCACCACTCGGGCTTGAACTTAAATACTAATAATTTGAACTAAAATTAACTTAACGAAAGCTCTTAAATAAATATAGCCGAAGTTATCAGAATCTAACTAGTTGGCCCCTAAGTATTCATTGAATCGGCGAAGCCTAGCAAGGGCCTAGATATGGCCGAGCGTAGTAACAGCTAAGAGAGATGTAGCCAGAAGGCAACGCGCGCTAGCCAGGAAATCAGACTCTCTCTCTGTTGAAGTCGGTTAAGTCACGACTTAAATAGTACTCATTCTCATTTGCATTTTCTGCGTTTCTGAATTCACATTCTGGCAGGAAATTGTAAGCTGAAGTTAGAACAAAGAATATGTACTGTTAAGAAGGAAAACTTCGCAGAAGCAGAAGTGGCTCCCTTCCAACGAAAAGGGAAACAACTGCGCATGCGTGAAATATCTGTCGCCAAAAAGCGCCACAGCTCGAAGCTGAATGTCGAAGTTGGTTTGGACAGGTTCGACCGTTACGTTTAGCAAGAGTTTAAACAAAGAATAGGTTCTTTGGTTTCAAGTAGCGATATGGACAATGGAAGTTCAACAGCCAGTGAAAGTGAAACTTCACCTAATATTTCATCATTTCCGAGTTTAAATTATCGCGACAAGTCAAAGAACGATTCATCTTAACCCGTGTTCCTCAATTTCCTATACACGTCGCGGAGGGGGAAAATGTCGGCTAGGTACCAAAGAACCGGCACATCACAGAGGGGAAATGCTCGCCAACAGATTCCGTCGCCAAATCCCTTGGCGAATGTTCCCTTTTCTTCGTAGCGGCGTTGCAGACAAAGTGGTTTACATTACGTCTATGGAGCCTTTCCTTCTTTACATAGAGGTTCTTTGGTTAGAATAAGATAGGAAAGATACAAAACTTAAAATAACTGTTAGAAAACGCATTATAAACCTTACAAAGGAAAGGGTCCAAAAATATAAAATAAAACGGAAATTTTGCCTGAAGATATTGAATCTCAGTAGAGAACCCTAAATCAACAACCTACGAAGATAAAAAGAAAATTAAATTGCAGTTTTAAAAAAGCGCGCGATATTACACTTCTTTGTTTTAAAATAAAGCTTTTATTTTCCTTACTTTGATTTGAAAAGATAAAATTATATCATATTTTCTTAAAACTGTTATGAGCTGTATGTAACGACTCAAGCGCGCAACGTACTAGATTTCGAAAGAGGTAAATAGTGTATATAGGGTGAAAATGTTACATTACATTCGAAATGTTTCAGATGCTGCTGGGATTTTCTGGAGTTATTAGAATCAAGGGTATGGCTGGATTATGTAGATTTTGACAGTAATACAAATCATCCGGAAAGATGCAGTCGTAAATAATGTAGAATTAATAGACGTGGTTTATGTTGCGCTACATGTCTTACTTAAAGCAACCAAGGGGGAAGTACACGTAATTTGAAAATTTATTGCAAAGACATTCGGTGATTTCACAGCCAAATTTGAACACATAGTCAACGTCCGTTATCATGTTTAGACTGCTGAAAATGTGATCGCATTATTTAGGGATATTTGTCAATGCCAAGGTATCCTTTCGGTGCATGTGATCCCTTCCCCCCCCCGAAACTGATTTATTATTATGAATTCATGAGAAATCAATTCAAATTCAGATGAAAACGTTACGTAAAATGTAATGTAACCTGTTAGAAAATTCTGTATTTGGCCTAAGCTCGAGGAGATTAAAGCCGTGTCAATTTTAACGGTTAGATGGCACAAGCAACTTGAACATACAGAAAGAAATTCCTGCGATAACAAACCAATTGCAGAAGGGCCACTGCTGAAAAGAAACCAGTGTTAAAAAGGCAGCATGATAAATAAGTATTAGGCACGGAGAGGAAAGTATGGCTTCTTTTCAAAAAACAGTGTGGTTGGTACCTCTGATTAATTGGGCATACGTTTATTATGAAGCGCACGGCTTTTTTACAAAGTCATATCCGTCAGTTCTAATCAGAATATTCAGGAGACTGTGTCCACTGCCTAAATATATAAGATCTAGCTGTAAGGTTTTAGTTGAACTAACAAAGTTTTATTTTAATTTTTCCTTTTCTATCTGTTCTCATTTCAACTTCCCGTTAGAATAAGCGCGCTTTCAGCTTTATGCTAATTTGAAGTGGAGCCAAGTTCTACTTAAGCGAGAGGTAGGAACCTCTCAATGTGAGAGAGCTTTTAGTCTCAGACCACGGTTACTCTATCGACGTTTTTTACTCTATTCGACGTTTTCCTGACTAGCTAGCATTTAAATTCTAAGCCGTAGCGCTGTTACTTATTGAAGTAATTCTAAGTGCGTCAGTATTAGTTAAATCTTGCTATGCACCATTTAGTTTAGAGGCCAACCTCGCGTTATAGCTCTGTGAGCAACGACTATTTAATTTCTGTTTAGCTTTAGTTTAAATTAATTTGATTGTTCATTTTAGACCCAAGTGCGGTCTTTATTTTCTGTATCCCTCCCGAGTTGGGAAGTGGCTGTAAATAACTGCGGTTTAATAAAAGAGGATTTTAAATCCTTCTTACGTATAGTTATTCCACCACTTAATCACAGTATTCTACCACAGAACATAGCTGCATTCAGCTCCCTGTTCAAGATCACGACTTTAATACTTCACGAAGATGTTCGCCAAGAATATGCACCGAATACACAGTCCTGACATAGCTTTCTTGAGACACATAAACTTTCATAAAAAATATGAAACAAATCCCAGAGGACTTCCAGGTGCCCATGTTCGGGGTGGAGGACTACGTTATTCAGAATTTGATCCGTCTAAATATCTTTGTTTTTTCACAGTGCGAGAAACATACATCCATTCATGCAGATTCTTTATTACTTAGTTCCTTTAAATAATAATATAATATAAATAATATAATATAAATTTATAATGTAAATAAAAATAATATAATATAAATATAATATAAATAGTAATATTTTATAATACATGGCTATTAATATTTGGTGGCAATAATTTGAAAAGTTATAAGGTATTTCTCCCGCCTTCTTAGCACGCCTTCGTGGTATAGTGATCAGAACACTCGGCGCGTATCCGAGAGGTCCGTGGTTCGTGTCCCGGCGAAGGCAGAAACGGTCGTTTAGAGTGATTTGACACATGTAATAATATACTAGATGGAAAAGGGATTTTCATTTTCCAGTGTAGGCAGCCGAAGTTTAAAATTACTCTCAATGTCATCGTTCTCAAGGAAACTTTATCCATTTCACTTAATAGGGCAATAGGTACCTTGCTTGAGATTTTTCAGAAGGTCATCTATTATAAAGGGAGCATTCGAGTCACTGTTACTCAGTTAGAGGCTTCCATAATTCTCAGTTGACTTGAAATTAAAAGTATAAGATCTAGCCTTTTGGGACCACATAAACTAAACTAGATTCTACTAACGAGGCTGGCGAATTCTCGCACAGGCGTCAAATGATACCAGCACACAAGAAGGATGAAAATAACCCTTTATTAACTCTAAGTAAGAATACATACTTCGTGCTTTGCAATAACACCGACTACTTGCGGTGGAACTTAAACGTTTTTACACAATCAAATTCAAGTCTAAAAAGAAAAGTGCTGGATTAGCACGTTAAAGTGTGGCTAACTTAGGTTGACTTAACAAACCTAAAAGGCGTGACGATTATTTGAAATGGCCAAAGGGCGTAACAGCAAGGTCAGAAACGAAACGTGAGTTGCTAGCGAAAACACCCTCTGATTAAACTCAGAAATTCACCCGTATAAATACCTCCCTTAACTTCAAATTCACATCCTGGCAAGAAAATGCGAGGGGAAAATGAGGGGATCAGGAAAGGTACCAAACTTAAATTAATTTGTTATGCAAAATAGGGGAAACCCTACAAGTACAATAGAGTTTTTGTGCAGGTGCACACCACTCCTAACATCGTCGGACAAATATCTTTTTAATTTTGAAATTAAAAAAAGAAAATTCTGAAAATTTTTTAATTTTATATTACGCCCAGGAGAGCGTTTTTTGTTAAAGTGTTACCTGTATTTATTAATTATCATGTCCTTCGCACTTAAACCACATAAAATTCAATTCAACAGCAATATCGCAAAATATTTAAAAACAGCGAAAGAGCATTTCTTTACAATTTCCGCGCGCTCGAGATAAAAATGTTCTTTTTTTCTTTTTTTTTTCTTTTCTTT
>KK115778.1:29810-48630 GCA_000611955.2 Stegodyphus mimosarum | reverse complement strand
TAAAAATTTTTTTTTTTTTTTTTTTTTTTTTTTTTTTTTTTTTTTTTTTTTTTTTTTTTTGTTACAGTGTTGCCATTGCTCGCTTTGAAATCGTTGAGTTTGTTAATCAGAAATTTGTTAAAATTTTACAAAATTTGAAATAGATAATAAAACAAATTCGAAATTCAAAATTCTGGCTTCCGAGTGCCAATGTTCGCTTCGAGGACTACCTTATTCAAAATCGGATGACTGTAGGTACCATTGTTTTTCACAATGAACGAAACGTACGTAGAAACCTGTTTGGTAATGTACAGATTTTTCTCGTAGAATTCATATATACTCATACTATAAATTCAAAAGAAAAGAAAGAGACACATGGGAAATGGCCAATTGTTTTACGGATAAGGAGAAGGAAAGTAAAAAACGAAGAAATACATGTAAACAAAGAGCGAACAGTAGCATGAAGACAGAGAGAAAAAAATTCAAATATAGTATTCAATAAGAATAATGCAAATTCTTTAAATCACTTGAGTACCAGGCTTTCGTTTTTCAAATGTTTCAAACATTTACGTAACACCGAATACTCAGTGCCATTTTAAAAATAGGGTTCTGTGTAAATGTCTTTAAACCGAAAACATATATCATGTTTGTGCCTCTTGGGCATTTGGTTTATATGTTATAAAAGACGTAGGAGAATTTCAAATTCTTTCACGAAGTATAAAAGTTTTCACATCTTCAAATTTCTTAACTTAGCTTGTCATAAAATTTGGTTGCACTGATCATAAAGCGTATGTAAGCCAAATATTGCAGAATTGTTAAGCATGTATTCATGTAAAAAAGGATTTTCACAATTTCTAACATGATTCGAATAGTTACTTTTTGTTTTTATTTCCTTGTACGAAGTAAAGGAAGTATTTCGCACAAGAAAGTATTGCAATCGCGAAAGATTTCGGCCATCGTTATTTCAACGAAAATATCGATTTTGACCTCTCTCTATTCCATTTGAACACTTTTGGGTAACATCTGTATGTACGGACAGAATAAAGGACTCTTTTTCCCAAAGCGGATTGTAACGTACGTACGTACATACATACGTACATGTATACACACATGTATACGTACATGTATACGTATGTATCTGGCATAACTCAAAAACGAGTAGCCTCACAACGTTGAAATTTTGTACATGAGACTGCTAAGATGTGTAGATATGCATTTCTCTTTTTGGTTACAATTGGCTGCACCAAAAGTGTAGATATATATGCATGTATATACCCACTTTTTTACCCGGCTGAATGAGCAAAGATTTCATTCTCATATGATGGTAAATTGTGCAGTGTTTGCTTTAAAAGTGTTTGAATTATATCGCTCTTATTTTCTGGTTAAGGTTTTCATGCCTTTAATTAATCTGCATGTAATAGTTGTAGAATTATCAACAATTTAAAAGTTATTTAAGTTCCACTAAACCTAACGACGCCGCCATTTGTTTACAATTGAACCTTAGTAGCATAGTGAATCAGTTTCTGCACCAACTTCAGTGTCTTTTTGCCGAGTGCGGACAACCAAACGTTTTGTGCACTGGAAAAATCTGTTTTTTTTCCTAATTTTAATAGTGAAAATTGTTTTTATAGGGGTTGTAAGGTTTATAATGCGTTTTCTGACAGTTATTTTAAGTTTTGTATCTTTCCTATCTTATTCTAATTTCAGCTTACAATTTCCTGCCAGAATGTGAAACGCAGAGAATGCAAATGAGAAAGAGTACTATTTAAGTCGTGACTTAACCGAGTTCATCAGAGAGAGAGAGAGTCTGATTTCCCGACTAGCGTGCGTTTGCCTTCGGGCCACATATCTCTTAGCTGTTACTACGCTCGGCCATATCTAGGCCCTTGCTAGGCTTCGCCGGTTCAATTAATACTTAGGGGCGAACTAGTTAGATTGTGATAGCTTCGGCTATATTATTTAAGAGCCATATTATTATAATCAAAATTATATATATTTATATATATGGCTATATTATTATAATTAAAATATTAAAATGATTTAGTTAAGCTTAGCTAGTTCAAATTATTAGTATTTAAGTTTATGCCCGAGTGGTGGCTTTACTGTAAAGTTCCAAGCCGGAACTGATTGTAAATATATTGAACAATAAAGGGTTTTTAGTCTCACTTGTTCTATTCACACTTAAGCGATTATTTGCTTGTAAAGTGTTCGTGGGGTTCTAAGTAAGAACTTAAGATTTAAAGAGTTGAACCCTACAGGGTTTTTAACTCTATTTGGTGTGTTAGGTTTTTCTGTATTTTACAATTTTTAATGAAGATGTTTTGAGTTTTTATGTATTTCTTCCTTGCGGCGAAGTGAGAACTGAATCGATTGAATGAGAAATATATCTCTAATGAAATTCGGAGTAATAAGTTTAAATGAAATTGTAGAGTCAGTAGGATTTTTTTGGAAGCAGGGGATATGAAAAATGAGCAACGCTTTCGCCGGGAATCGAACCACAGACCTCTCGGTTACGCTTCGAGTGTGCTGACCACTACACCACAAAGGCATGCAATGAAGATGGGAGAAATACCTTTTAAAATGCAGCAAAATATGTGCGTAAAATGTCCGTACAAGGAAGTCATGTGATGTTCGCATCAGATTTTTTTGCCGTTGCAGAGAGTCAAGATATGTATATATATATATATATCTTGACTATATATATATATATATATATATAAAGAAACATATTTCTAATATTTTTTATGGTATATAAGAATATAAGAAGGGTTATATATTTGCACAAAGGGCTAAAATCTTTCTTGTTGTTGATGCTTGATTGCCCATATTGAATGGAAGATTAAATAAATTATTGTAAATAAGTATTATTACAATATTAGACGCATTAGCTCACAGTGATGGCAATACCCTAATGGAATATTCCTCTTTGCTCTTATGAGATATGAGTTACTTAATTAACATTTTTAAGCTTCAGAATATAAAATAATGTTAATAAATAAAAGAAATCTGGAAGCTTTCAGATTTACTATAAGGTATTTCTCCCGCCTTCTTCGCATGTCTTCGTGGTGTAGTGGTCTGCATGCTCGACGCGTAACCGAGAGGTCCGTGGTTCGATTCCTGGCGAAGGCGTTGCTCATTTTTCATGTCTCCTGCTCCAAAATAACCTAATGTCTCTACACTGGCGCCCGAACTAAATAGGTGGTTGATGATGATTCTCTACCACCGCGATTTGGCGATTGGGTCTCCAAAACCCCAGTCGCCCTTTAAAAGAGGGAGCATATAAGGTATTTCTCCCGCCTTCTTCGCGTGCGTTCGTGGTGTAGTAGTCTGCATGCTCGACGTGTAACCGAGAGGTCCGTGGTACGATTCCCGGCGAAGGCGTTGCTCATTTTTCATGTCTCCTGCTTTGTAGTAACCTAATGTCTCTACATTACATTACGCCCAAAGGGGAGTTTTTTTTAACATATTGTGTATTACCTTTATTTATTAAATATCATGTTCTTCGCACTTAAACCATAAAATTTAGTTCAACAGCAATGTTTCAAACTAATTTTAAAATGACCAAATGTTTAAAATTTCCGATACACAGTCTCGTGCGCTAGAGTTACCAATGATTTTTTTCCGTAGAGTGTTGCTATGGCTTGCTTTGAAATCGTTGAGTTTGTTTATCAAAAGTTTGTTAAAAGTTTACAAAATATGAAATAGATAAAAAACAAATTCCAAATTAGGGCTTCCAGATGCCCATATTTGGGTGGAAACGTACGTTATTCAAAATTGGATGGCTCTAGGTACCGTTGTTTTATCAGAATGCGAGAAATATACATACATTTATGCAGATTCTTTATTATTTAATTTCTTTATATATAATACAGGGCTGTAATATTTGGTGGCAACAATTTGAAAAGTGAACCGAAGTTTATAATGAACCAACGCAAAATGCTCAAACGAGAATTTCCTTCTGGTCAAACTGCGCCTTTGGACTAAAAATTGTAAGTAATGTTGAAGCATACACATTCAAACACATTTACCGCCATTCTTTTAAGGTGAGAAAATGTTAGCCGCGTCATAAAAACCTTGTAAATAAATACTGTATGATAAATGAATCATAAATTAAATAAATGTTAGTGCTCGGAAGTAACAGTAGGAAGACACAGACATTATAGCTGTCTTCGTTGAAGCTGCAATATGCCTTTCAAGAAAAGTACCCTTTTGTTTATACACACACAAAAAAAAAAAAAAAAAAAAAAACAAGCAAACAAAAAAAACATCCAATTTGCGCTCAAGTTCAGCATCCTTGAATTCTTTCGGGTATTTCTCACAACTTACGGGAAGAAAATTAAAAAAAAAAAAAAAGGCTGAAGGAAGGGAAGTTATTGAAGAATAAGGAAAAGCTTCTTGGAATGTTTCCAGCCATTTTGAAAGGAGCGAAACGTGATCACTTAATAATCCCAGACAGACACTTTTTAAAAATAATTTTTGAAACCAGTTGTATTTTACAATGTTATGAATTAAGAGTTCTTTCGGAAAGTTTGTGTAGGATGCTATAATAAAACTACTGAAAACTTTATGAATTTATGGTATATAAAACTAAATTTTGACTGTAGGCGTAAAATAAAAATTGCAGAATAGGTATGAATATCATCTTAAATGAAAACAAATGTTTCTTTTCGCAACAACGTTTTTGAACATACTTACGTTTGCAGGTAATGTGTTAAAATTTTCAAATAAAAAACGCAAGTTACATATATCTTTCTGTGCATAAAATATCAGAAGTGAAAATATAAAAATTTTCGTTTCCTCAAATGCAGCGAATTATATCCTAGCTAGCCGCCCACCGGTGTAGAGGTTAGCGTCGCTGACTGCCGTGCCGAAGGGCTCGGGTTCGAATCCCGGAGAAGGCATGGATGTTTGTAAATGTATAGTGTCGGTGAGGCATGGCGGCACTTTAAATATGCGGCGAGCCGAAAGTCTTCTCGTGTGGATTGGTGAGAGAGGGGAGGGGTGGGAGACCCCTGGATTCCCCCCCGGGGTGCTCTTCCTCAAAATTGGGGGTGGAAAATAAAAGTCCAACCTCTCTTCGGAGTAGGCTCTGGCAAGCATTCTTCCATGTTGTAATGGAAACAACAACAACATATCCTAGCTGCGCTAAAAGTTATAATTAAATGTAGAGATAAGCGATGGAAATAAATTGAAGGAATTAATCGCTGTTACAGGTCAATAAAGAGTTTTACTTACAATAATATACTGGTATGTATGCATAAAAATACTATTAAAAGAATAACTAAATAGTATCTTTTATCCCAAGTGTACAAATCGCATAGATCAGAAAACAGCCTAGTAGAAATTTACAAAAGGAAAACATTTGAGAAGCAGTTACATTTTAAAGCAGTTCGAAGTAATAAAAAAATCTGCTGTGTATACTACATGACTGAAGGAATATTAAATTATACGCATTTTTTCTTGCATTTCATTTAAACTTATTGGATTGAATTAAATCAACTTCGTTGATAGTGCACAAAGCACAATAGAATAAATGCACTTTTTAAAAATCACTGTATTTGCTTAACCATAGCGACACTCTGGCCCTGGGTTCACTTAACAGCCTTACGTCTCATTCATTTTATAACTCAGAATGCACAAATATTATACATATCATCTGAAGGATTTTCTAATCGTTACCACATGTTCTATTCAAATACTATAATAAATCTAAAACGATGTATAAAAGAAATTAAACGAACCAAAAAAAAAGAGAGAGAGAAAAAAAGAAATAAACAGTTTTCTATAAACGATTCATTATTTCAATTAATATTTTTCATTAATTCTCATTCAATTAATTCATTTCATTTCTTCGCGACAACGCAAAAATATGTGAAAGCTCAAAATATCTATATAAAAATTACGAACTAAATCTCAAACACTCATTTCCCCGAATAAATTCCAGAATGGATTAATAAGCATAATTTAATTCGCAATAATAAAAGAAGGCGTTAGCTTTGTTATTGCGAAGCTTAGTTTCTCTAGACTGGTGACAAATCCACTATTCTCCTAAGTTTCAAGTGTAAACATATATGGCTGCCAATGAAAAAATTATTAGGCTTAGCCGACGAATATCAATAGACAAGTAACATACGGCCGAGCGTAACAGCTTCAAGAGTGACTTAGCCGGAAGCAAAACACGCGATATTAAGGATTCAGAGCACTCTCTATCGAAGTTAGGTGAACCTTCCATAAATACTTTTTCTAATACATTTGCATTCAATGTGATGCCAAAAACTGATTATGGTAGCGAATTGTAAGTGGAAACAAGAATTCATAGAAAAGGGCTTTAAAATTAAAATAACTGTTATAAAATTAAAATATACCTTACAAATGCTTTTATTACGCTTTCATATTATAGTTTTTAATTATGCTGAACGATCATTTAAGTAAAGGAAACTCCTTTCCAGCGTCTGAGTGGATCAGATTTTTAACACCAGTAGTAACAAAACACCGGTAGTACAACGCGAGTCCAAATCGCGAAAGATAGGGCCCACTGACGGCAGAGCGATGAAATCGCTGATTACTGGTAGTTCTGACCTGGGCTCGATTTCAAGCGAACAGCGTGGCTGCATGGCAGTTTTCCTGGTTACCCCCATGTAATAACGTGCATATGATCCAGTTTCCCTTAAAACGTCCTCCACGAAGGCATCCCTTTCTTAGACAGAGGGCCGTAGTGTGATTTGTTATAATCTAGCAATCCAAACCAAACCCAACAAACTGGCAGCCTGGATGGGCGTTTTCGAGGTGTTACGTATGTGAATAAGGGTGAGTGTCTCTTAGATATTTTCTTCATGGAAGCCTCCTTAATATTAAGAAGATAGCTCTATTGTGGTTTGTCATAATCTAAACAAAACCATGTATGAAAAGGAAACGAAAATTATGATGTAGAAACTTCTTGTTGTTCTTCTTGTAAAAGTGTTACAGAATATCAAATCGATAATAAAACAAATTCCAAATTTTAAATTTGGGCTTCCAGATGCCCATATTCGGAGGAGGATTACGTTATTCCAAAATGGGATGGCTCTAGGTACCGTTGTTTTATCACAGTGCGAGAAAGATACATACATTTATGCCGATTCTCCATCATTTAATTTCTTTAAATATAACGCATGGCAATGGTATTTGGTGGCAACAGTTTTAAAAGTGATACGGACAGTTACAGTGAATCGACGCAAAATGCGAACACGAAATTAATAGCCCTTCTGAGCTCACGCTCCTTTGGTTTTAACCACTGATTACTTTTTGTTTTGAAGTTTTGAGAAATAGTTATCTATGCCTCCGCGTAACACATGCAAAATAAATTTTTTTTTAATGGAAAACAAATATTCAGCCATATTCAAGTGTAAGATAAATATTCAAGTGTAAGATAAATAGGAATTATAAGGATTTCGCACATCATTGAAATTAAAATCAAATAAAATGATAAATGCTTCACTTTTGCTTGTAAACAGAATCATTACATATTATTCCCATTTAATAAAATAAAATATTCGTTATTTTAACAAAATCAGCATAGAAAAAAAAATCTGAAAGGTTTCAGATTTTAAATTGCTCCAAAGGGGCGTTTTTTAAACATTTTGTATGCTACTTTTATTTATTGAATATCATGTTCTTCGCATTTCAACCATAAAATTCAGTTCAAGAACAATATCGCAAAATAATTTTAAACCGAGCCTATCTTTAGAATTTCCTACACACAGTCTCACGCGCTGCAGATAAAAATGTTTTTTCTCTGTACAACGTTGCCATGGCCCGCTTCGAAATCCTCGAGTTTCTTAATCAAAAATTCGTTAAAGGTTTACAAAATATGAAATCGTTCATAAAACAAATTCCAAATTTCGAATTTGGGCTTCCAGATGCCTATATTCGCGGCAGGATGACGGCATTCAAAATTCGATGGCTTTAGGTACCGTCGTTTTATCACAATGCGAGAAACATACATACATTTATGCACATTCTTCATTATTTAATTTCTTTAAATATAATACAGGGCTGCAATATTTTGTGGCAACAATTTGAAAAGTGATACAGACTGTTAATGTTTTCGACGCAAAATCGCAAAACGAAAACAATAGTCCTTCGGGGACAAAGCCCCTTTGGACTAATAAACAATATAATCAATTTCCAATTTATATTTTTATCATTAAGTGAGATGCTGATGAAAACGTACAGGTCGTTGATCTGAAAACACCCTGCATGTACGGTAATTAATATGCAACGCTCGACGCGTATTTCGTTTACTCGCATGCTTACGAAAGGTGCTGTCATCGCGAATTATCAATGTATTATGTAGTAGCGTTTATTCTTTTGAAAAGTGATTACTTTATTATACCTATAAACAATATGTAGAGACATTAGGTTATTTAGTAGCAGGAGGCTGAAGGAATGAGCAACACCTTCGCCAGGAATCGAACCGCGGACCTCTGAAATACCGGCTCAGTGTGCTGACCATTACACCACGAAGGCACGCTAAGAATGTGGGAGATATACCTTATATACTCCCCTTTTTAAAGGGCGACTAGGGTTTAGGGGACCTAGTCGCCAAATCCTGGGTGTGGAGAGTCATCATCCACAACACTTTTAGTTCGGGCGCCAGTGTAGACACGTTAGGTTATTTAGTAGCAGGAGGCTGAAGGAATGAGCAACGCCTTCGCTGGGAATCGAACCGCGGACCTGTGAAATACCGGCTCAGTGTGCTGACCATTACACCACGAAGGCACGCTAATAATGTAGGAGATATACCTTATAAATGTACCTTTATAACATAGAAGTTAATTTAAAGAATGTGTCTCTTGTAAATTTATAAGAGTTTTCAGTTTGTCCCAGGGAAAATTTTATAAAAAAAATCATCTATTAAGGCTATCCATAACTTATGAAAACTTTTTATTTTTAGTTAATTCTTTCATCAAGGAATATAACTGAGAAAAAGAAACATCGCATTAAATACACTAAATAAGTAACCGATTTTACTTTACACAGAATCATATAGTTTCTTTCAATAAGTAATACTATTAATGTAAATTTACATTTAAAGTGAGAACAGTTTCGAATAACACGAATGAATGTATAACTAGCTATTTTAGATTTGTAAATTTTTCCTGTAGAAATTTGAAATATTAAAATGATAACGTTTCTCATATATTCATAGAAACGTTATTCTTCATCAATTTAAATTATTAAACGTTATATTGCTTTTAAAATACGACAATAAAATTGCTTTAAATTCTGTGTTACATGATACAGAAAACTTAAACATATTTTTAAAAACTCTTAACAATTTGAAACAATCCAAATAAATGAAGGATTCGTTTTTTCCTAATTACTCAAGAAATGTTTGAATACTGGACCTTTTCCCATATCTTTTTCTAGCTGCAATAATAGAAACCCAAACCTTTTTATTTCAGAGCGTTCAGAAGTTTTTATACTTCGTAGAACAAAAAAAAAATTCTGGTTTTATTGCAACCGTGATATAAAAAAAAGGTGAAAGGCAAAGACAAAACAGCACTTTGAAACTACCAGCTTTCAACACTTTTTTCACGCTTAATAAAGCATTTTTAAAGTGTTTTTCAAGCCCAATCCATCGTCTAAAGCCATTTCCGAAATTCTCTGCGGCACTTGAACTTTTTTTAAAGGTTTCAAAAAAAGATAAATAATTCTGTTTCATAAAAGAAATATTTTCTACTACCCATAAATGACTATTTGAGATTTTTAATCTGACCTAAATGTTACATGGGACAACAGCGGTTTTTACATCAAAGAATTTGAATCTGAAAATATATTAATGGTTGTTCGGTTAAATGTCTTCTTTTAGTGCTTCAGCCGTATATCTTATACAGACATCAGGATTATTTCGAAGCCGGAGACATGAAAAATGAGCAATGCCCTCGCTGAGACTCGAATCTGGGATCTCTCGAATACGCGCCGAGTGTGCTGTCCATTACACCACGAAGGCGTGCTACGAAAGCGGGAGAAATACCTCATATACTTCCCCTTTTAAACGGCGACTGGGAATTAGGATACCCAATTGCCAAATCCTGGTATGGAGAAACATCATTCACCACCTTTTTTAGTTCGGGCGCCACTGCGGACGCATGCTGGAGATATGATTAATATGCAGTGCCCGCGCCGGGATTCGAACCACGAACCTCTCGAATACGCGCCGAGTGTATCCACCACCTTTTAGTTCGGGCGCCACTATAGAGACATCAGGATCATTTGGAAGCAGAAGACATAAAAAATGAGCAATGCCCTCCCCGGGACTAGAACCTCGGACCTTTCGAATACGCGCCGAGTGTGGTGACCGTTACACCACGAAGGCATGCTAAAAAGGCGGGAGAAATACCTCATAATCTTACAGTACGGAATTTAATTGTTACATTCTAAACAATACTGTCAAAATAAAATCAGTTAAATGTATCATACAGTTATAGACTAGAGGGGTTAATTTTTTTTATTTAGTTTCATCTTTCAGCGTAAAGATTACGATTCAGGACGTAAATAAAAGTAATCCTAAAAACAGTTTTTAAGCAGAGTGTTGCGGTTGGAAAACTGAACATAGATCAGAAATTAAGTCTATTTATTTAGCACAATGAGACTTATGTTGCATTTTATACAGACAGTTTCTCATTGCCTGGTTTTAATGTAAAATTTAATGTACTAAAACTAGCAATAGAAACAAAACTAATCATAAATTTCAGTCTTATACATTTTCTCAAGTACTTATTTAAAATTAAACTAGATCGTTTTATTTACTTAGCAAAATGAGAATATGTTCTTCATTTAATCTCAGAATTCGTTTTGAAACTAACTTTGCAACAAAATGCTTTTATTAAAAAGATTGATGTGAGTATAAAATTGAACACTCCTTTACCCAATGGAATGTAGAATAAAGGGAATTTTAGGGGAAAATGTTAGTAACAAACTACTCTTGCAAAAGGGTTTTAGTTAGATAGTGTGTCAGGACTGGGTGTTCGGTGCATATTCTTGACAAACATCGTTGCGAAAGTACTTGAGTCCTGATCTTGAACAGGGAGCTGAATGCAGCTATGTTCTGTGGTAGAATACTGTGATTCAGTGGTAGAAGAACTGCACTTAAAAGGGATTTAAAAACCGCACTTAGGTCTAAAATGAACAATCAAATTAATTTAAACTACAGCTAAATAGAAATTAAGTAGTCGTTGCTCATAGAGTTATAACGCGAGGTTGGCCTCTATGCTAAAGGGCACGTAGCAAGGTTTAACTAATACTGACGCACTTAGAATTACTTCAATAAGTAATAAAGTAACAGCGCTACGGCTTAGAATTTAAATACTAGCTAGTCAGGCGAACGTAGAATAGAGTAACAGTGGTCTGAGACTAAAAGCTCTCTCACACTGAAAGGTTTCTACCTTTCGTTTAAATACAAAATTTGGCTCCACTTCAAATTAGCATAAAGCTGAAACGCGCGCTTATTCTAACGGGAAGTTGAAATGAGAACAGATAGAAAGAGTCAAATTAAAATAAAACTTTGTTAGTTTAATTAAAACCTTACAAGTGCATTTATATGTGGTCTGGCATCGAACGGTAGATGGCGCTGGATGTTGTTGGATGGAACTGTTTTTGCGAGAAAAGAAGAGGAGGCCGCAAGTAAAAAAACGAAAGACGTGCGTTAAGACGGTGCTCTCTTAACGCTTTCACAGCGAAGTCGTCCGAAACGCCTGACCATTCAGACATCGGCAGCTAGCTCGAACGCCTGAGTACATTTTCTACTCAGTGCTTTCCGCCATCACGTTAGTGCATGGCTCAGTGATCTCAAGAGTTGTTGAATAACATGCCAATCATTCTTTTACAGCGACTAAAACTAGCTGTGTTATTTGAATGCACCTTCCTTCTCTTTTGCTTAGCGTCAACGTTTAGCTGTTGATGCTCGCAATCGCAATTTTGGCCTGAGGGGAATTTGCACTCGGTTGGTGAACCCGCACAAAGATCCCCAAGAGAGAAGTAATTGTTTAATTTAAGCAGGTTAATGTTAACGCTGTGGCATTCTATTTGGCATGGGAGAAGGAAATCCATTCCAACAAAAAGTCTTGTATACGGCCGTTTCAGATGTTTGAGAAAAAAGGGTTTTGGCTTCTAACGATCCTCTAATGTGTAATCGGATCTTTAATAATTTTCTTTAATGTATTAGTTGAACAGTCGCTTTCATGTATGATGTGTATTTGCCACTGACTGACTTGACTTGGTCAAAGACTTCACCTAAATTCGATGAAGTAAATTCTACAAAGAAGACGGATACTACATATATTTTGCAAAACAAAAATTTGCAGCGACAGAAACCCTAATTTCTGCTGTTCTGTAATGTTTTAGTTTAAACTAACAAAGTTTTATGTTAATTTTCTCTTTCCTGTAATTTCTTATTTCAACTTCCCGTTAGGATGAGCGCGCGTTTCAGCTTTATGCTAATTTGAAGTGGAGCCAAATTTTGCATTTAAAAGGTTAGCGAAGAACTTCTCGGGCTGAGAGAGCTTTTAGACTGAGATCACCGCGGCTCTGTTCGACGTTCACCTGACTAGCTAGTATTTAAATTCTAAGCCTTAGCGCTGTTAAGCCATTACTTATTGAAGTAATCTAAGTGCGTTAGTATTAGCCAAATCTTGCTACGCACCACTGATCGTTTAGCATAGATGCCAACCTCGCGTTTATTGCTCTGAGAGCAACGACTTCTTAGTTTTCTATTTAACTTTATTTTAAATTATTTGATTGTTCAGTTTAGACCCAAGTGCGGTCATTATTTTCTGTTATTCCTTCCGAGTTGGGAAGTGGCTGTAAATATTAGTGTAATAAAAGGGTAATTTTAAAACCCTCTTACGTGCAGTTATTCTACCATTTAACCATAGTTATTCTACCACAGAACATAGCTGCATTCAGCTGCCTGTTCGTGATCAAGATTTTGTTACAATTACGAATATGTTCGCCAAAAGTATGCACAGAACACTCAGTTCTGACAGTTCTATTTCCAAAAACAGCATTCCTAACAAAATGGACGCTATAATCAATTAACTACAAAGAGCTTCTCCTTCTTCTCCTGAGAAGCATATAAGGAAACTTTCTAACCGGTCAGCCGTTAACCTAAAATATTGAAACCCACAATAACATAACTTTCTCTGGAACATTTTACGTTTCAAAATTTAGCTCAAAATAGAAAAGGATCCTCCTATAATATTGAAGAAAATCATGTTCAAAGCTGCTATGATAGCCATTACCATTTCTGAAGTATCAGAGGCACGCGAATTTTGAAAAATAAACGAAGAAGATAATTTTTATTGTTAAAAGCTTTAAGAGACATCAATTTATGCGCAATTCATAATTTTGTGTAAAGCTTTAGAGAAGTTTATATTAACGTTAATCTGCTATCTAATATTAAAGAAACACTGAAAAACGAAAACCATGGGTAATGCTATTTGCTGCATGAAGGATTAAAATAGTAATGTTCAATAAATCCATTTTTTAATTCATACAAATACATTAAAAGCCCGTATAGTCTGATAGGTATTTCATTTTAATGTTTTGTGATACACAAATACTGTAAAAAAGTACTACACATCTATTACTTAACTTTTTCTTTTAAAGTCTGAAGATTTTTTTTAATTAATTCATACAGCTTAGAAAACTTAGAAAACATTAAAAATTAAAGCTTTACTAAGCATACACTTTCAGAAAATTTGAGGAAAAAGAGTGTTCATGTATAACTATTTGGTTTAAGAGTTATTCTGCTTATGCATGAAATGTAAGGTTAGAAACTGAAAAACTAGGCCAAAGAAACGTTAGCCCAAAAGGGATGTTAGTCTCGAAACAGCATTTTGCTTCGGTTCACTATAAACGTCCGTTTCACCTTTTTCAGATTGTTGGCACTAAATATTATCGCCCGGTATTATATTTATACAAATTAAATAATGAAGAATCTGCATGAATGTATGCATGTCTCTGGCATTGTGAAAAAAATTACATATTTAAATACACTGGTGAAATAAATTAAGAGAACTTGCATATTTTATCGAATTGCAAGAAAAAAACTTAACTGATGGAAAAACCACGGCTTCTAGATAAAAATGCAAATTTTGTACTGCAAATACGTAAGCTTGCACGTGTGTGTAAGCGGAGCCAGTAGAAAAACAGGCTTTATAAGCGCGTGGAGGGTAAGACGAATTGCGTTCACTAGCGCACCTCGGCGAATTTCTTGGTGTTATCTTGCAACAATCGGTTAAATTCACATCGGAACAGTCAAAATGAGTAACCACCAACGTTTAGATGATAGAATGAGGTGGCGAATTGCGGGAAGGTTAGAGGCAGGCAATCGCAAGTCCAAATATGCAGAGAATTTAATTTAATGTCTAGCATCGTGTGTAACCTGTGGAAACAGTTCCAGGATACTGGATCCATCCAGAGAAAGCCTGAGCAAGGTCGTCCAAGAGCCACGACGACCAAAGAAGATCGCTATTTGTCCATTTTAGCGAGGCGTAACAGAGGGGCTATCGCTTCTCAGCTTTCTGGGGACCTGTATGCAGCCACAGGAACCAGTGTAACAAGGGGGACTGTTTCCAAAAGACTGAATGAGAGAGGGTTGTTTGCCAGAAGACCGGCTGTTTGTGTCCCGCTCACGCCTACGGACAAGAGAGTCCGATTAGCATGGTGCAGGCAGCATGGTGATTGGAGTACGGAGCAATGGGCGACCGTTCTGTTCCCCGACGAGTCTCGTTTTAGCCTAAATACCGATTCTCGCCGTACTTTCATATGGAGAGAGTCAGGGACCCGCTACCTACCCTCCAACGTCTGCGAAATCAACAATTATGGCGGCGATGGTGTAATGGTCTAGGCAGGCATCATGTTGGATGGCCGTTAACCTCTTCACGTCTTTGACAGAGGCTCTGTGACTGGTGTGACGTATATGAATGAGGTCTTGGAGCCCTATCTTCGCCTTTTCCGGGGTGAAGTGGGCTCCGAGTTCATCTTACGGGAGGATAACGCGAGGTCACATAGAGCTCTTCTGGTCGACGACTTTGTCGAGATTGAGGATATTCCCCGAATGGATTGGTCAGCTAGGTCTCCAGAGCGTGTCTGGGTCGCTCTGGGGAGGCTTGCAGTCCCCCTGCGAGGACCATCCGGGAACTGAAAACAGCGTTGCTGAATGAGTGGGACCAGTTGCCACAGAGACTGATAATCTACCTTATTTCCAGTATGAGGCCTGTATAGCTGTAAGAGGGGACCATACCCCCTATTAACCCCTTTCTTTTGTGTCTTTTGCAAGCGCTGTTTCAGACCTTCAGACTCCAATGAGTGTTACACACGAACATATGTGTCCCTTATAACTGTTGAATGTTTATTTTGTTTGTATTATAGCAATCTATGTGCACACCAAATTTTATTAAAATCTTTCCAGTAGTTCTGGAGATCGTAGATCAAATATGAAAATTCTCTTAATTTATTTCACCAGTGTATTTATTTAAAAATATATTATATAACGAACATATTTAACGAAATTAAGTAATGAAGAATCTGCATGAATGTGTGTATGTCTCTTGTATTGTGACAAAACAACGGTACGTAGAACCATAAAATTTTGAATAATGTAATCCTCCACCCAAATATGGGCACTAGGAAGCCCGAATTTGGAATTTTTTTTTGCTGTCTATTTAATATTTTCTGAAACTTTAACGAATTTTCGATTAACAGACTCAACAATTTCAAAGCGAACAGTTGCAACACACTAGACGGAATAACTTATTTTTATCTTCAGCGCGCGAGACTGTCTATCGAAAATTCTAAAGATATGCTCTTTTTAAATACTTTAGCCCAAAGGGACATTATCTGAAATGCTCTAGAAACGCGTATTTTCTATGTAAATGAGAAAAACGCCCATTTCGGCGTAATATAACGTCGGACATAACATTTGGACGTAGAGTTTTTAAAAAAAAATTTATCATTTGTGTGTTTATATTGAGACTACTTGGAACTTTTACTCAGAGTTCTTCCATCCTCTAGCGCTCAGGGAGGATTTATATCTATTTTAATGCATTTGGGGATTTTGTTTCAAAGTTTTAACTCCTTTGAAACATCAGAGAGTTAAGAGCATTAAAAACACACACATTTTAGATAGTATTAAGGCAGTAAATTCTGCTATATTATTTGTTGAGTTCATGTTTATTTTTAGAAACTACTAGAAATTCGAGTGCTAAAAATATACGCATTTTACTGAATATCAGAATTTTACGCTGCCTTTAATACTTTCTGAGTTCATTTGAAAGTTTGGTTAGTATTTTCTTCTTTTGTTGTTAGCTTTGCTAGCCTTACAGAGCTAACTAAATTTTATTAGAGTCTAATAAAATTCATTTAATAGAAACTTAAAGTTAACACTTTCGAACTTTAATTAGATGATCTAAAACCAAGCCCATAAATAATTCTTCTGATGATCAAATCCGTGCTGATAAATTTTAACTGCTAATGCAAATCTGAGATTTTCTTATCTGAATATACTTTTTTATTTCTGTTAATTGCTAATGTTTAATTTATTATATTTTAATTTCGTTCTTCCTCTCTATCCTTACCTGAGGCAAGTGTCTTACTCGCAGTTCCCTCAGCTCTGCCCAGCTGAAGATAAAAATATTAATTTAATCACAAACACGACTGCCGAGCGTAACCTATATCGCGTATTTGTTTTATAATTAACGTAATATTTGAATTAGAAATTAGACTGGGGTTTACGGAAAGCATAAAACTACCTTAAAGGAAACTTTCAGCGTGAAGTTAGCATTTATTGCAAAGGTCACATTAAGATCTTGTGACAAAAAATTGATTTATGGATGAGAAAAGTGTAAATAAATATAACAGAAGAATTCCTCCTGCAATCCAGTTTAACAAATAGACAAATGTTTTAAATGTTATAGATTTGTATAATAAATAATCCGAAGCACTCATTCTATGCCCGGTTGGCGAGCATTTTCTTAAAAACTTCCAAAGTGCAAAGCAAAGCAAAAAAGCACAAACTAAACCCAGAAAGTGATGGGATATAGAGTACTTGCGTTTTCGGTCGGCCCGTTACAGCGCCCCACCCCGTACTTGCTACCGGTTGGTGAATAATTATTGAGCGCACCCCGTCACCACCTTTTGTCCTCTGTCAGTCACTTCTCTCTCCCCCATCCGTGGAACGCTCTGTACCGAAGTCCAGTGATTATGCAGACGAGCCCCCTATGCACTGCTGACAGTGGCAGAGCCGCGAGGTAGCCTAAGGAGGGCACCTTCTGCTCCAAACTCGACTTTTCGGGAAATTTAGTGGGAAGGGACAACACCTGGATCACCTGTTGGTAAATATCTGGTGTCCCCCCTACTTTTACCTATACCTATACTTACCCCAATTAAAAAATTATTATTGAATGGCTGAAAGCACATGCAAAGGACCTTAGGGAATGAGGAGGCCGACAAATATGCTATAGAAGCAACAAGCAATCAATACTCTATTTCAACAACCATCCCATTCCTTAAATCCAAATTAAAAAATCATTAAGTGAGATAATGATTAAAAGGTGGGAATGCTGGTGGCAAAACGCACAACAAGGCAAAAGAGCCTTTAGATTTATCCCAAGCATCAAAGAGAAGAACAATAGCATTAACCCTTATATAAATTGGTACATTACCGGACATGGCCAATTCCCTACATAATTCTATGACAAACATCTCTGAAAGTGACACATGTGTATGTGGAGATAACGGCGATCCAGAGCACTACATTTTGGATTGTCTCTTAACAGAGGAACTGCATCTTAAAAAACAACTCAGTACTTGGGTCCGTTTTTGAAATATGCAACAGCAAATATGCACCTTCGAATTAAAATACAAAAAATAATAGAGTTCTTAGCAGCAAAAGGACAACAGTTGTGTGCTCCCATGAACACAATCTCTCCCAGTTCCTCCCACAACTAGCCAAACGTACGATAGCGCAAATGGTCCACAGAACTTTGTATGTAATAATTAAGCACTTGTTCTATTATAATATAAATTAAAAATTCAAAATAATGTTACTGCACTACAGCATGCGTATTCGTAACAATGATATGTTAAATAGAATTGAATTGGTAGAATTTTTATAATACGGACTTTGGCAAACCGTGAGATTGCAACAAAATGGAACTCTATGTAGTAATATGCTAATATGTAAAAGAAATTCCTTGCAAGAAATGTAAGCATAACGGAGCTGACTGTAAGAGTTGTAGAACTGCAACTCTCAAAATACTGAATCAAAGAAACACGTGATAACAATCGTAACCCAGAAGATTTTAACCATATGCAACAAATTTGTAACTACCATGTAAAATCAGCTGTTATCACCATGTTGAGGTAATATTCAAGTACTGCCATGCATAATGTAACATTTCATAGATGAAAAATGTATTAACGATGCACTAGGAACATGCAGACGAGCCCACCAATGCACTGCTGGCAGGGGTAGGGCCTGTGGGGTAGCATGAGGCGGGTATCCTCTGCTCCAAGCTAGGCTTTTCGGTAAGATTAGTAGGAAGGGACAACACCTGGATCAACCTGTTGGTAAATATCTGGTGTCCTCCCTACTTTTACCTATGCCTATACTTACCGCTTGCTGCCCAGATGAGATAGTGACCAGGGACAACTCTTCCGGTCGGGTGGCTTCCGACCTAAGGAACATTGCCAAAGCGAAGTGACCAGGGACAGTCACAGACGTACAGAAAGGTCCAGGTTCGGTATCTCGGAGAAGGCATTGATGTTTGTAAAAGTACAGTATCTGTGTAGCATG
>KK115778.1:10059-29655 GCA_000611955.2 Stegodyphus mimosarum | reverse complement strand
TCAGGCCACCCCCCGGGGTGATTTCTTTCGAAATTCTAAAACGCTCGAGGCTAACAGTAGCTAGGTACAGCAGTGCCTCAATCGCATAAGTTACTGCAGGAGTGTAGCTTCTATCCGTACTTGCACTTACTGCATTATATTAAAGGACGTCACTCTAGCTGAAGTAGCCGGGTTGTCCGTGATTTGCGCAGAGTGAAGAGGGGCAAAGAGTGAACAGCGAGGATGGGGGGGTACGTTTTTTGAAATCTCAAGTAGACAGTGATTTTCTTCTTACTTTGGTTCAAGGTGAATTGGGCAAAATATTACCAAATTGGAATAAAACTGCAGAACAGTATAGAACTAATGCAGGATCGTGTAATGGTTTCAGTAAGAACTGATACTTGCTTTCTTATCGGTCATGTCTTTTTTCAAAAGTGAAATTTTGGAAATTCGCCATCAACTGGCTGATTTTTTTCACTGCTTTTGAAATATTCGTGAGAAACTGTTAGAGAGCTCCCTTGAATTCTGCTTTAAAGGATTGTTTAAGAAAGTTCTACATTATTCCAAAAAGTGAAAGAGTAAATCAGTACGGCGCCATCTAATTTCTTCTAAGGAACAGATAGCGGGAACTCAACAACGACGATGCGAAGCTAAGGGGGGTGACAGGATTACAAAACTGAAATTATGTAAAGGTATTCATATATAAAAGGAATTATAAATTTCTTGTTTAGCATGATTTCCAGAAACAGCGGGAATGCAACAACGCTGACGTGAACCTAAGGTGGATGACGTCACTGCAGCGTACTTATGTAAATGCCCTAAACTTACTGGGTGCGTTTCGGAATCTTGTGTAGACAGTGACCTTCCTCTTGTTTTGAAGGTCAAGTGTAAAAACTTTCATCAAGATCGGAATAAAACTGTAGATTTGCGTGAATTATACACACAAACAAACAAACAAACGGTCTCTTTATGTAGATAATTATAATGATTTCAGCTGGTGTCATTTTACTGGTCCAGTTAGTAATTAATAATAACTGAATTGAGTCTGCATTTATTGCTTTTTAATTGCTTAGTTTGTTAATTAATAACAGAATAATTTATATTATGCTTTGCTGAATAGCAAAATACAGCCGCGTGGAAGACAAAAATATTTCAATTCGGTCAGTGACAACGTAACTGTTTTAAATCGTTTCGTTTTTTTTTATTATTATTATTAACTTCAAAGGAAAAATGTATTGCGAAGGGGCAACACACTTGTTTTATATAGCCGAGTTTTTTTGATTAAATTTGAAACATAAATGTTTTATGCTTTTAAGAGTGACAACACTAAAGCTTTACAACTGACCTATGATGCACGTTCTTATCGCGTTCCATCAACGTCGCAAAATACAAACATCAAGCTCAAGTTACTCTTTTTTTGTCTAATTTTTAATTTTACATTGGAGTACTTCTCTTCCGTTTACTGCGATTGTATTTTCGTATAAATAAACGTAGCAACCGATCATTTTAACTCTCTTAGCTTCTAAATATGACTTTGAAGCTTGTTTTCAAGCTGCGAAAACTATTAGATCACTGTTGCTAAGCTCTATGCTGTAGTTCTACGTACACTGCGAAAAAAAAATGAGACAGTTCTATATCTCTCGTTCTACTGGACCGATTGACGAAATTCAAATTGCGTTTTCCATGTCCCGAAAGCGCGACTTAGGATATATATTAGATTTATATATAGCTTTGTTCTAATATGGGTATTCTGACACAAAATTGGACTTTTTCTGAAATAACATACAAATAGTTTTCCATATTTCGATTCTACTACTCAAATTATGCCTAAATATTAAATTTTGTAAAATTTGGTGCGAAATTTACGGAGAAATTCAAAAATTGAACTTGGCGAATGTTTTTCAGTTTGGGCAAAGAATAATTCACTTAAGAAACTCCTTCAAACATGGCAACCTATTTTCCTATCCCTTCCATTGTCCAGAAGCGGAAAAAAAGTCACATCTTTCCCACCATTTTACATTGTTGATGAGCTGAAAAAAAGTCACGTCGCTCTTACTTTCATATAATTTTAACAAAGTGCGTAAACCACATTTCCGCTATTATCTCTTTCGATAAATATGCCAAATTTCAAAACGCGCCAAAATGTAAATTCACGTATATCTTTTTTTTTTTAATAAAAAGCTCTACTTTTTCGCAGATTTGCTTAGAAATACACCTACTTTAAGATGATTGTATGATTGTAAAGCATTTATAGGTTATAATTCGAAATTTTTTCCGAAAAATTTATAAATATTATTTAAAAATACAAATTTAAAAAAAATCATAAAGAATGGGTAAATTGTATTTGGAATAAACTTAAATTTCGAACTGTGTAGGAAGGAATCAAATAAGTTTCATAAAAAAAGAGATATTAATAAATACATACAAAACTGAATTAAAATTGAGGAGTTAAAATTTTGAGAGCCAATTTTTTAAAAACGATTAAATCGAAATTTTATAAACGATTAATTTAAAATCGATTTTTACAAAATTTGGCAGTTTGGCATGATTTGAGTCGTAGAATCGAAATAGGAAAAAATATTGGTATGTTATATCAGAAAAAGTCCGTTTTTTTGTCAAAATACCTGTATTAGAACAACGCTATATATAAATCTAATATATATCCTAAGTTGCGCTTTCGAGTCATGGAAAACGCAATTTGAATTTCGTCAATCGGCCCAGTAGAACGGGAGATATAGAATTTTTTTTTTCGCAGTGTACCCCTATGTGCGCACTGAAATGAAATGATGTATGCAATTTACTGCGAAAATTTTATAAAACCCCATACCGTCGCAAAGAAAAATTTTAAAAGTTCTTTAAATATATATTGGCAATAGACAAGAACTGGTGTAAAGAGCGCAGATACTTAATAGTAAAAAAACATTTTATTTTTAACATGGTTGTATATTTTATGTGCCATTAATAGTTAGTTTGTACATAAAAATGTGGTATATTCATAATCCTGTAACAAAACATGCAATGTTTATTATGCAGCGCTTTAAATTATAATAAATATACGTTGACAGCAGAAAGCGCAGAGACTCTTGTATTCTCAAATTACTAAACATATTTTATGTTTATGCTTGGAGTTGTCTCCGGGAATGCAATTTGGAAACATAGTACTTTGTTCTTATTAGTTTAAATTTCGTGGAGGGTAAACAAAAATGGCATCTTTCCTAATTTGCTGTAGGCATTTTTCTTGAGCTTCATGTCCACACATAAATGTCTTCGGAAAAGAGAACATAATTGTTAAATGAACAAGACAGTAGCAAATTAGCTTTGAATATTGTAGAGATACTTAAACATTTTTTAAAAGGGAAAAAAATGATAAAACACAAAACTTTGTCACGGTTTTTTTATATCGGTAGTACTTGAAGTGGTAACAAGAATAAAACTTCATTTATGATCATTGAAGGAGAAATAAACTTTAGTTTTAACATATATATATATATATATATTTAATTTCACAGAAAGTGTCAGAGTATTATCTCCATAAGAAATCTATTTTTACTTCCTTGTACGAAGTAAAAAGAAAGTATTGTAATGGCGAAAAATTTCGGGTCGCATATTTCAAAGAAAATATCCATTTTGGCCGCTATGGAATGAAATATAACGATGTTTTTACTTAATATATAAACGTAAGGACAGAATAAAGGACTCTTCCTCCCCCAAAAAATTAAGCTGATTTAAAATGGATTATGAAGAGATTTTTTTCGTGGCGTCTGTGCGTACGTACTTACGTATGTATGTATGTATGCATCTCGTATAACTCTAAAACGACTAGCCGAAATTTTGTATACAAGACTGCTATAACATGTAGATGTCCACCTCGCATTTTGCTTGCAATAGGCCGCACCAAAAGTGTATAAATATATATATATATACCTGTTACTCGGCTCAGTGAGCTCAGTTTCTTTATTCTTATATGTTTGTAAACTGTGCATTTTTGCTTTAAAAATGATTGAATTATGTTGCTCTTATCTAGAGGTTAAGATTTTATGTCTTTAGTTAACTTGAATGCAATAACTGTGGCATTATCAACAACTTAAAAGTTTTTTAAGTGCGACTAAGCCTAATTTTTGGTTATGATGGCGCCCATATTTGTTTGCGTTTGGAGCTTAGCAGAATAGTGGATTTGTTGCCGATCTAGAGAAACTAAGCTTCGGAAAAAAGTAGCATCTTCTTTTATTATTGCGAATTAAATTATGCTTGATTCATTCTGGAATTATCGTTTAAGTTATTAGCTTGTTTTTGCGTACAAATTGTAATTTAACCCTCTGACCGGCCAGGGTTTTCGCTAAGAAAGCACAAATTTCCTAAAACTACTACCAAAAAAATTTATTTTCTTGATTTAGTGTAAAAAGTTTCCTGGCATTTTATACCTGGTACTTTTAATATATTGCCTAAATTTCTTTGACATATTTTAATATGCACGTATATATACGTTCGTACAGATATCACAAAAAATATTCTTGGCCGTATATATACGGCCTTGCCGGTTAGAGAGTTAATTGTAAGAATCGTTTTTTTAATTGTTTTAACTGTACTTGGTGTTTTTTATGTTTCTCTATATCTTTCAATTTTTAATAAAAATATTTTGAATTTTTATGTATTTTTGCCTCACCGCGAAGTGAGAAGTTAATTAATTAGTAGCGCTTGCGCATATGGTAAGCGGCGCTGAGTCGTCTGTGAAATTGTGTGTGTTTAGCGCCGAAGTGTAGCTATGGTAAATAAATATAGTGAACTTTAAAGAATGCATTTATTCTGTTGTGGTTGATGCGCTATCGACGAAGTAGATTTAATTGAAAATTCGTTAACTGTTAATTCAACATGTTTAAATGAAATGCAGGAAAATTGCGTATAATTTAAAATTCCTTACGAGGAAGTCATGTGGTGTGCACATCAGATTTTTTTTAATGTTTTCGAAGTAATAGTGATTCGTTCATAAATCATGCATTAAACTATTAGGTATTTTTTGTGATAACTCCCACCTCTATATAAAGTAGGATTAAGATTTTATAAAAAGTAGCGTCTTCTTTTATTATTGCGAATTAAATTATGCTTGATTCATTCTAGAATTATCATTTAAGTTATTAGCTTGTTTTTGCGTACAAATTGTAATTTTAACCCTCTGACCGGCTAGGGTTTTCGCTAAGAAAGCACAAATTTCCCAAAACTACTACCAAAAAATTTATTTCTGTAAAATTTAATTCTGTAAAAAATTCTGAAGTTCTTGAGATATGGTCGAAACACTAATAATATTGTATATGTTCGTGTAAAGTATGAACGCTAATTTTCAGAAAGGCCGCCCAGACTGTATATTGGTTAGGGAAGCCGACTGCGATGCCAAAGAGCATGGGTTCGAATCCCGGATAAGGCATGGTTGTAACGTATGTCCGTTCATAGGAGGCAAACGTGGCCCAGCTATTAGGTACCTCCATACTAAAGTGACCATCACTTCTGGCCTTAAAAATGGCCAAGCCGAAGTCGGCTGAGGGCCCACAATTGGGGGAAAAAATTCAGAATAGGAAATATGTGTGTAAACTTCCGGAGCAACAGTTTTTTTTTTCAAATTCTGTTTTCAGCCAAATGAAAGCTTATTTATTATACACCTAAAACCAAAAGTACATTTGGGGCATGCGAGTGGGCTATTTTTATAATATATGGTGATTAAAAAAGGCGGGAAATTTTGAAAAATAAAAAAAACATTTTATGAAAGCAAATTGTTTAAAAAGATATTTATCTCGTTTAATAGTAAAAATAATGCCATTTTGGAATACATAGAGTACACTTTATTTTTTAAGATGACATCTTGCACGTAAACTCCTTCTCTACGCAAACATTCCTCCCTCGGTCTCTTCGTTACATTCTTCATGGGTTTTGACGCAACATCTAACTAGAATTTCGGCAATCTCTTCGCGCATTTTCTGTAAAGATGCTGAGTGGCGACGGATTAACTGACGTAGACCTCACATGACAGGTTCTGGTTCAGGTTCAGGTTCAGGTTGCAGGGCAGCGGACACCCGTGGTTTAACCGCTGATAATGTGGGTATTGTCCAGCTGCACTATCTATCTTTATTTCATTTTTTTTTTGAAGAATTTTGGCATATTTACAATTTTTACATTCGGTTAGAATATAATTGTGACATATGGTGCCTGTCATACTCGAATACATAATGGTAAATATAGAAATATTTAAATAAGAAATATTTAAATTTTAAATGTGAGGTTACTGGGAAAATTCCGGCTGTGTTGGAGATTGGCCAAAAATGGGTTCATCGTTAGAAATTGGCTCTTGGTTAGAAATGGTTCACGGTTAGAAATTATGGGGCTCATTGTTAGAAATTAATTAATGCATTTAGTAAAAGTAATATATTTCACTGCTGTAATTAAACTTTTTTATCAAAATAATAATTCACTCATTTATTAAAGAAATATAAACCTATAGTAAAACTTTACTGCATTGGAAATATACTTCAAGCAATTATGTCCGACTAATAGGACTAAAATGGACTGCAATATTGGCACAACTCAAAAAATGCGAATTTTGCATTCCCAACATCGTAAAGTCGTGTCTTTGCGGCAGTAGCGTTAGTACATATTTTAGTTCAGTACTACAGTATGAAACAGCAGTAGCGTTTCTCTTATATTCTTTGATTTCCTCAATTAGATTGGTTGTAATACTGACACTTTTCAGTTTGAGCCAGGTTCTTGGTTTGTGAGTCGTGCGCTTTTTATTCATCAACAGTGATCTTTCTTGAGTTTTGTCATTATTTCATTTGTTCCCATACTGTCCATTCCAAACTGTACCTTCACTGCATCAGTTGGATAAGAGCAAATGCTTCTAAATTTCAAATATGTGGTTTGAAAAGAGCAACTAATGTATATTTTGCGAGTTTTGAAGATGTTAAATGAACGTGAGTAAAACAAATAACCTTGGCGAATTTGCAAAACTGCATTAATCCCTCTTATCATGTTTTGATTTGCAAGCAACTCTGCGCTTGCCAAGTGGAGAAGTTTCATCCTTTTATTATTATTATTTACGAGTTTTCCAGATGGAAGGGAGGGATGCTTTCGTGGAGGACTTTGTAAAGGAAACTGGCTCGTATTAATACGTTACACATGGAGAAAACCATGAAAATGCCCATGCAGCCAACACGTTCGTGGGATTCGAACCTCGGACCGAACGACCTAGTGTTCGGTCCGAGGTTTTACCACTCGGCCGGTAGTTGGCCTCATTTTTTTATTGTAAATAAAAATTGTTTGCCTACATTTTGTTAATATGTGGCTTCGGGGGGGTAGTCTTTTTGGTGTCTACTGCTGCCCATGAACGAAGCTGATGACAAAAAAGCTGCAACTGAAATTGGGATACGTTTACGTTTGGAAGAAAAAGCGGTTACATGAAAAACAGACTCACCAGCGGCCAAGCGGTGAAATCTCTGAACGCTGATAGTTAGGTCTGAAAGTTCGAATTCCGGGAATGGGCTTGCTGCATGGGCGCTTTCGTAATTTTCGCCGTATGTAACGTATTAGTACGAGCCAGTTTCCCTTAGAAAGTCCTCCGCGAATGCATCTCTCCCTTTCATGTAGTTCCTTAGGGCGGAACACGTTAATAACAACGACAACGACGGCAACAACGACGACGACAACAACAACAACAGATGATTTATAAATATTGTTGTATTCAGACTACTGTTGCGGATAGAAAAGAAGACTTTCTTGCCTGTTACTTATATGCTGTGGCAAATTTGCAGATTAAAGGAATAGTACAAAATTTTCTTGCTGTCGCCATACGCAAAATGAAACGGATTGTGCTCCGTCTTCAACTGAAAAAAATGTGAAACCGTTGTTGAAATCAATCCCCATCTATGTTTCCTCTCATAATGCCTCTGTGATTAGAACCCTAAGAAAACAAGGAAACTTTTCAAATTGGAACATGACGAAATTACTGACTTAAAAGGTCTTATATATCAGATATGTCAAAATTCTATTGTAAATACTAACAATGACACTCTCCCCTTCAACCATATTTTTGTACTGAAAGTAGAAAATCGGTCATTGGCATACTTTTATGATAAAACTTCTTTTAAAGAAACTTTAGAATTATCAGTATGAAAGCTTCCAAACATAAAGAAACGTTTGCAGCCTTTCCAGGAAGCGACACTGAAAAATGTTTCTAACAAACCTCTCACAATACCTAAGATGAAGATACGACGATCTACAACTTTTAGTCGCCAGCAGTGCAGAACAATTTGTTAGCCCAAAGGCCGTATCCCAGAAGGGCTATTAATTTCGTTTTGGCATTTTGCGTTGAAAACTTTAAATGTCCGTTTCACTTTTCAGATTGCTGCCAACAAATTTGATCGCCCTGTATTATATTTAAAGAAATTAAATAATAAAGAATCTTCATAAATGTATGTCTGTTTCTCTCATAGTGATAAAACAACGGTACTTAGAGCTATCCAATTTTGAATAACGTACTTCTCCACCCGAATATGGACATTTGGAAGCCGGAATTTGGAAATTTGTTTTATTATATGTTTCACATTTTGTAAAACTTTAACGAAATTTTCATTTACAAACTCAACGATTTCAAACGTTAGGCATTTGTGTCTAGCTTCGACTAGGTATTTGTGTCTAGTTTTGTCTAGCTTCTGTGTCTACCTAGCTTCCACTAGGTATTTGTGTCTAGCTTCTGTGTCTACCTAGCTTCCACTAGGTATTTGTGTCTAGCTTCTGTGTCTACCTAGCTTCCACTAGGTATTTGTGTATAGCTTCGTCTAGCTTCGACTATACTGTTTTGTTTAGTATTACTTTCTTATTTAGTTTAGTATAATATTCTTTCTTAAATTATTTTGCGATATTGCTCTTGGAACTAAATTTTATGTTTTACGTGCGAAGAACATGATATTTAATAAATAAAGGTAACACACAAAATGTTACAAAAAAGTCGCTTTGGACATAATTTAAAATCTGAAACTTTTTAAATTTTTTAGTCAAATGGGGCTTTGTCCCTGATGGACTTTTGTTTTCGTTTTGCGATTTTGCGTTGATTAACTATAAATATCCGAGTCACTTTTCAGATTGTTGCCACCAAATATTATCGCCCTGTATTATATTTAAAGAAATTAAATAATGAAGAATCTGCGTAAATGTATGTATGTTTCTCGCATTGTGATAAAACAAAGGTACCTAGAGCCATCCAATTTTGAATAACGTAATCCTCCACCGACTGTGGGCATCTGGAAGCCCTTACTTGAAATTTGGAATTTATTTTTTTTATCTATTTCATATTTTGTAAAACTTTAACGAATTTTTCTGATTAACAAACTCACAGATTTCGAAGCGAACAATGGTAACAGTGTACGAGAAAAAAAAATTTCTCCAGCGCGCGAGACTGTGTATCGGAAATTCTAAAGATATGCTCTTTTTAAATTATTTTGTGATATTGCCGTTGAATTGAATTTTACGGTTTAAGTGCGAAGGACATAAAATTTAATAAATAAAGGTAACACACAAACCTTAAAAAAAGGCTTCTTTGAGCGCAATATAAAATCTGAAAAATTTTCAGATTTTTTTTTTTGAATTTATTTTTATTTATTTATCTCTTTATTTTTTAAATGGCGAGCGTCAGCCGTTTTTGGCTTTGGCCGCTATTAAGGCCAGAAGCGGTGGTCATTTTATTATGGAGGCTCTTAATAGACGGCCACCTTTACCTCCTATGAAGGGACAGACAATTTAAAAATCCTGCCTTCTCCGGGATTCGAACCTGGGCCCTTTGGTACAGCAGTCAGAGTCACTAACCATTTCTTCGTATGGAAGGTGCAATAGAAATTATTATTCAGCATTTTGCAACAATTTAAAATTTAAATCAGAAAAATGTGTTGAATTTTAAAATGTATGTAAACACAGGTTGTATTTTTTTTTTAATTTTGAATAATGATATAGCATTGAAAACATTAAGAATGCCATTTCATAATTTTGTAGTTCACGTCACAATGTGATAAAAATGTAAATAAAACTTGAATTTTTGTCATTAAATTATTTCCCTTATTATGGGCCACGAACTTCCAGTGTAGTTCAACATGATATCAAAACAAGGTAACCAAATTTGATAAATTTTTTATTAAATAATATTAGCTTTATAACATTTTATAATATTTATCATTTACGTTTCAAAACAAAGGAAATGTTTAGCAGGCTTATTTCGAAACCTCATTTTCTAAGTTGTGGAAGTACCGCAGCCTATAAGCGATGTGTGATTATTCAATCACCATGTTATTCAATCACAACGACCACAACAACAATCACGCTTTCTTCCATTATTGTAAGCACCAGCGGCCGAGGGGCAAAATCGCTGAACACTGGTAGTTCTTACCTGTTTTCGATTCTAGGCGAAAGGGCTGACTGCATGAGCGTTTTCGTGGTTTTCCCATGCGTAACGTATATACGAGCCAGTTTTCATTAGAAAGTCCTCCACGAAGACATCCCTCCTCTTAAGTAGACAGCCGTAGTGTGCTTTGCATAATTAATCAAACCATCCGTTATTGTTATATTGAAATTGAATATATATGTGTCTTTCTTTCGTAAAGTCTGTCGAAGTCTTGACTTTTTTTATATCGAAGGAATAGCTCAAATTTTCCAAATAAATTTAGAATAACAAAAATTTAGAAAATAAACTCTGTAGATCGTAGTTACGTAGTCAAATAGAATCCATTTATTTCACCTGATTTTCATAGCCTGCTTCTAATTTAGAATATAACTGAAATAAGAAAATAAAAAATATATCTTTATGCTTATGATTTAAACAGAATATTTACCTAAATTAATAATTCTCGAAATGCAAATAATTCAGGCTTTCATTGCAAATGAATAATTTCTGCCATTTACATGAGTTCCAAATTTATTTTTTAAAATATACAAAAGTCAAAGGTCATGTATATTGCAAACGAAATCTAACTATCAATTACTAACATAGTCAGATTCTATACATTATTTCGAAAGATTCTCAGAATTAATTCAATGTATTTAATTTAAGATCCCGGTACTCTACACGATGATTTGAAATAAGACATCTGGCTCTTAATTTCAAAATATAAAACTTATCCCATCTGAAACACTCTTTACGAAAACGGCATTTCTTTCCATCCTGTCATTAGGGAATTCAGTATTCCCTTCCTTTAAGTTACTTATATCTGATACTAATTAATAGTTTTACGAAAGCGCTGTGGTTTGGACATTGCGAAGTTAATTACAAATGTATAGCCCAATGTAATTCGGCGAATTTGGGAATGGAATGCGAAATTTCTGCATTTCAACGTATTTGCATTGCGAGAAATGCTTGCAGTAGTTTCAATTCTAAAGCGTTTAAATTTCGTATTAAAGATTACACATTGATTTAATTTATTTAGTTTGCTTTGAAGCGTAAAATTCCAACGTGAAATGAATTCCTTCTTAGTATTCTGAAGTTCAATGTCGTAAGGTAATTATAAATTCGCGTTTGAAAAGGATCTATGGATTTAGTTAAGGATCTGTGGATTCTAAAATTTTCCTTTTCACATTTATTGTTTTTGATTTGAATTTCGGATCTCCTTTATTCTTTAGATTCCCTATTCGTTTTACGTATCATAAGCATCACTCCGAATATTCAAATTAAGTTATTATATGAAGATAATCTTTTAAAGAAGTTATTATTAGGTTGTTGGGAAATTAATTTCGTGTTTTCCCAACAGAGGGCTTAATTATATTTTTTCACAGCTAACTTCATGTTAAAACCTCATAATCATTATCTATTTTGACAGCTGATATAACAAGGTTTATTTGTGAAAATTTTCGATTGATTGCAGGCAGTAGTTTTCGGTTGGTGCCCTTTCGAATATAGGAAGCGAAAAGCAGCATTTTCGTCCTATTTTACTTTTTTACAATCGAAAAGGTAAAAATGCTGTTCAAGCAACAAAAAAATGATCCGATGTGTATGGAGAAGATGTATTGACAAAACTCTAATGCCAAAAAGGATTCGTAGCATTTAGATCTGACAATTTTGATCTTGAAGGTGCACCACTTTGTTTTATTAGATATGATGTGGTTGTACCTGTTGAGAAAGTAATAATCTTATGGTGACTAAAAGATGGGATGTCAGGAGCTGACCAGTCTTGAATAAACAGCTATGTTTGCTGTGGCAAGAATAATATTGGGCTAACCTTTTGAGATGATCTGAGCTCGGATTGACCAGTAGAGGTCTACAAGCATCGATGTGGATTTTGGAAAAAATCTCATTTATAATGGGCACTAACTTCATAGCCACCTTTCTTCAGATTTCCCCACCTTTTAACATCAGACACATGTGCAGAAGTGATCCTCTATATCTTTGAAGCAACTTGGCCAATAAAAATACCTTAGGAACTTATCTTTCGTTTTGTAAGTCCTAAGTGTATTGTGGCCATCTGTTCATGGCAAAAAGCTTTTATTTGTTCAGCAAGCTTTTAGGAATAATCGTTTCTTTTATTTCCATTGTGGTATCTGTGGAAGGCCAGTTGAAGCTAATGAAGAGCTTAAAAACATGAGGAACCCAAATTTCGAGCTCTGAGATTAAATCTAGGCATTTCAAATGACCATGAGTTGTCGAATTGGATAAATATTATCTCTCAGTAATCTCACATGTTATTTATTATTCGCCGGTTTGCATCAATTAATGATTTGTGCCTTCATCATCTTTAACTGGCCTTCCAGAAAGTGGTGCATCTTCAAGGTCAAAACTGGCGAATCGAAATTTTGCAAACCAGACTGGGTACTGGCTATCTTCCCCATACACATTGGGTAATTTTTTTCTTGCGTTTACAGCATCTTTACCTTTTAGAGGTAAAAAAAATAAAATATCCTGAAAATGCTGCTTTTCGCTTTTCATATTTGTAAGGTCACCAACTAAAAACTACTGCGTCAATCAATCGAACTTTTTCACAAACGAGCCTTACTATATCAGCTGTCAAAATATATAATGGTTATGCTGCTTTCTAAGTGTGAAGTTGTCAGGACTGAGTGTTCTGTGCATAATTTTGGCGAACATGGTCTTAACCGTGTTAATGTCCTGATCTTGAACAGGGAGCTGAATGCAGCTATGTTCAGTGGAAGTGGTAGAATAACTGCACGCAAGAAGCGTTTTAAAGTTACCCTTTTATTAAACTACTAATTACAGCCACTTCCCAACTCGGAAGGGATAACAGAAAAAAATGACCGCACTTGGGTCTAAATTGGAACAATCAAATAATTTAAAATATAGTTAAGTAGAAAATTAAGAAGTCGTTTCTCTCAGAGCTATAAACGCGAGGTTGGCCTCTATGCTAAACAATCAAGGGTGCGTAGCAAGATTTAGCTAATACTAACGCACTTAGATTACTTCAATAAGTAATAGCGTAACAGCGCTAAGGCTTAGAACTTAAATACTAGCTGGTCAGGCGAACGTCGAACAGAGCCGCCGTGATCTGAGACTAAAAGCTGTCTCACACCGAGAAGTTCCTCGCTAACCTTTTAAATGCAAAACTTGGCTCCACTTCAAATTAGCAGCATAAAGCTGAAAAGCGCGCTCATTCTAACGGGAAGTTGAAATAAGAGCTCATAGGAAAGAGAAATTAACATAAAACTTTGTTAGTTTAAACTAAGACCTTATTAAGTTGGCTATGAAGAAATACAACTAAGCCCTCTACCGGGAATAAATGAAATTAGTACTTTCCGAACAACCCACTATTGAAGCAGTCGTTTCATTAAGAACAGAATAAAAAATTTAGCATTTAAATTAAAATTCAGATGTTCTATACTAAGAAAATAAAACTGAATTAAATGCGTAATATATCTAAGATTAAAATTATGCAAATCTCCTTTATAATTTAATTTAATACTAGCCTCGTAATTCCGCATTTAATTTCGGTATTTCCTCTCTGTATTTTTAAAGCAGTAATAAGTTTTCTGACCTGCGCCATTTCTAAATTAATCTATGTCACACGGCTTGCCTAACGCTTATGATGTAGCTAATTTGGAACTCAAGCTCAAAGTTTCGAAAACTGAAACCTTTCTAACCCAAACCAAAACCTTTTTTGGGCAAGCGCCCCTGTTGTATAATTGCGCCCTTTAGCTTCTGCCTCTCTGGATGTAATGACTCTACTTTGCAGTGCTCTCTTCATATCGCAACAGTATTAACAATGTAAATGTTCTTGAATAGGCATGATTACAGTGCCAAGTAAACTGTGGTCACAAATGTCAGTTTAAATAAAAATGGAATTTAATCCACCTCGACTGCTAAGTTTCTTCTTCACTATGGATCTATTTTCTGTTCTACGTGCTTCGACATCAGTATTTCTGCGTTTCTACGTCTCAATGTTCCTACATCAGTATTTCTAAATTTTTTTTATTATATATATATATATCTTATTCTTTTTCTTTTCTCTCTCTCTGTGAATACCATTCGATATATATACATATATATATATGTAATAGATATATACATATATATATATATATACATATATGTATATATATATGTAATAATTTAGAAGGAGATTCAGATACTTGCAATCTTGGTTGATAAAACACAATTTTCGGTACTCATGTACTATCGAAGCCATCTTAGCAGAAGTAGCCAAATTTTCAGAAATTGCCTAACTCTGGTAATCTTGCGCTTAATCATTTTTCCGGCAACCCTGCTCATAACAATCGTTTCATTCAAGCAAAGCCACCATTTTCGTATGCGTTCTGTATCCATGCCATTTAAACAGTTTTTAGAACATATCTAAAGTTTTTCTCCTTGAAGCCAAATTGTGACTTTTTTTCACTTTCTTTTTGACAATATTATCTGTCGTTGCTTTACAAACCAGGCTTTCACAACATTTTTTAACAACTGGATACGAATAATTTTCTTCGGAAAGCGCACAATTTTCTTCCGCGCACTGCTTCTTTAAAAGCGCCATTTTGCTTGAAAACAAAATTGTCAAGAAGCAGACAGTAATTTACACTTTCAACAATACAGTTGCAGCAAAAACAATTTTCCAGGCAGGCGATTTTTTATTGCAAAGTCGTCTGAAAATGTGCGAACAGCCTCTGTACAGCTAGCAAAAGAACAAAAATAACTTAAGTACTGGAATTTTAAAGTGGAACATAATGCAGACTTCCATGATCTAATTAGATTAACAGGTCATTTATATTAGTTTTATTGAATAATTTGAAAGACTTACATGCACTTTCGAAATTATAACTAAATTTCGAAATTACTGAAAAAAAAAGCGCTAACGAACATATTTTAAGCAGTTATTATTAATCTCTTCTTCATATCAATAACTTCATTAAGTTTTTATTCATTTGAATCGTGTGGAACAAAATTGGGGAGTTTGTCTGATTAAATTACATCAATTCCGCAGAGACTGCTGAAATCTGTCGCAATGAGAAAATGCATGTTTTTTAATCATAACTATTTACTTTAAAAGTGGAATATAATTGGTTTTGGTTGAAATTTTCTTCTTTCTAAAGAACTTTTTGCTTCTCTTAATCTATTCGTTTTCGTTTGTGTTTCTGTCTATTTGGCATTTACTGAAATTGTTTTTCAGTCATCTGCGTTGTATTTTTTTGCATATCCTTCACCCTTTGGGAGGACGACAATTCGAACAAGCAGTAGAAACAGTTATCATCAAAAAACGTTAGACATATTTCCATGTTTCAGACATCATATTTTTTGCATTTGGCTTCTTTTATCCTCATTACTTATGGAATTAAAATATAATAGGGGATGAAAATGTACTCTTACAATAACAGAGGTTTTTAAGTCGAAATGGTAGAAAATAGTTCAAGCATGAAATTGTTATTTATCTTCTAGTGTGTTATTTTCATAGAGGACGTTTTATAAAAGGAAACTGTTTTCATTTACTGTATAAACTGGAAAAAAAATTTAAGCGCAAGGAAATGTTAATTTAGTCAGTTCAGTTTAATGGTCGAAATAGAATCTAACGAAGTATGAAAACTAATATAGTGTTAGGTAGCCTACATGTATCTATAAAAGTGGCAAATATTCTGCACAAAACTCCTTAGACACCGTTTATTCCAACGTCAGTCTAATAAATGCTGTATCAACTACAACCTTTGAGAAGCAAGCAGTTTTTACATCCTTATACGAAATAAAAAGGAAGTATTGCAATCTCGAAAAATTTCGAGTATCATATTTCAACGAAAATATCCATTTTGACAGCTATCGAATGCAAATTAATGATTTTTTTTGCGTGACATCCGTACGTAAGGACAGAATAAAGGACTCTTTTTTTCCAAGAAAATTATAAAACTGATTTAAAATGAATTCTGAAGAGATTTTTTCGTGGCCTCTGTGAGTACGTACTTACGTATGTATGTGTATATCTCGCACAATTCTAAAACGGGTAGCCTCAGAACCTTGAAATTTTGTATATAGGACTGCTATAACATGTAGATGTACACCTCCTATTTTGGTTGCAATCGGCCGCATTAAAAACATATAAATATACCTATATATGTATACTTTTAATGCGGATATATATATATATATTTTGTTTATATGCATATTCGTGTCGGGGAAGTTTTTTGTGGGCAAGAGTTTCGAAATTAAATTGGTTTTCTAAACAATTGGTATTATAAAGGATATTGTTTTGTAATGGCTTTGATTTGTACTTTTCTAAAAGTTCCACTCGTTTGAATAGCCTTTAGTAGGTCACATCATTTGGTTTTACTTTTGGTTTAGAATTTTACACTTGCCTACATAAATGAAGAAACACGAATTGAATAATTGAAGAGTTAGGTTTGAGGGCAACTTCTCCTTGATAAGTGTGACTTCTGCCAGTTCAACAATTATTCACTTATGCATATTTTTTATTTTTAGGATTTTAAAAAAAATTAATTACAATTTTATATTTGATACTTGCACTTGATTTACTTATGTTCTCAGAATTTAAATGATATTGTAGATTAGTTCGAAGCAACATAAATTATTTATAATTTCTTTTAAACTTATTTCTATAATTAATTTTTTACTTTAAATTGCTTTTTGCGAATCGAAATTTTGTTAAATTCAATATATATATATATATATCTACACTATTACTCGGCTCCGCGATCTCAGTTTCTTTATTCTTATATATTTTTAAATTCTGCATTTTTTGCTTTACAAATGATTGAATTATGTTGTTCTTATCTGCCAGTTAAAGTTTTTATGCCTTTAGTAAATCTCCATGCAACATTTGTAGAATTATCAAAAATTAAAAGGTTTTTCAAGTGCGGCTAAGCCTAATTATTTTTACCATAGCAGTCATATTTGTTTACATTTGAAACTTAGCAGAATAGTGGATTTGTTGCCAATCTAGAGAAACTAAACTTCGCAAAAGCAGAAATAGCGCCTTCTTTTATTATTAATTAAATCAGGCTTAATCCATTCTGAAATGTTTTCCGGGAAATATGTGTTCAAGATTTACTTCGTAATTTTTAATATAGATATTTGGAGTTTTTATGCATTTTTGCCTTGTCGCGAAGTGAGAACTGAATTAATTGAATGAGAAATACTGAATGGTCTGTGAAAAACTCTTTATTTTTGTTTCTTTGTTTAATTTCTTTTATACATCGTTTTATTTTATTATAGTATTTGAATAGAACATGTGGCAACGATTAGATAATTCTGCAGATGATATACATAATTTTTGTGCATTCTGAGTTATAAAATGAATGAGTCGCAACGTTGGTTAATGAACCTAGGGCCAGCGTGTCGCTATGGTAAACAAATATAGTGAATTTTAAAGATTGCATTTATTCTATTGTGGTTTATGCACTATCGGCGAAGTAGATTTAATTCAATCCAATAAGTTTAAATAAAATGTAAAATGCGTATAATTTAATATTCCGTACAAGGAAGTCATGTGGTGTATACACCAGATTTTTTAGTTTTATGCGAATGTTTCTGTCGTCATTCTACAGTGATAAATTTCTTTTAAATTCGGCAGTATGTTAAAACAAGAGAGAGAAAAAAAAAAGCAGCGAGAAGAAAGATAGCTACAGTATTTAACAACAAATCTAGAGATATCAGCATTTATAATATGTAAACGGAATCATTCAATAAATTGCTAAATCTACCTCATGCAAGAATGAAATGCAAGAAAAATGCGTATAATTTAATATTCCGTTAGACAATAATAGACAAAGACGTTTAAAGATAAACAAAAAAAGCAGTGTCAATAAAGTCTGTTTTTGCCACAGGCGAAAAAAAAATTTAGAATTATAATTAGTTACATAGGCACAAAAAATATAGTGGAAATAAAAAAATAAGAGAAATTTTAATAATCGTTAAATCGTCATTACGACTGATTCGGGGAAAATGAAAACTTAAACTAACTTTTTCTGTCCAATAAGAATGGACTTTTTTCTCCATTCTTGTAGCTTACTGTAAACTGTAACTACTGTTACTGTAACTATACTGTAATATCATTATGTACTAAATCATTTTTTAAATAAACATTGGATGCGGGGTGGGATGTACCACAGTAGGTAAAATCTAAATCCTTTGGAAAGCTTCAGTTGCTCATTTCCTCTATCGTTCCTTGTAAACTGTTATAAAGCTTTCAACATCTTTTTTATAGTTAGTTAGTACAGGAAAGCATTACCAGCTGGCCCATGGCACATCACTCGGGCTGCCTATACGCTTACCTATAGCTGTACATGCCGCCCAACCGGTTATCAATTCAGTTATCAAAATTAAGTTATCAATAAAATTAGTTAGTGGTTAGCGTCGCCGACTGCCTACAGAAGGGCTCGGGTTCGAATTCCGGAGAAGGCATGGATGTTTGTAAATGTATAATGTCCGTGCGGTATGGGGGCACGCTAAATATGCGGCGAGCCGAATGTCCTCTAGAGAGGTTGTAGAGAGGTGGGAGACCATCGGACCCGTTCCCCCGGAGTGCTCTCCATCAATATTGGGAACGGAACTGAGCTAAATCGCACTATACCTGTAAGGTGCTCGAGGCTATTGCCAGCGACAGACGTAAACTTGCGCTTCTTGCCACGAGGAATTTCCTAGGCTTGGGTTGACTATAGGTCAGACACGTGAGCAGTAGTAACAACAACAACATACCTGTACGTTGGCAGTTTGACCTGAATTCAAATTGCAGCAGAAGAGTTAGCTGCATGTTCTTTATACGTAACGTCAATACAAACCCAGTTTTCCTTAAAACGTCTTCCACTAAAGCATCCTTTCTCTTAACCATATAGCTTTATTATAATCCACGAAATCAGTCATTTAGAAAGTACTTGAAGAAGGCATCTTTCCGCTGAGGCAGATAACTAATCATATTTTAGTAATTAAGCAACCAGCCAGGCCAGATGCTTATCAAGATTCTATAAGGGGCATAAGTAAATATAAACCTTTCTATTCTTAGGGCATAAGTAAATATAAACGTTTTATGGAGATAAATTGATCATTACTACAAAAATATCGGCTAATTTTTGCAAGCTCACCAAGAAATAAGAATTAAATTATAATAAAAATAAAACCGTTTTGAAAACTTCAGATTATAGTCTAACAACTTAAAA
>KK115777.1:66431-119185 GCA_000611955.2 Stegodyphus mimosarum | reverse complement strand
ATATATGTATACCTGTAAATAACTTATTGTATTTATCCATGCAACTGGCAAAGTACGCGCGTAAAATATACCTAAATATACCTTATGTCAGTTTTGTCTGTAATGCAAACTATGCGATATTAATATGTAACTATTATGAATTTTGCAATTTAAATAAATGCCTGAGTATGGCATGGCGTTAGTGCCCAGTGAGGGTGCACTTCCATAGATGCTTAGTGCAGTGGGGCGATACGACTTTAGACCACGGCGAATTTTTGGTGCTCCTGCACTTGTTTCTGTCTGTCTGTTCTGAAATCACAATTCGTTGTTTAAAAGGCTTCTTGTTGTATGGAACTATGTAAAAAGTTAAATTTTATATCTGAAAGTAATTCGATCTATAGGGCTGAAACTGTTCCCATTAATCTCTTTACCTTGTTTAGAAAAATTATACATCAGAAATATGCATAATTAGCATTAATATTGAAGTAAATAAAACTTTAAACACCTCTTTCGAACATCCTGCATATGAACTTGACATACTAAAAGCGTTTCGCGCAAAAGAAAATTAAATGTTCTAAATACACTTAGCTTGAAATATAACTTGAAATAAATCGATTTGAATGTATGCATCTTTTCGTTAAAATTTAAGGGTATAAGTAATTAAATATTTTAATATTTTTAAAATTTAGATTGTGCTTAAAGTATGAGTGTGATTTCTTAAAAACGGTATTTTATGTTTAAAAAACCGTCGTTTCATATTTTAGTCTTTCCATTTAACTTAGTGCTTACTATATTATAAATCAAAGCTTACTATATTATGAACCCAATGGTTTCTTGCTGAGATTCGAATCCGAGCAAAGGCTTCTTTCACTATGGACTACAAACAGAAATTGCCAGTAAACAAAAATTGACATTGAACTCTGAATATTTTCCACATTACAGTGAGAATCTTTTTAGATTTGACATAAACTGGCTCAAATGCATTCCTTTTCGAATGAAATTACGAAGGTAATAAACTCCTGTCTGGAATACTTCGGAAACTTTTGGAATGATGTGCTTCCTTTTATGCAAGCTTTCAGTAGAAGCAGCCTTCCAGTCGCTTCAATGGCTATACATATAATTCCAGTGGCTGTACATATCCCTCCAATGGCTGTACATAACTGGAGTGCCATAATAAAGATATGAATCCAGGTTGGCATAAAAGCATTACAGATAAAATCTATCTGTTCTTTGGATATGAATCTAGTTCGACCGAGTAAACTGCATAGCATCCATGACCCAATAAGTGCTTGAAAAGCCGAGCTGTATTACACTTTAAACAAGTAATAAAACAAAATGAAGTTTTACACATTCCTTTAAGTTTCAACGTCTTAAATTAAAATTTGTATTGAAAGTTACGTGATATTTCAGTTACTACGCTTTGAAACAAAGGAATACAAATAAAAAGTATTTATATAATCATACGACTTTTTAAAGTTAAAATTGATAAAGAATTTCAAAATGATTGATCTTATTTCAGATGAGCATAACTCTGTAGCTGTTAAGAATAAATTAATTTGATGCACATCAAATTAATTTATTCACACCTGTAAGAAAATTTTCGGAATATCACTAAAGTAATCCAATCAGGATATTACGTTTTCTAAGTGAAGAAGCTTCTTACAGATTAAATAATGCGCTGCCAATACAATTCTGTGTTTTACACTATGGTACTAGTTTCTTATATTACTGGTCCTTGCGTCATGCAACCATTACTTTAAAGATTCATGCAATATCACTAGGCGCCAGTTCGAATCTCGAAGAAGGTGTGCGCGTTTGTAAATCTATAAAGTCTTTGCGATATGGAAGCGTTTTATAGAACAATCAGATTTGTAAAGTGGGCAGTACGATAAAGCAGCAGTATCCTTGTCGGGATTCGAACAATGGACTTTGTTCCGGCCTCTTGATAGACAGTGTTACTCGTGACGTCAGTTACTGTTTTCCTAAGCGCGAAGCTTGATTTAATTTCTTAATCTGGCAAAAAAAATTTATAAGAATGAAATGTTTACATTTTAAACAGTTCCATGTATAATAATGAAAATAAAATGTGTAAATAAATGCAATGTTTTGGTCCCGAAACCCTGGACTAAGATACGTAACACTGTATCTGAATTCAAAGTAAGTTGATTAAGTAAAGTTGATTAAGTAAGTTAATTAAGTAAAGTTTTGATAGCGTAAGAAACTACTTTAACTCCAAAAGGATAAGACGGGAATTTATTTACGGCTCTCAACACTTGTTCGTTTTCTGATTTACTGTACGTACATTCGTCTGCATAATTTAAGTGTTCGAATAGTTGCTTTGGAACTACCCTCTAATTATTGGACCTTGCGAGGTCGTGATGCCATTAAACGGTTCGCAAGTGCTTACTTTGTAAATTGTTACAAGCGCTGCCGGGTAATCAAACAGAAGCTCCACTGCCATCAGAAAGATTCCCACCCTCCAAACCGTTCATGTACATTTTGCTGGTCCTGTCGTTGTACACAATACTCAACCTTTGAATCACAATGTACGTTGTCGTACATTGTGCTATTCACGTACTCAGTACTCGAGCTTTGCATCTGGAGCTCGTTTCAGATCTAATAACTGATAGGTTTTTAAGATAGCACTTCAGAAGTTTATCGGTCAACAAGGACTCCCTCACACCATCTTTAGTGACCACGCCACCACCTTGCTTCCCCAAAAAAAGAATCTCTTTGGAATAACGGCTAATACAGCCCTAAATTTTTGTGCTAGAACAGTACTGAATGCAAATTTATTGTACCACGATGGCTTCGTGGGGAGCTTGGTGGGAGCGTTTAATAGGATTAACTAAACGGTGTCTTAGAAAATATCTTGGTTGCTCGTCGCTGGATGAAGAAGCACTCTGTACTGCATTAGTAGAGGTATAACCCGCCCTGAACAGCAGACCATTAGTGTATGAGCAAGGAAATTATGATTCCAAAGAAGCCTTGCCTCCAGATCATTTTCTAACTGCTCATAAACTGACAATATTACCATCGAAACCTGAATACAAAGATACGAAACTTACAAGATATACATTTTGGAAGAGATGGTTTAAAGAATATCTTCTGGAACTACGCGGTTATCATGAAGTACACAATATCCACAAATTAGTTCCCATTAGGAAAGGAGATCTGGTACTTCTGCAGGAGAACATAAGGTTTCGGCATATGTAGAAAATAGCCCTTCTTGAAAGGGTAATCGAAGGCCGCGATGGAAAATGCAGATTATGGGCACTGCCAGTTGATTGCAAAGAAGAGACTCGACCAATGCAGCTGCTCATAGACGTTGAGGTTGACTAGGGTGGATAGCATGTTCTGGCATCTCGATAGACAGTGCTGCTCGTGACATCAGTCACGATTTATCTTCGCGCGGAGTTTGATTTAATTTTTGAATCTCGCAACACAAAAAATTATAAGAATGAAATGTTTGCATTTAGAACAGTTGCATGTATAATAACAAAAATAAAATATGTATATAAATGCAGTAGACTTCTAGAGTGCTAGCCTGACATGCTTCCAATTACATCGCGAAGGAAGGAGAAAATAGCTGACAGCTTAAAATATAGTCGTATAGAAATCCTTTGGAGAGACTGCTGACAGACTACTGTGGGTTTCCGATCAGAATTAGGACAGAACACTCTCAGAATAGGTTAAACCTTCTTCGACGACAGACACAACAGTTTCTTCCTTGACTATGGCAAATTTGTGAAATTGATCTATACTACATTCAGATGTTACAACAAGAAATCGCAAACAACAATTTGTAATCAAAATTGGCTCTGGTGACTTCTATTTTATAGATTACACGCTTTTTTCCGCCATTAAATTTAAAAAACAAAGCCGTCTGATTGAGAGTCACTTACATAATAATGACATTTACATAATATTACATTTTACATAATAATGATTACTCGAGTCAAATAGTACGTTTCAAATATTTGCAGTACTTCTGCCTCTTTCAAGCATACTAAATACTTGCAGTTCTTTTGCTGATCCTATTTGGCTTTTAATCGCTTAACAGAAACTAGAGCGGCCTATGACCCACATAATTCTTCATAGAAGTTATAAATGCCATGAATTCCCCGTAATATTTTTTCTCAGTTTAGGGTGATTAATGATTGAAAAATGATCGAACAAAAGATCTTGGCCATTAACGGAATGAAAGCAGATAACACAAAAATTCTCTTCCTTTTCGAGCAATTCTCTTCCTCTGTCGAGATGAATTCATATATTATTTAATTATTCTGAACTTCGTAAAAAAGAGCCTAATAATAAGCCTGATCAATATTCGCTTTATTTGCTTAGAGGGAAAATAATAATTTACGAATATATTCGGGTAGAAATTTTAAGAAAGTATTGAAACAAAAGAAATGGAAATTTAATGGCTGATACTGCAAGATTTTAATTTAATTTACCAATTCTTTCAAAAGACTTTTTTTCTGTTTTTAATTTGAATGCACTCAGAAGATGAACATTATTATAATTTTTATAAAAGAATGTCGGCTGTCGAAATAAAAGAACTTGAATAAGTAGAACTAGAATAAGATACATCCTCCAGTAATGGGTTTTTCGGCGACAACCTTTTCTTACACTGGTTATCAACACTGAATACATTAGCTAATACATAGCTGAAAGAAGAAATTGCTTAGGAGGGTTAGCATTTATTGTTATAAAGTCTTTTAAATTATTATTATCAGAGAACTTCTAAGAGAATTATTTGTGAACCATTCTCTTGAGGTCAACGTTTTGAGCTTGGGATTTCTGTATTTTATTCTTCCTTACCTAATCTAATGCTTTTTGTTAGTTTAGTTTTTTGTGAATAATAGTAATAAGTAAAATGATTTTAGTTTGATTTTTATTTTGCTATTTTTTTCCCGACTAGCAAAATATCAAGTTGCTAATGAAAACTCAAAATTTCTATTCAATAACGGTAAAATTTCTATATTAATTATGAGATTATACTCTTAGGGTGGCATCACACATCCAGTTATTTCAGACGAACATCTGCTGCAGACGATGTTTCTACCTGCTTTACCTCTGATAGAAAGACGTACCTTTTTTTTTCTTCCTTTCACAAAAAAACTGTAAGTTGCTCATTTTCAGCAATCAATCAACTAACCAATTAGCATCGAATCCCCCCCGTCATCAACCATGATTTGTACTGGAGAACTAGTTTCCGCTTCATATGGTAACCCTAAAACGTAATAAATCCGCGGTGATTGGCTGTTTCATGTCGTGTAGCAAGTCCGAAAAATTGCTTTAAATAGTTGTTCTTCAGAAATACATTCAATGTATGATATGACCTTTACTTTAAATAGCCTTTCTAAATAGTCGGACGAAATTTCCTCCCACCTTATCTTAAAATCCTAAAGCACAAGCAGATAAATACAGATGCAAACAAATAACTGAAATGTCCATTTTCACTTCAGCTTGAAGTTATAAGGACATTGACAAAACGTAAATTCCATTGCTTGTGGCTTGAGAATACAATCGTAGTTCAATTAATACAAATGAACCATTAAGGACTAAACATCTAGCTCCTACGCTAACGTAGATACTCACATTACTGCAAGGTAATGCTAACTTACTAACAGTCAGCACATTAGTCCAATAAACTGAATTAACGCGTTCCGGATCAGAGTTGCAAAAGTTCTTTCTCTCTAAACTTAGATTCTTCTATTGAAACTCATTTAGTTTCTAGAGGAGCAGATAAAAAGGCAGAAGGCCAGGAAAGTTTCAATGTAAAAATAACTTGCAATTTGAAATAAATCTTACAGAATTAAGGTACTCCTTTTGGTAACATGCACTACATCAAGACTCTAATAGAACTGAGCAAATTATTTCTATGTCTAGATGAGCAACAGAAAGTAAGAAGGATGTAAACGAGCCTTTTACTTAGAACTCAATTAGTTGAACAGAAGGCACTCTTTTTGCTTACAGCAGTCAGGATTCATGGCGTATACTCAAAAAGTATAACTTTATAAGAAAAGTCTTCATTTAGCCAAAGGCTGCGCAGAAATACTTAACGTGCAAGTTGGCTCAAATATACACCGGCGGGAGAAGCACTATAATCAAGAATAATTAACGCCGCAGCTTTTTTTAGGAATGCTACTGTAGAATATCAACTAGTAACTTGCTCTTCTGGCAGAACACGCTCTGACTAGCAGTCTAAAACATTTCTTTAAGTACTATCTTTTTCTATCTCATTTAATACGCTATGAGGTATTTCTCCTGCCTTCTTCGCATGCCTTCGTGGTGTAATGGTCAGCACGCTTAGCTCGTATTCGAGAGGTCCGTGGTTCGAGTCCCGGCGAGAGCATTGCTTATTTTTCAATGCCTCCTTCAAAAAAATCCTAATGTTTCTATAGCGGCGCCCGAACTAGAAAAGGTGGTGGATGATGATTCTTTACCACCAGGATTTGGCGATCGGGTCCCCTAATCCCCAGTCGCCCTTTAAAACGGGTAGTATATGAGATATTCTTTTCGCCTTCTTCGCATGCTTCGTGGTGTACTTTTTTTTCAACATCTTCTGCTTCAAAAAAATCCTAATTTCTCTACAACGCGAGCTAAAATTTCCATTCTGATAGGACAACAAGAAGTGACAGTACAGATTCTGAACATAAAATAATTGGTTAATTTAAATAAATACCTTACAGTTTTACACTCTATTCAGACATCAGTCCAAATAAAGAAAACTAAAGGAAATATTAATTACCATAAAAATCTATGAACATGAAAAATCACGATACAGTTAAAACTTGAAATGAAATGCAATTGAAAATTAATTTTAAAAACTATATTCAAAGAAAAAAGTTCTTCTGCTGTAAGTAAAACTCAATTTTAATGTAATTAGTTAAATAAAATGAACTTTTTATCTCTTCGTAACACTACTTAAAGCTTTATCTAAAATTAATGAATTATTTCTCTCCTAAGAAATGGAAGCATTTTAACTTCGATTAATTGAATCTGAAAAGAGTAATAATCAAGTAAAGAAACAATTATGTATCTCATTAAGCTTTTTTTCCTAAAAGCATTCAATTAAAAATAACATAATGATACGACTCCATTTTTAATTGCTTTAATTCGCTTTAAATCGTAAATTATAGAGATATAAGAAGAAATTTATATTAATTTATACTCACCTCATTCTGTATAATTTTCAAAATATTAATTCCTTTGTATTATAGCGATATATTTTAGATAAAATGTATAGTGTTATTTATTACTTTTTAGTTCAATGTTTTAAAGTGTGTCAAAGTTGAATTTTGTTATTAATAAATTAAATTATTGTTTTGAAGTGATTCATTTTGACAGCTGTTTCCAAACAATATTTTAATTTAAGTTTTTTCTCTGCTAAAATAAATACTGTTGCGGTTTGTGTGGATCTTTTGATTAATCAGGCAAGTCGAAACCAAAATTTGATTTTCTATTGTATCTTCAGAGCACTGATGACTAACGCAAAAAAGAGTGGAAAAAAAGAGCGAAATGTAACTCCAGCAGTACCCAAATATCATACAAATCCTCTTCAAAAAAAGAAATGGTATTGGAAATTCAATTCCAAAAATATAGGATCAGAAGCTGTCCAAAATTTCAGACTGTTTAGAAGGAAGTATAGAAGCGTAACAGAAATGCAAATATGCTTGCAAGGCTGAAGTTCTCAGACTGCTGAATATCTGTCTTTGAGCTCATTGTTGAATGTGGAACTATGCATAATAATGGTTCCGATTGCTCCATTTTTTATATTTTTCCTGCAAAGGTAAAAACGTTGAAAAAAGGGAGATTGCTGTAATTTTCTGGTAAAATACCTTAGGATCATTGTGCGCTCTCCAGCCATGTGCTGTGGTAGATAGTGCTGTAGTAGATATAGTTGACTCAAAGATATCACATGAAGCATTGATAATCATTTAAAAAATGTTGGTGCATTAGCCGCTGTTGGTAGTGTTGCGTGATAGTACAAAGGATCTGTTGTTGTTACACATGGCTTTATTGGAAAGATAAATTCAGACATATAAAATATCTCAAGTATCACACAAGAATGATAAATAATAAAAAAGAACAAACATTAAATGTAAGAATCAGAATAAATGAACATGGCAACAAAAGTAAAAAGTTAAAAATTTAAACAACAAGGAAAGGAACATGACAGATGTAGTCTTTACAAAGAGTTCAGGAAAGTTCTGGCATTCCAGTGTAGTTTACTTATCTCACCACGTTTATGAGACTCTTTATCTAGTTCTGGGTATACAAGAAGACGCTCTGCATTCATGATGCCCGAATTTCAAATTTATCATATATTAGATGGAAGGCTGCCAATTTGCAGTCTGAAGTTTGCCACAGCCTCTTTACGCGGTTTTTGACAAAACATTTTCCATGTGTCGTGAATGTTTGCCCAGGAATTGCCCGTTGATTTTGCTGTCCGGCCAGATTTAAGAGTATCCATTATTTTCTCAAAAAGACGTAAAAAGGATCTATTCTGGAGTATTTTGTAAGAGCTTAAAGCTATCGCGATTGATTCAACATTGACAAAATTAATCTATTTTTTAAGAAAGTCATGCACTTTGTGGAGGAAATGATGTGCTGTTTATTGAAAGTTGTGCCATAATTCTTAGAAAATATAATCCACAATGCGTGAACTTAATTCCTCAATAAATTTGGAATTGAGTATATTACACTGTGTTCTCCGTGAAAATTTTATTGACAATGAGATCAGTGCTTTCTTAAAACTTTCTTAACCAATGTAACAGCGTGACTGACTGAGCAGATCTAATGTTGTAACTCTTTTTATATGAAACACTTTTGCAGTACAGAAATTTAATTTGCTTTCCAATTAATAATTATGGACATCAGTAGCTCATTGGCGCTAAAGTTTTAATGTCAATAGATTATTTATAATAAAATATAATTATTTATAACTCAATGCATGAAAGCATTTATTTGCATGGCAGTGATGGAGAAACGCCATGGTAAGCCACATGTCTCTAGGTGGGCAGCACTGTTTATTATTCAGTAAAATGTTTAAGATTTCTTAAGCTGTTTATGTTGTGCTTTTCTGTGTATCGGTACATGTAAATTACCGAAAATAAGTATAACGTATACTTGCATTTACATTGTATTTCATTTCATTATCTATAATAACGCATTTATATAAAGAACACGTCAATTGCAAACATATTTGCAGAGTTTCATAACATTGAAAACTTACTTCAGTATAGTTAGTCACGTTAATATAATATAACTATAAAGTAAATAAAATGTTTAATATTGCGATTAAAAGAAAGCAATGACACAAAAGCTATATACTGATGGCAGACAACACGTATATTTCTACTCTTATAGATAAACTATTAAATGAGTCTATGGTAGTTTCTCTTTCAAAAATTCCCTATCTATACCCATAGCAAAAGAGTTCTTGATAATAGTTGACGTCAGAGTGTTACTATCACTGCACAAAAATATTCCTTTCCTTTTATTCAGTGGAGCGTAAAGGACGTTTTCTCCGCCCCAGAGGGCAAAATAAAAAGAGAACTGAAAATGCATTTCCTGTGTCCCAAAATGCATGATACTGATAGTGAGGACATCGACAACTAAATCATGCTATTTTAGTATCTGCATTTTATGGCACATATTTTCGTCATTACGGCAGTTAAAAACGTCGAAAATCCATGATCGAAATCAACATAATCTTCAGCTAGTGACTTGAAGAATGACTTATTTCTAGCTGTGTTTGTAAAATAAAACATGGTACAAGATATGATACAGCTAAATATGTGATATGATACAGCTAAATACACTCATGTCCATAAATTAAGGATAATGAAAAATCAGGCAAGGGAAGAGTTAGAAGCAAAACAAATTTGACTTATTTGTAAAGCTTATTTATTAAACGAAAGATAAAGAGCAAAAAAAGATGCTATATGTTTGATATTATTAAAAAAATTAGCGATTTTTTCTCCCTGGAACAAATTACAAAAAAAAACTTATTTACAAAAAACCAATATTACATGGTTGGTATGATTATTAATACATTGTATGTCTCCCAGACGATGCAATACAGTCCGTACAACGCCTACGCATGCTGAGTATCAAATTATCGATCTGATCTTGGGGGATATTACACCACTCAAAAGGCAATGCTCTCCGAAGTTCCGGTAGACATGTAGGAGGAGGTTTACGGGCTACAACTCGTCGGCCAAGCATGTCCCACACGTGATCTACTGGATTCAAGTCCGGTGAGAATGCTGGCCAGCCCTTATGGGTGATAGCCTCCGACTGAAGGCATTCGCTTACGATGTTTGCACGGTGAGGACGGGCGTTGTCATGCATAAACACAAACCGTGCGCAAATGGCGCCCCGAAACAAACGTAGATGTTGTTCCAGAATGACGTTCCGATAGATTTGGCTTGTCATGGTTCCAATTTGAACATGCAGGTCAGTTCTGGAACCCAGAATAAATCCACTCCAAACGAGCACTCCTGCACCACCGTAACGGTGTCGTTCAATGATGTTTTCTTGGTTGTAACGTGTACCTGGAGCTCTCCATATGAAAGTCCGGCGAGAATCAGACTGCAAGCTAAACCTGGACTCGTCGGAAAACATCACAGAAGCCCACTGTTGCGGTGTCCACAATGCATGCTCTCTACTCCAGGCTAACCGCAGGCGACAGTGAGCTGCAGTAAGTGGAACACGTCTGACAGATCTACGAGCATATTGACCAATCTGCCCTAAGCGTCTGTACACTGTCTGCCTTGAAATTATCTTACCAGTGGTTCTGAGGCTGTGCTCCGCCTGTTTCTTTTGGCAGTAACTGCCAAATACCGGTCCTCATTCGGCGTTGTAACTCTGGGGCGACCTGTGCTGTAACGTCTACTCACATTACCATCATCTTGGAATCGTTGCCAAAGCCTGGAGATGACACTCTGGGCAATTCCAAGTTCGTCTGATACTTCCAGTTGGGTACGCCCACATTCCAGACGGCCGATAATTCTACCACGTAAAAAAACATCCAAATGCGTCCTTTGTGTCATAACTATTCGGTTATTGCACTGAAATGCTTATAAAGCGCCTGCGAACAATTTTACTTCTTTGCATGTATTCCTTACATATCACTCTCTTGCACTCTCGTCATTGTGACGTACCATCGGTGTCATCTGGTTACTTCCTGAAATTTGCATATGATTTTTGAACATGCGTGTAGTGATTTTACAGGTGATATATTTATTTTAGAGTTCGATTTCCGCGTGACTCCGAATTATCCTTAATTTATGGACATGAGTGTATATGATTAGATATAAAATATGTGAAATTTAGTATAATTCGAACTTATGTTGAACTCCAACGACTGATTTTCTCGAGAATGTTCTTTGAAAAGAAAGGTTCGTCCTCAATATATATGTGGTTTTCTGTAAAATGTAAAATTAAATTTTGATTGGTTTAAATTTATACACGCGTATACTTCTATTCTACAATGCAGACACATACACGCGGGTGCGCACTCTAGCACTTTTGGACATTTGCCTAAATATGGCTTTCGGTGGCTGTTAAAGACTATGCTAAATATCATTTTTGTGACATTGCACTTTAGGAACTGGTTCGAAGAATGAGGCGATTTTCAGAAAATATTGTGTTATTTTTGTTGTGACTTATCTCACTTGTCTGATAGTAACATCAGAATATATTTCTTCCTTTTTTCTCCCAATAGCGGGCACAAGTCATCATATAGATGTTGACCACTACTAAGGCCAGACGCGGTGGTCACTTTATTATGGACGTACCTAATAGGTGAGCCATCTTTGTCTCCTATGACACGACGGACACTTACAACCATAACTTCTCATGTATTCGAACCCGGGCACCTTCGTATTCAGTCGGGACCCCTAACCACTACACCGTCTGGGTGGCGTAACATCAGAACAAGCCCAAGAAATTCATCGGGGCTATGAGTGCATGATTGAGCCTGTTGTTGGTAACATCTTTGAGTACGACCTAGGTGACAGTACGACTCTGCTCAGTTCCGCCCCCAATTTGATAAAGAGCACTTCGAGGGGAGGGGTCCGAGGGTCTCCCACCCCTCTTCCCCTACCACCAACTCCTCGAACAGGACTTTCGGCTTGCCGCATATTTAGAGTGCTCCATGCTGCACGAACACCACACATTTACAACCATGCACCTTATAAGAGATAGACTAACCCAGTGGGCGGAGCGCGCGTCCCCCACATGTCCACAAGAAGGAGTAGGGTCGATTTGGTTTAATTTAACAATGAAACCTATGGCGTTTGTGCCACATAACTGTTTTTAATTATTAAATGTGATATGTTGTATATTGATGAGATTATGAAAGTCACAGTTTTTTCAAGTAAGATTTAATATATCTCATTAAAGCACTTTTACTGCATTTTGCGCATTATTTTCATGCATAATTTTTGTATAAACATGTTTACTTCTGTAAAACGGTAAAAACTCTAAACAAAAAATATATTAACTTACTTTTGCGTACATGTAAAGTAAAATTAAACATGATTGATAGTGCATGATGCTTTGAAACAAATAAAGTAAAATATCTGATAATATTTTCAAGTTCCATGAATATATGAATTCCATGAATGACTTTTATGAATATTTTCAGGCAGTAGATTCTAAAATTATTATAACATTACAAAATGATCATTTATTTGATTATATGACCATTAATTATTAACATTACAAGATGATTATTTATTCTAATAATTCATAAAATTCGGAGCCTAAACTCTTCTGAGTGCAATGAAAAAAATGAAATAAAGTAAAATCTGGAAGCACTCAGATTTTGTATTACTCTCAAAGGGACTTTTTTAACGTTCTGTGTGCTACCTTTATTTATTGAATATCGTGTTCTTCGCACGTAAACCACATAAAATTCAATTCAACAGCAATATCACAAAATATTTGAAAACAACATATCTTTAGAATTTCCGCGCTGGAGATAAAAATGTTATTTTCCGTGTTAATCGAAAATTCGTTAAAGTTTTACAAAATATGAAATGGATTAAAGCAAATTCGAAATTCGGCCGTCAGAAACATACATGTATTCTTGAAGATTCTTATTAATTAATTATTTATTATTTAATTTCTTTAAATATAATACAGGGCGATAATATTTTGTGGCAGCAATTTTCAAAGTGAAACGGACATTTATAGGGGAACAGCGCAAAATGCCGTTTCGAAACTAATAGGCTTTCTGGGCTATCGCCTCTTTTGTGCTAATAAATTAAATTCACAGTAAATAAACAAATCTTATGCAGAATTAGAAATAAATTTAAAAAATAATCACTGCAAAATATTAGCACAATTAATTATTACAGTTAAATACTATTTTAACATTAGACTAAATGTATAAAAACTATTAAGGTATTAAAATCGCTATTATAGTTGAAATAAAACTCTTTTATAGAAATTATGCTATAATATTCACCTACAATTTTTAAAAAAGCAGTAAAATTTAGAATTTTAAACAAAAACTTTCAAAAATTCATTTTTAGGTATTTTAGTATTTTTTACTTATTACACCAATAAACACATAAAAATTTAATAGAAAATTGTTTGTTTGAAATTTTCTGTTATTTCAGATTTTCTAGAAGTAGTACTTACAAATTTCCTTATAGCATAGGAAAAGCTGAAAAAATATAAATATATATATATATCCAGGCATGAAAGCATACAACAGCTTTATAATTATTTGGGACATTAATTATATTTGATAAATATGCTAAATTTTAAAAATCAATCTCAATTTAAAAAATAAAAATACGTAAAAATTCTAATTTGTGAAATGAGGATCTATAACCAGCTTTTTCTTGATAATTATACACGCTGCAATAGCCAACCAATGCTGAATCTCTGTCCCTACTCCTTTGGATGTGATCAAGGGGACAGCCGTGAGTGCAGCAGACGAAGGAGAAAACTCGTTTGGGTTGGTCTATTTCTTATAAGGTCCATGTTTACAACTATGTATGCCTTTCCAGGATTCGAACCCGGGCCCCTTCGGTACGGCAGTCAGCCTCGCTAATCACTATCTCGATTTGGGCCATTGAATACTGTTGACGAAATAATCATTTTTAAGAGAAAAAAAGGTATTAAGGTTTAAGGCAGCATATGATCCAAAGCGCAATAAATCGATAAACTTTACGGAAATATCCCAAACGTCATAGAAGATCACATCCAAAGCTCCAAAGATCATAGAATGAAAGGACTGCAAAAAAGTAATTCATGAAAGACTAGAAGATGTTGCCTTAAAATGTAGCATAGTGTCTGTAACAGCTGCATTCATAATGTGTATATTAGACAGTTATACAACAGTGTAGTGCCTGTAGCTGATAGACGTATTTTGGTTGAAACTATAGAAGACATAATTATCCAACAGCTAAACTGAATTAATTATTTCAAGAATATTTTACATAGATTAAACTTTTATCATTGAACTTATATTTGGAAATCATCATCAAATTAGAAGAAAAGTCTCAGTATTCCATTAACATAAATCCATAATCATAGTCACTTTATATTTTCTGGAAAAATCCATTTTTGGTTATAAAGTAATACAAACTTTCATATTCGGTTTAGAAAACATTTAGACAGTTTCAGATTAAGTTTCTTTACATCGGCATGTTCCACAGAAATTAATTAATTATCTAATAAAATAAGAATATGCTTGAATAGGTTTTTGACACAATATAATAATTTTCCTTTTACCAGAAGGAATTCATTGGCTTGCGGAAATTCAAAATGAAAGAAAGAGATATATTTAAGGAAAAATATCAAAGAACTTCTATATCATATCTCTGTTCGATACACATTTGTTTTCGAAATTATGTGGATATTTCCTAAAACAATATTTAACTTCAGTCAACTGCATAATGTGTTTCTTCAAAACTCCTGAAACGTCTCTGTTTACGAATTTCTGTTCGAAAGAAATTTATCTGCGCTGAGAAATAAACTGTAAAACAGTTAACAATTGCCTACTGAAATGAAATTTTTACTTTTCCGTTAAATTCTGTTTTACGTATTACATTTTTTCAGCTTCGTTGTTTGGGAAGAGTGCAGTGGTGGAGGCCAAGCAAACCACGCTACACAGTAGTGTTGAGTAGAGAAGATATTCAGTTTTATGAAAGCAATTTTTAGATTCTTATTAATCCAGGTCCTTTTAATATAAATAAAGCAAATAATATAACAATATTAGTATATTTGCAAACTCACTAAACCAACGAGAAGAAAATAACATTTATCGTAAGAAAAATTGAGTATCTGCTATCACACAAATGTGTGCTTTTGTATCCTTTGTACCCTAAGTTTCGACATTATTCTGTTGAAAATGATTCTGATTTTGTTACTGCAGATTTAAAAAACAATGCGCTCCTAACTACACCTAACAGGTTGGTCACCTTTGCCTCCCATGAAGGGACGAACAGTTACAACCATGCTTTCTCCGAGATTCGAAGACAGGCCCTTTGGTATCACAATGAGACCACATCTTCCCACAAAAATCACCCTACTCGTGGGCCGAAAACTCGAAGACTGACATAGTGAAGTCACGGTTTACGGTCTCTGATTTAATTTACTTTATCAGCATCTTATAGATGTCACTCTCACTAAGGAAAATAAAATGCGTTAATCACAACCAGAGAAGATTTTACTTGCGCTTTTATTAGTAGAAATCTTTAAGAAAGCTAAGTTAAAGTGATTTATTTTTTTTTTACCACAGTAGGAAGATTTGGGAAGAAACGACACATGATACTTCTTCTTCCACCCACTGATGATGCCTAGCCCTTCATTCAAGATTTGACGCCAACTCAACTCCCAGCTGACAAGCGACGAATTCTTATTATTACAACCATTACCACACCAGCACAACTAAGACCCACATTTCTTTCTCTCATGTGTTGCTTTAAGCTTTGCTAATAAAGTGTCTGTCTCTTTCCAGATTCTCCCGAGGAATCTATCTCAGGATATTTTCCGTCGTCAGGCCCCTATACAGTATTAAATGCGACAACTTTAAATCGCTAATTGCTAATTGACAGACGTTAGATAAAACCAGGGTTACTGTTAGCAAACTGTGAAAATATTCCCTTTCATTTCAAGCGTCACGTCACATTGAACATAAGATTTCAAAAATAAATATTATTTCATAGCGTCACTGTTTTGAATAACCGTACATATTAAGTGTCATTACTCCTTCTATAAAACAGACCCATATAGGCTAAGCAAGACACATAAATATTTTGGGTACAAGAAAAATATTAAATTTCAATGTTTAAAATAAAAACCTTAGCTTTCAACAGAAAATAAGAGATTTGCAAACTTTTTCAGCAAAATCAATGTTTCGATTACTTTGCATTCAGCACAACACCACAGCAATCCATTCAGAAATTCAACAGCCCCCCAACTGCGACCTAGGGTCTTTATCGGAATTTCCATCGCTCGCCATTTCTACTTCGAACTCAGTCCATCTAACCTTCACCTCCCCCTCTGCGACCTAATACCCCCTTCTTCCTCTCTCTCGCGTTCTAAAAAGCACTAAATGGCAGGTGCTTCCGCCACAAACCAGAGCAAGAGTTCTCGAAACTTCCCAAAGCGAAACCCACAGAGAGCACGGAGTCGATTAACGATTCCAGGACTCTACCATCGATTAATCGATATCGGGCAAGGCGTGAGGCGAGAGAGGAGACCCCCTTCGTGTGATGTAGTTTAAGCAAATGACCAGTGGGCGTCGCGGAGAGAATCAATTGTTCTATTAGGTGTCGGCCATTGCGGAGAAGTCCGAGTGGATAAGGGATTAGTAGGGGTGGTGAGTGCGGGTCTTGAAGGGTATAGGGGTAGCTGCTGCTACTTTTCCAGTAGCAGTAGGATTCTCAGTGCGGACGTTTTATTTCTTACAGTCAGAAAACTAACGAAAAGAGCTTCCAGCTTCTTTATTTTCCGGGGTGTTAGCACGGGGTAGCTTTATTGTTCTGTTGATGATCATTGTGCTGTGGACCAGTGTGCACAGGATTTAGCTAGTTTAATTAAATACAACCAATACTCTTGAGCTGTTCCCAAACGAAATATCAAAAAATCGATACCCCAATAACCCGATATAGGTAGTTCTATATTTGTTACCAAACTGGAAAATCTCAGAAAGCTTATAATTTGTTTCTTCGTAAAATAAGATTACCAATAACAAACTAAGCTTAGGCAGCAGATAAAAACAACTCAATTCATTCTTTCTACAGTGTCATTATATAACTTAATTATATTAGCTATAAAATTTAGCATTTGTAAAAATCAGTGGCCTGGTCTTTAAAATGAACATATATTTCTAAAGAACGAAAGCATTTTTTAATGGAACTATAATTTAATTTAAACTATAATATCTCCTTCACGAAAAGCATACATTTGAGAAATGGTGACTAGGTGATGTTTAATACTGATACTTATTACCCCCTCAGAAAAACCTGTTCTTATATTAAGTGAACAACTATCAGCAAGCTTTTGAAACAGGATATTTTATTATTTTTTACGTTTCCCCTATTCAAATATTTTTTAGTATATATTCAGGGTAAGCTTAAAAATTAATTAAATGGTTAGAAAACGAAAAGTGTTTGTTTTTACGAGTAAGTATTTAGTACCAGAATGTCTTCGAATTTATTACCATCTCTATTCGTTTGTTTTTGTGAAGTCAGCATTATTTGAGCATTCTGAATGTCAGTCGAACAGTTCTCTGTCAATCTAATATCACTTATAAAAACGGTTCTTTACATTAAGAGCACTGTAATTGTAATTTCTCTTTCACAAATAAGCTGTACACAAATTTAATTGTTTTCCGTATATCTTTCATAGTATATAACCGATACATGTCCATGCACATCCCAAAATATGCAACAAATGCAAGACAAATTATTAAAAAATTAATATTTTAAATATTGCAAAAAATCTGAAAGGTTTTAGATTTTAAATTACGTCCGAAGGGGCGTTTTTTTAACATTTTGCGTGTTACCTTTATTTATTAATATCATGTTCTTCGCAATTAAACCCTAAAATTCAGTTCAACATCAATATCGCAAAATAATTTTAAAATGAGTATATCTTTAAAATCTCCGGTACACATTTCCGCACGCTGGAGATAAAAAAGTTTTTTTTTCGCCGTAGAGTGTTGCTATTGCTCGCTTTTAAATCACTAAGTTTGTTCAACACAAATTCGATAAAGTTTTACAAAATATGAAATAGATAATAAAACAAATCCCAAATTTGGGCTTCCAGATGTGCATATTCGGGTTGAAACGTACGTTACTCAAAATTGGATAGCTCTAGTTTGCTCTAGTTATCGTTGTTTTATCACATTTGGAGAAATATACATGCATTTATGCAGATTTTTTATTATTTAATTTATTTAAATTATAGGACGATAACATTTGTTGGCAACGATTTGAAAAGTGAATCGGACATTTAAAGTGAATTAACGCAAAATGCCAAAGCGAAAATAATAGTCCTTCAGGGCAAATTGCCCCTTTTGACTAAAAAGAAAAAAAAATCTGAAAGGTTTCAGATTTTAAATTACGTTCAAATGGAGTTTTTGCAACGTTTCGTATGTTGCCTTTATTTATTAAATATCATGTTCTACGTATTTAAACCATAAAATTAAGTTCAACAACAGTGTCCCAAAATAATTTTAAAATGAGGATATTTTAAATTCGTTGAAGTCTTACACAACATGAAATCGGTAATAAAGCAAAATTCAAATTCAATTTAGGACTTCCACATGCTCATATTCTATAGAAGATTACGTTATTCAAATTTTGATGGCTCTATGTACCGTTGTTTCATCACAATGAGAGAAACATACATACATTCATGCAGATTCTTCATTATTTAATTTCTTCAGATATATTACAGGGCTCTAATATTTTGGATGAGCAATTTGAAAAGTGATTTGACTTTTATAGTTTTTAACGCCAAAACGAAATTAATGCCAAAACGAAATTACGAGTCCCTCAGGGCAAATTGCCCCTTTGGACTAATATTTATTTTTCTATCACTATACATAATACTATTAATGAACGATGAGTTTATATAATAGTATATGTACTTGGAATCTAAAAGCAACGAACTTTATAATTTTACAAATCATAAAATTATAAATATACATTCATATAGTTACAAAGTTTTATTAGAGTCTGTTATATGTGTAGTTATTTGTAATCTTTAAAAGCTGTAGTAACATGATGCATATTTGTGAATATTTCATTATGAACAAAAAAATATATGTTTGTTGCGTGCTACGGTTTCGTAATAGATTGAATCCACACAGGACCGATGATAGGTTAATAAAATTTATTTTTATCAAAAGAAATACTTCAGAGTTCTGGAGTTTTCCACATAAATTCTCGTACAGGTGTTCACAGTATCACAGAGTACAATCAGTAATTACACTTCAGACTACTAAGAACGTTAAACACAATGCAATGCCAAGCAAATCTATAGAAAAAGCTAACCCGGAGATAACTCAGTACTTCGATCTCACGCTTAACTAATAACTCGCAACAGCAACTACTGATAACAGATGCTCTCTTCCGTCTTACACAGTTTTCATCCGGCCGCGGACATCTTTCTAGTATTTTCTGCTTCTCCAAATTACTGGAAGGCAACATGAGGTTCGGATTAAGGATACAGCTAATACAGTGATCAATTACATTTATTCAGTTGCAATACGTATGACGGTGATACAGGGACCTGACCAAAGTGTCGCCAAATGATCGTCAGGATTGGCAGCTTTTGCGATTTCTCGCCAAATTTGTCGACAAAAATTAGTCGCCGAAACCGTCGCCAGCTTGGCAATATCTCGCCAAAAAAACTAAGATACATATTTACTGAATGTTCAGTGGACTCGCCCCTGTATTCTTTATTTTCTCCCATAGCATTTCTCTTAAGATTTTCATGTTACTTTACGCAGAAAAGTACAGCCATTTCGCATAAAATTGGACTTGCAAATTTGTAACAATGTGATATATTTCAATGTTTCTTATTGCATATTCTTATGTGCTCCAATGACAAAAATGCAATTTAAACAGATTTCAGGGCAGAGACAAACAGAAACATAGAAGCTTTTCCTTTCTTACTGAACAACTTTGTTTATCACTTCTTCCGCTTGAGAAGCGCTAAGAATCGGAATATTTCCGTGGCCATTTCTTGTAGGTTTATTAAGAAAAAAAGTTCCTTTATTTCCTATTGGATGAACTGGCCTAAAGTCATAAATTCTCCTCTGTTAACTATTGTCACATAGTTTCTCCTTTTTGGAACATTCTAGAGCATCTGCTTAGCAAAATAGCAGAAATAATAGAATTAATTCGTTAATTAATTCATTCTCTTGAAGACAAAATCTGACTTTCCAAATGTTACACATAATATTTTAAAAATACTTTATACACATACATACAACAATAATAATAAATCTTGAAACAAAATAATAAAAAATAGTAAATAAATATAATAAATAAAATAAATACAAAGAATAATCTTCATTATATTTTTAGATGTACTACCATTAATAATTAAGAAAATTATTTTTGCATTTTTCTAACAAAATTAAATCATCTCGTGTCTCAGCGATGGGCTATAAGCCCAATTTACAGAAAGCAAAGGATTTTGGGTTTACTAATGATCTGGACGAAAACTATTGTTGTAGATGAAGAAAGTCATTATTTTGAATAAAGATAAATAATTTTTGAAATATGCCTAACGTATTTTATTTTACCATTGCTAACACCATATTTATTTGTTTATTTTCGTGTGTTTTTAACGCATATAATTTGATTTGTCTCGAGAATTTAATATACTCTCTTAGCAGTACTTCAGTGAATTGTATTTTACTTTACCTGAATGCAGGCGAAACTCACTTTATTACATTTCGTACATATTGTGGCTTATAACAAATCAAAAATATGAGCAATCTTTTTGCTAGTCTCACTTATTTCTTGCTTATTTTTGTCTCACTTTCTAAACTTTATTGCCATATTTCAAGCATTTTCGTTATTGCTATACGTAAATTACAGCAAATAATAATGGTATGGATCTTATCTGTTTTTATAATATTATTATATAACCTAAAAGGTACTAGTTATCCTTTTTGAAAATTATGAACTTAGCGCGTTTCTCTTTCTATTTTTTTCCACTGGAGCGACCAGTCATCTGAAATAGTTATTATCAAAAAAGAAGCAACTTAATGACTTAATTTAATAATTAATAATAATATAAAAAACGTTTATTGCTTTTCTCTCAGTTTGTTAATAAATAACAGGCATATGAAATTTGAAAGAAGTGTTAAATAACTTAACGCTTTGCTAAAAGACAATGCACTGGAGCACTGAAGATTAAAAGTATATTTTGTTTCGTTCAACGGCAACACAACAGCACCGCTGAGATTATTGACTAAATTTGAAAATAGCTTACGCTTTTCCTAATGCCAACACATTTCTTTTAAATCACACAATCTTCTACTTAAATTTAAAACATATATATCTTACACTTTGTCAAGTGGCAACACGTTGCTTTTAAATCATTAAGTTTGTTAATCAAAATTTCATTACTTTAGCACAAAATCTACATATATAAAAGGAAGAATCTGTCAGCCTGTGTGTGTGTGTGTGTGTGTGTTTTGTTCTTGCTGCGCTTAAGCTAATAGACCCAGAGCTACGAAATCTAAACAAAAACCAGGGAATCTCGAAGAGATTCTTTCAAAATTCGAATGAGATTTTTTTTATTTTATGTTTTTTGATGAAATCGTAACAAATAGATAATTCTCTCTCATTATATCAGCAACAACAGCGCGCAGCCATTTTTTTCTGATATATCACTCTTGCCATTGTTGCTGATATCAGCGCTGTTGCCACTCGAAAAATTACGGCGATAATTCTGTGCAGTTTTTAAATTTAATGCTTCTCTTGGACTGGACGTTTGTCGAAAGAACACAATGGAAAGTTTGTTAATTTATTTATTGGGATAATTAATATTTGTATTAAGGGATATTACTTATTTCATTGTAATGTTATTACTTATTTTATTGTAATGTTATTACTTATTTCATTGTAATGTTTTTATATGCAATACATTTTTATTGAAATTTGTGATTTTTTAGCTCAAAGGGTGTTAGCCCTGAAGGACTATTAACTTCGTTTCGGCATTTTGCGTCGGTTCACTTTTCAAACTGTTGCCACCAAATATTACAGCCCTGCATTATGTTTAAACAAATTAAATAATGAAGAATCTGCATAAATGTATGTATGTTTCTCTCACAGTGATAAAACAACGGTATTTACAGCCATCAAATTTTGAATAACGTAATCCTCTACTGAATCCTAATTTGGAATTTAGAATTTGTTTTATTATCTATTTCCTATTTTGCAGACATTAAAGAATTTTTTATTAACAAACCCAACTATTTCAAAGCGAGAACTGACAACACTGCACAAATGCTCGCTATACAAACACTGTGCATACTGGCAACACTGTACAAACTGTACAACACTGAACTTTTCCGCAAGGAACTTTTCCGCTTTCAGTAAAGGGTTTGTGACTGTCGCAGGATTCTCTTACAATGGGAAATAAAAAATAGATGAAAGGGGAAAAATTTTAAAGCCAACTCAAGGTACTATCAAGAAAAGTTTTTCGACCGCTGTTATAGAAGAAATTTCATTTCTTTATCTCAGTGATTTTCAAAGTGTGAAACTTCATCGAAATAAAGCAACACGTCGTACTCCGAAAAGTACTAATGCATCCCTTTAACATATGAAGACTGATATAGGTATTCCACATATATATTTTCAGCGTGTTCCTACGAAGTTCCCTGATGTTTCACCTACGGAGTATTATGCCTTTGCTATCTTGAAAACAGCTCTTTCTAATCAGAAACCCACCACGATTGATGGACTCTGTACAGAGGGAAAAAGGAATGGAAATTAATACCCCTGGAAATTTTAGATGTTAAAGAGAAACATTTGATTCGAAAAATGTGTCAATACCTTCAGTACTTCCGACTGATCGTTTGTAAACAAAATCTAATTTGCTGTTCTTATAAATAGAAAGATCTGCAATACGGAATTTTGGATTCTGTTTCATAAAGTATGTATAATTGCCCATGCGGAAAAGAAACTGGTTTTTCTAAATTTGCATGTACATTATTAAATACTTGTTCCTTTACTTCGTTTGATTTAAAATTGTATTTTATAGGGAAATTGAATAACGTGTAACTTACTTGGTTTTAAACTAAAAAAAATTAAGCTTTTATAATATATTTAAAATAAATACTTGAGATGAATATTAATTCAATTTTCTTCTGTGTTATTGGTATAATATCAGTAAATCTAAATTCTTTTCCATCTGCACGATCACCCAGCGAGATTTAGGTAACTGTGAACAACAATACTCTTTATCATTGGGAACTGCAGCTGAATAGTGACTACCATGTCTTCCGGTATCAGTAAGTAAATAATAAGCGTTTCGAATTTTCTCTTGTGCTCTGTCATCATCAACAGTACAAGAGAATAACAAGTACATTTTTAGTGGCATACCTGCATTACAAGAGTTTTCAAGTTTTGTAAATAAAACACTATTGTAAAAAATCATTATCTTCTACTGCTTGACATAAATAAATATCATATATAAATATCACAGAAATAACCTTAATATGTGTTGCATTATTTTAGATTAAACTCTTGTTACAGATATCCTACATATTTTCACGAAATTTTAAGGGTTCCAAGTAAAGTACCACTTTCGGTTTATCATATATTGCCAAAATCTAGTACGTCTGTCTCAATAATGATTTTATATGCATCGTATATACATATATGAGCCTTAATAACTTATATAAAAAGTTTTGTATTATATCATAACATATCTTTCAAAACTCTGTTTAGAGATTCAAGTAAAGTAAGCTAAGTAAGATTTAAGTAAAGCCTGCTTTACCAAATTTAGGCAAAATCTAATATGTTGTTAATATTAACATAAAAAATGTGAATACTAAAACTAAAATATTTTTGATTGTGTTTTAATGTAGCTTTCCATTTAAAACTACTATGGGCTTTAAGTAAATAATCACTTCCGGTTGTCCAATTTTACCCAAAATCTAATCAACTCTTTATCAATGTATAAAGCTTAAATACAGAAAACAGACTTTTTGGAATATTCACAGAAGATTATAGAGAAAGAAGAAATCATACACATACATACACACAGACAGAGAAGCATCGCTGTAAAAATAGTCAAAATGTGTTGCGGGGACCCCAATTTGCCTTTTTTCACTGAAAACACACTAAAGAATTTTTGAGCTGAAAACGTTACCTCCCTTACCAATATCCACACATTGGTGGGAGGTAAAATGAAAAATTTATAAAAAGATGACTATACAATAAAATAACAGTACAAAATTTCTATAAAATTCCATTATAATTTTTAGATTTTGTTTTTAGCACAAACGATACTGTAGAGAAGACGAAAAGTTCAAAAGTTTGTAATTGACATAGTACATGATGCTCTACTATCAGTTTGTTTGTTAGTGGGAAGGAATGGCCCTATGGCTTAACTAGGCTTTCTACTAGTGGTATAAAATACCGTAATTTCTTCGCGATTCCCCCCTTTTTTTACTAATTTTATCGCCCGAAAGCCGAGAGGGGAAAATTATACGAACAGTATAATTTCCGTAGCATATTGTTGTAGTAAGAACATAACAAATGAAAAATAACCGTAGATAAATTACACATAACTATCGCAATAAAATAAAAGTTGCAAAAAAAAAAAAGAAAAAGAAAGAAAGAGCATCTGAAAGCTTTCAGATTCTTCGCACTTAAATCACATAAAATTGAATGCAAAAGCAATATTACAGAATATTTAAAAACACTAAAATAGCATATCTTTAGAATTTCCGATACAGTGTAACCATTACAGGCTTTGAAATCATTGAGTTCGTTAATCAGAAATTCGTTAAAGATTTACAAAATTTGAAATAGATAATAAAACAAATTCTAAATTCAAAATTCGGTCTTCCAAGTGCCCATGTTCGGTTGGAGGACTACGTTATTCAAAATTTGATGGCTCTAGGAGCCGTTGTTTTCTCACATTGCGAGAAAACTTCAGGCATTCACGCAGGTTCTTCATTATTTAGTTTCTTAAATATAATTAAGGGCGATAATATTTGGTGGCAACAGTTTGAAAAGTGAGTAAATGCAGAAAGTTAAACGACGCAAAATGCCGTTTTGAAACCAATAGCCCCTTGAGTCTAACTTCCCTTTGGGCTAAGCATTTTTTAAAAGAAATCTACATTCCAATAAGAATACATAGAAATAATCAGCATTACTATATGCGATAAGTTATCTTCAATTCAATTTCCGCCGATTCAATTCAACTCGCCCGACTCAGCGCAATTGTAGAGTGAATGTTTGTCCATATTTGTTTCGGTATGACTGTTCTATTCTTGGTATGTGACTGATATTAAGTTTAATAATTAGCAGGGAAAGGTACAGCGGACCTTCGGAGGTAGTCTGTGAGGGTTTGTCTTTGTTACTAAGATGAAAATAATTTCTGCGTTGACGAATCCATTTTTAAATTTAGGGTAACTCGTTCTATGAACCCACTGAGGAAGGGGGAAAATTTTGCGAATATTTTTAAGTTTTTCAAAACCTGAAGCTAAGAAGCTAGGGAGGGAAATACTAGAGGAAATAAGACGATACCATTTTTAAAACGTTATTGAGATGTATAGATATAACGTTTTAAGTGATTCTATTTGGTAAGTTGATGAGCGGCCGACTTATACTGTAAATCATGACGAAAAAGCTGCCATTAATAACGCTTAAAATAATGCGTTGAAACTATCATAACAACAAAGCACCAAAGCTGCAGAAGATTAGAAATTAAATAACATCCACAGGTTTTGGGTTATGTAATTTATTCAAATATTTAATAACATTAACTGAAAGAACCTTATTCTTCAAAAATTTTTCCCATAGCACTACAATAGAAAACTGAATTAAATTTTCTGCTATGTAAGTGAGAAATTTTATTGTTTGTTATTATTTAATAGAATTCTGTAAGCGCTCTTATTAAATGATGGCATATATAGCCACGATAGAATGATTGATTACGTCTTCCTATCAAGAATTCTTATGCGTTCATATTTTCGTTACAAAAAGTGTTTTCATTAAAAATGTTAATGTTTCTGTGACAATGATGAAAGAGAATACCATAATATCCATATATTCCGGCTGCTTATCTTAAGACATATGTAAATTCTTTGTAACGACTTTCGGAATAAATGAGTGGCATATGAAGAACTTATTCTCATCAAAGTATAATGGAATCCTATAGCACATGAAAGCGTTGTCTCAGCATAAATATCGAGTCTAAATATTTACAAAATTGCAATATTTTTAACCGAGATAACTAGAATTGTTTTAGTTACCATTCCCTCTGTTACAAACTATTGGGTAACATCTTATTTTTCAAATGAATGATAAATTCTTTTCCTTTATTTATTGCTGAAAATATTGTAAATAAATTTATGCTAATGTATGTTTGCATTTTGCAATACATTTGCTTTCGTTTATTTTCTACTTATTTTTTGAATTTTTATTAGTTGTTAGCCCAAAAGGCATTAGCCCAGACGGGCTATTAACTTCGTTTTGGTATTTTGCGTTGATTCCCTTTTCAAACTGTTGCCACCAAATATTATAGCCCTGTATTATATTTAAACAAATTAAATAATGAAGAATCTGCGTAAATGTATGTATGTTTTTCGCATTGTGATTAAACAACCGTACATAGAGCTATCAAATTTTGAATAACGTAATCCTCCACCGAATATGGAGATCTGGGAGCCCTAATTTGAAATTCGTTTTATTATCTATTTCATATTTTGGCCGACGTTAAAGAATTTTTGATTAACAAACTCAACGATTTCAAAGCGAGGAATGGCAACACTGTATGAAAAAAAAACATTTTTATTTCCAGCGCGCGAGACTGTGTATCAAAAATTCTAAAGATATACTCATTTTAAAATTATTTTGCGATATTGCTGTTGAATTGAATTTTATGGTTTAAGTGCGAAGAATATGATATTGAATAAATAAAGGTAACACACAAAACGTTAAAAAAACGCCCCTTTGGGTGTAATGTAAAATCTGAAGGCTTTCAGATTTTTTTTGCACTTTGTTTTATTGTAATTCTGTTTTAATAATTAGAAGAAAAAATTCTAATTATTAGCCGAAAAGGCTAGTTTTAATTATTAGCCTATTAGTATCAAAATATGATTTTATGTCGAATGACCATAAATGATTCGTTTCACTTTTTATTCGAGTCTCTTGCCATTCGGCAAAATGTGAGATATTTATCTTTCAGCTTGAAACTGCCTGTTGTAAGTTAACAAACTAAGCTATTTGAAAGCAATGGATGCAGTTATTAAGAATATTTTTTTCTGACTTTTGAGTCGGATTGATTTAAATAATAAAAATACATTTAATTCATGATATATCTAATTAAAAGTATTCAATAGCTTTATAGAACAACATTTATGTATTTTTTATTATTTAATTTGTATTTTGTAAAACTATAATGAATTTCTGATTAACAAACTCAGCGATTTGAAAATGATGAATGGTACGTACTAAATGAAATATTTCCCTGTCTTGGGAATGAGGCTGACTGTTGAAAATTCTAAAGACTGGTGTTTTTAAATATTTTATGAAATTGGTGTTGAATTGAATTTTATGTAGCAAAGGTTTTGTAAGCAATCTTACTAAAAAAACTGAGAATTGATATGATAAATTGAGAAAAGAATGAAAAAAAAATGGAAAGCATGTATGCCAACATTTAGCACTGCATCGGAAATTCTAAACATACGCTGCTATGCTGCTTTCAAAATTTTTGTAATTTTGCTATAGAATTGTGTATGACGTAAAACTGACGAAAACGATGCTTCATAATAAATCTGAAAAGGCAAAAAAGGGTATTAGTAGGAGTGAGTGTATCTGCAGACTGGTAGACTGCGAGCTCAATGAGAGTGTAAAAAACATCGACAAACACTTTTGGGCGATTGTTAAAATCTGAAACCTTTCATAATTCATTCGTTCGTTTTTTTTATCCTTGTGTAATAAGTGTGTGTTAAAATGCAGTATGCTCCGTTCAGACGAAAGTTTTTCGTTTAAAAGAGGTATAAACTGAGCTTCGTTATAAGGCAATCAGACCTTGTAACGAAAAATGCTTTAAAGATTTTGCTTAAAAGTCCTAATTGTTCAACTTTATGTCAGTTTGGTATAAGAACCGACCAATCGTAGGGAAGAAAACCGAATTATTCATTTCACGATTTCGCTGAGTTAGCTGCTCATTTACGCATACACAGTTTCACCTTTCCTGATTGGTTACGGCTTAAGCCCTCTTACACAGGTGTGAACGAACTTAATAATTTTGACGCCTTAAGTCACAAGCCTTATGACTGAAAAATCTTTGTCTGAACGAAGTCTTAGGGAATCTGCTATTTCATTATATTTTAGTGTGGTACATTCTATGTTGCTTACCACAGAAAGATTTTAAGCACGCACAAACTATTACGCGCTGAGCGATTTTATTCACATATTTGGAATAGTGCCGAAGGCCATTGATAATGACGTTATGCCCTTGATTTTTATTGCAACAAAGACTTTTTCCCATTGTTTATACACTGAATTGGCACCATTTATTGGCAAAAAAGAAAACAGCTATGAATTAATTCCTTTAAAAGGTGAAGATAAAAATGAATTGGAATTAGCATCATTAAACTAGAATTGAAAGAATTATACCAGTGTTAAACGCTTCTGGAAAATCAGAGTTACCAACTGAAGATATTTTTCGAATAATTTTGGCTGCAGAAAAACAGATTATGTGAATTTTTTAACAGCAGTATTAGCCGATTAAGGATTTACTTTTTTCTTGTTTTTCTAATGTACGTATATCTTATGTTCCTTAGCGCGAAATTTCTCAATGAGAATAAAATTAGAAAATATTCCATAGTTATTTTCACTTTTTGTCAACAGATTGCGACATTGATTTTATTTCCTCTGCCTTAGCTAAAATATTCTAGATCTTTATTTGTTTGTTGTTATCGCGTGATCACTTCGTAATTTTCACTTCTGCAGCTGAGGAATAAGGTTCTATTTAACCTTCAAAATTAGTTCTCCAAAGTAGACTAACTCTGATTTTTGGTCTAGTTTCCTTTGCAAATTTATGATTATATTTTGCAATTTAAAATACTAATAAAACGTGGATTTCTGAAACCTTTTTACATATTTTTACTCAAATAATTATTAAGTGTTCAGCATATTATGCTACAGTACAAACAGTTAGACTTACGTATATATTAAAATATAGGTGTAAATGTATCATATACGTGAAAGAATCAAGCTGATAGAATATAGATGAAAATGAACTCCCATGTTTATCTATTCTTTGCACTTAACTGATCAAGAATTAAAGTATTATAGCTGTACAACGTTTTAATATGTATGGAAAGGCTGGCTTTTTATCTTAAATCTGTTGTTTGTAATCTTTATCTTAGTCCCAGACTTAACCATCTAAAAGTAATAGTTATCTAACATATGGCGGAAAGTTCTCCAAGATCCAATATTTCGACAATATGCATAGAAATCTGCTTTTTCTGCAGCCTCAGTAGAAATATTCCCCATTTCATTAATTATGTAGTAATAGAATTCTATAGTTTTGGAAGTATTTTTCGATGCAGCCATTTTTGCTTCATTAATAATTTATTAAGGCTCTGGGATACAGAAAGTGAAATCATTTTTCTTGCATAGTTGCCATGGAAACCGTCGTCGAAAATATTAATGCTAGAATATATCTTGACTTCAAAGGCAAAATGGTTGAAACTTCAGAAATGGCCCCTTATAACTGAATTAGGAAATTTTTATCTAAATATTTCCAGTCAGTAGCTAAACTTTGGGTGCTATATGCATATTTCTGTATATATGCAGTAATTATAATCCGTAGAATGTTTCGGTTTTGTTATTTTATGTTCTTTTTATCTAATGACAACGTGTCTGAGTAATTTCGAGAAAATATCTGTAAAGCTTTTCACATAGTTCAACAGCATATATGCGCAGAATTCAAGATTTGTAGATGTCCACATATTGCGATTTTGTCAGGCTTCATTGTTATTAAATATGATTCCCAAACAGAGAGAGCAGCAGGGATGATCTGTCTACGGATCCAAGTAGAGCTGCCAGACTATGGGATTTTTCGCAAATTTGCTGCATTTTCTGTTCTACTAAAATTTATCCTATTTCGAGAACTCTTCGCTACTCCAACATTTTTTTTTTGTGCTTCATTATGCTATTGTAAAAACGCTTTAATGCATTCAACAAAATGCTACATGTTTAAGCTATTTATATAAAAAAATTAATTTATAATGAAAAGCAAAAGTTTATTTAGATTAAAGTAAAAATTATATGCTATAATGGCAACAATCATAGCCTATGAGCGCATGTGCACTTATTTGTCAACACTAGCCCATGTAGTTTTCAAGTGTTTGACTGATTGATTTATTTACTAATTTGGTGATATGTAAGTAGAATTCTAAACTTCAGTCACGTTATACCTGCTGTGTTAAATACAGAATAAATTATGAGAGACGAAAAAAATTCAGCAGCACTTTTAAAAATGCTTGGTTTAAAGCATCCATGTTTAAGAATTGGTTCAGAATTATGAAAATAGACAACACAAATGCTTATTGCAATTTATATGAATGCGAACTGAGGGCACATAAAAAATAAACTGAAGACAAAACAATTAGTATAACAGTATTAAAAGTACATACGTCCATACGCTAACAACGGATTCCTTAACGTAACAACACACGCAGACTGAATTGGGGATGACGTCAGAGGTTATAGTGGTTTAGATACCTATGACATCACAAAAACTCGCTTGATAGCTGACGACACGTGCTACGCTTTCTTCATTTCGAGTCCTCTCTTGTTACTTTAGTTAAAACCTTCTGGCAAACTAGACTCAAGGGCCGTATGGAGTCCATTAAATTACTTCTGTGGCACACGAGAAATTTAACAACATTTATTATTATTATTATTATTTGCTATTAGCCATAAATATAATATATGTAATTTTCATACTTGTTCTGATTTTGCACAGGTATACAGTGCACATGCAAATTTCTAGAACTACGCAACTGAAAAATAATTTTCGTAAACTTATAGCTTCTTTTCAATGTTCAGTGTTCTGGTTAGTTTCTATTACAATTTCAACTTTAAAATTTAATGGCATAAATTAGATATTAAAAACTGCATTCCGAGCTGCATTTTGAATCTCATATGCATGTGCATTATTTTTGTTATTTCTGTCAAACTGTTTATGAAATTATAAATATAACCGCTTCCTTGAAGTAACACACGCACATTATTCGAGGACGTAATCCTAAATATTGTCTAAATATTATTCAACCCGTGGTATCGACACACATCTCAAAATGGTCCTCGTGTGTATAAAGATTGCCAGGCATTCACTGATGTACAAAAACGACGAACCGGAATTCAGTTGGTAATGTATTTGTGTAGATAGTTTTATCATGCAAATTTATTGAATTTGCTGAAAATTCATTGAACGCCAGGTAAAGTGAAATTAAGCACTTTACCGGGTAAAGTGATCTTAAGGACTTATAATAAAAAAAGACGAACTGGTGAAAGGAACACTAGGTAATATGATCTTAAGGACTTATAAAAAGCGACGAAAGGGAACTGTGTATTTCTGTTGATAATATATTTGTCTAGATAGTGTTATCATGCAAATTTATTGAATTGGTTGAAAATCCATTGAACACCAGATAAAGTGATCTCTAGGTATGTAAAATCTTCATGCCATAATAACTTCCATTAAAATTTCTGACGGACTGTAGTTCTCTAAAATTATATTTCTAAGCATACATTCATTTTTCTTTGTTTGTTTTAAAAAAAACATCAGTTTTTTTCTAAAACATCAGATCAGTAAACAATGCAATGATCTAAAATTACTTTCTTAATAATAATGATTATCTTATTTAAATAGTACAGGGATCTACAACTAACTTGTAAGTAATAACGATTTTTTTCAAAGTAATCAACAAAAAATTCTGTTAAGGTATTTCGTTTCAAACTCTTTGAATAAACAAGTAATATGGGAAAAAATTAGACTTTTCGTAGATGCTCTGAATGATAATTATTCATACAATGAGAAAGATAAATATGGCTTCAGTAATAATGAAACTCATTGCTAAAATCCTTCTTATACAAACAGATATCATAGATCATATTACAAAAGTAATATCTAACAAAACTTATTAATAATAAAACTGTATTTTCAGTTGTTCAGCAGAGCCTCAAGGCGCTAAAAATTTCATTATGGATTCATTTTCAAATTACTGATTAAACTCAGAGCTGAAATGACCTGCGGCCTTTATGCAGATAAAAGAGCAACAATGTTTGAATAAATTGCGAAAAGCTCATCTGCAGTAATATATTCGAATTGTTAAGTAAAATACGAAAAAAAAAGATTAATAAAAATCATCTTAAAACAAATATCCTATATCAGAAGCTTTATAAAGGTAAACATACAATAGTCATATAAAACTTAATGTAATTTTATAATTTTTTGGCATTTAAAATTTTTGAAAAATGATAAGCTATCGAACTGCTAAAAAATTCAATTGTATCGAGAATTTCTTTTAAAATTTGGCAAGATTCAAGGATTCATTTTCACTCATTTTCACATTCATTCAAGTTCACCAAACAAAAACAACAAAAGGAATATCTCAAAAATTCAAAAAAAATTAGCAAACATTTTAAAGTCCCTTTTTATCATTCGCATAGCTTAATAGAAAAAGCATTTTGTCTGCTACAATTTCTGGCGGCTTTTTATTTATTCTAACAAGTGACGAAAAGAAAGGCCCGAATTTGGAACAAAAGCCTAAGAATATCTTTCCAGGAAATTTAGGTTTAAATTCGTAGCACAACTGGGGATTCTGTTAGAGAATAGACTCTCATAAATTATCGCAGGCAAACGTTTACTCCCCAACGAAGGCGGGAATTTTTACTTATCTTCATATCGCACGCCTGCTATGAAAGCATTCTTGTTTTACATAGAGATCTGACGACATCTGCGAAACTTGAAATGCAGATCTTATTGAGAATACAAAGCTAAAGTAAAATACAAAACAAAAATTAGGAATGTAGGATATATTTTACACAAAATGTGTAAAGCAACCACAAAAATCCTTAAATTTCACAAGAAAATACGCAGCGTTATTTCATTTTTTTAATTCAATGAAAGGTTTAATTTAAATGTTATACTTTATTAAAGATCATTATTTCAGATGGAAATAAATTGTTCGTATTTTAACGATCCCTATTTGTTTTAATTAAAATAATTTGTTTTCAAAGATAGTAGATTTACTTTCTTTACAAGTTTAGTACTGGAATAATTATGTTGACCTCTTAAAAGTGAAATTTCAGCTCTTTAGTCTCACTTTATGTTTCTTTTGCTATTCCGTCACATTCATTCGCTCATTCCGAAATTCAGTACAGATTTGATTAATGTAAATATGAATGTTAAAAGAACTCCGATTTTTGGCTACTGCTTAACAACTTTTTTGTTTTAGCAAAATGCTCGTCGCTTTGATAATTTTTCCCTGCTTTTATCATTGACGTTGAATTGTCAGATAAGTAAACGATGAAATTCAACTTACATAGTTAGACTTTCCATGGCTCTAACTAGACTCGGCCATTATATTAAATTGCCTTAACGTCCCGAGACCAGCTGTTATCACTTTGATACCAGTAGGGCTCTTCAGACTGATTTGTAATTTACTTTTAGTTGTGCACGTTTTACCAAAATAAATATTTAGGGTGCTACTTGATTTTCACGGCCCCGTTATCAAAAAGGGACAAGATTATCGTCAAGCTTAAACTACTCACATATACTCTGTGGCTGCTATATCTCAGCGATTGATTGCTTTTAATATGGCATCAAAAGGCTTATGTTTTCCAAAAGATTTTCGCCACATGCATTCGGAAAGAGACTCTAGAGGATGTAGCCCTTTACTTTTTGTTTCGCAACAGAGTCCGACAATCGTTCCATAATTTTGAGTGAGAGCACTCTTTATTGGATCAACAAAATTAAATTTGTGATTCACTGTTAGATGGCTCTGACCAGCCTTTTCAAGCTCATCTGTTTTATAGGCTCACCAACAATTTGAATATATTGTGGTCTGCATTCGTTGACAATCAGTGCGCTTGCTTCCAGACTTGGAAACTGAACAAGAAGGCACTCGCCACTTTTAGGACATAACCCACTGAATATCCATTGTCTAAACGTATCCTGCCAGCATTGGTGTTTCACCGCAATAAACAACTTTTGTCAGTTTCGACTATTTCTCCAGAGCCACCTATTCGCCCTTAGGTTGTCGATATAAATATCATGAACAAACTTCTCATAAAATTGTTCCAGTCAACCCCGGCACTTTGACAGATATTGAGCTGTTTTTCGCACCGCTTAAGCTACGTTAGTTCCTCTGCCTAACAGTAGATGAAACGCAACGTTGTTAGGAATAGTATTTTGGTACCATCAAACCTTGTAAGATTGAATGTTCTTCTCTCTTTTTTTTGTTTGTTTATTTATAACTTTTCACGTTGCCCTTCCACATACTTTCGTTTACACATAGTTTCGTTTCGTGGCCATTTACGCATATTCGGTTGCGACGTAATATATCCTTTTCCTGGGAAAACAATAAGGGGTCTTCCCCACTCCTCAGTAAATAAAAATTATCAACATATCTTTACAGTCATATTGTCAAGTCTTTACAGTCATATTGTCAACATTTCTTTACTGAAAAAATACTATTATTATATCATGCGATTAATCAAATTCGTAAGCTAGACATCGAAAATTAAAGTACCGTTTTTTGCATAATTTGGTGACATTTTCTACGATGTTTAAACTGAAAAAATCTTATGCTGACACCACATGATTTCCTTGTAGGGAATATTAAATTATACGCATTTTTTCCTGCATTTCATTTAAACGTATTTCATCGAATTTCACTGGGGACAGATTTCTCATTCAATTAATTCAGATCTCCCTGGCAAGGCAAAAATACATAAACATCAAAATATTTTCATTGAAAAACTGAAAGATATAAAAACGCATAAGACATCAAATACAGTTAAAACAATTAAAAAACAATTTTTAGAAATATAATTAAAGTTTCTACCCAAAAACAAGCAATTCGACCAGACTGACTTAATTTACTATTCTGCTAAGTTTCAAATGTAAATAAATATAGCTACTATGGTTAAAAAAATTAGGCTTAGCCGCACTTAAAAAACTTTTAAATTGTTGATAATTCTGTAACTATTCATGAAGAATAAATAGAGGCATAAAAACCTTAACTGAAAGGTAAGAACAACATAATTCAATCATTTTTAAAGCAAAAAATGCGCAATTGACCAACATATCAGAACAACAAAAACTGTAGCTCAATAAGCCGAGTACGGAATGGGTTACTTTTGGTGCTGCCGATTGCAAACAAAATAGGAGATGCACAACTACGTATTAAACAGTCCTATATACAAAATTTAATGTTCTGAGGCTATTCATTTTTGAGTTATGCTAGATACATACGTACGTACGTACAGATGCCAAGGAAAAAATCTTTTCTGAATCCCCTTTAGATCAGTTTTGTAATTCGTTTGGAGAAGAACAGTCCTTTATTCGGTCCTTACGTCAAGCAGAAACATCGTTAAATTGCATTCATTAGCTGTCAAAATATGTATATCGTTGAAATATGATACCCGGAATTTTTCGTGGTAACAATACTGCCTTTACTTCGTACAATGAATAAAAAGATTATTACGATATCACGGGGCTCTCCAAATTTGTGAAAGTACCGTTTTTTACATAATTTGGCGATTAGCCGTGAAAATCAAGTAGTACCAAATTTAATTATTATTTATTCAATTGCTTGTTAGTTTATTATTATTATTATTATTATTATTATTATTATTATTATTATTATTATTATTATTATTATTATTATTATTATTTATTATTAGACTGTCGATACCTCACCTTGCATAGTCTAAACCAGACCGTTTGGTTTAACCAAGGTGAGAAGAAAGATGACAGTCTCTCGATTATCAGCCAGTTAGTTATCTGTATTCAATAAGTAAATGAAAAAAAGATAAATAAATAAATACTGAAAACTTTTATCAGATAGTAGCTGTAACCAAACTTAAAAACCAGTAAATATTCTATCAAATGAAGGATATAATAAATTAAATTTGCTTCAGAAATAATGATAAAAATAAATTATGCTATATATAATGCACAATTAATAATTATATCAAAACATTCAATTGAACAATTCGATTAATAAATAGGTTAAATAAAATATAACGTTAGTGGAAGGATGTTAAATACGGGCCATAATTTGTGTGCGTACATCAAAGTGAACCATCTGCATTTGAAATGAGCTCGGAAAACAACTAGAAAGGCTATTTGAAATTTCAATGATAGCAAGCTTTGTATCTGCCTGTTTGGGTCGTACTATTTGTTCTAAAGAGTAGAGGCAGCAGAAGTAGATGCTAGATTATATTAAATATAATACTGCAAATTTAATGGCTGATATACGAAAACACAAAGCCCCCATTAAATATTCTATAAATCTAATTACCTTGATTTGCGTGAATAAGCATAAAGTAAAAGAGAATAAAGTAAAGTTAAAATTCAAAACTGGGATGAAATTGTGTCTTAAATTAATGTTAATTCTATAGAAAACTCTGTTCATTTAGGAACACACTGATACGAGTTCTTTGAAACTCAACTTCGCTTAACTGAGATAGTTTATTAAACTAAGACTTAAGTGGCAACCGCGAAAATGACGCGTGAACTTTGTCTGATACGACCACCCCACGGTTTCAAATAATGTTGGTTGTATGTGGAAGTAGTTGTTTTAGAGAAGAGTGATGCGAAATATCCATATTTGTTATGTTCTGAGAAATATGAATTATTTTAGAGATAGCGTTCATCGGGAAGTGATTGCTATGAAAGGGTTCATTGTGCTTAGATTATTTTTAACTGAGTTTTTTTTCATTTTTTTAGTGCTCAAATACGGCGAATCGTGACTAAAATGACTACCGATGGTTCCATATTATTTAAACCTTCAGTGATCATAGCTGATGTTGTAAAATCTGATCTCTTTTTTTCCACATAAACTAAGCTAGGTCTTACTAATGAGCCTGACGAATTCTCTAACAGGCGTGAAATGATACCAGCGCAGAAGACGCAGGGGGAAAATAACCCTTTATTAAGTTTAAGTAAGAACAGAACTTTTAATTAAGAACAGAAGGGCACGTACTTCGTGCTTTACACTAACATCGACTACTTGCGGTGGAACTTGAATGTGATTATACAAATAAATTCAAGTTTAAATTAATAGTGCTGGATTAGCACGTTAAGTTACAGCTAACTTAGGTTGGCTCAACAAACCTAACAGGCGTGACAAATTATCCGAAATAGCCAAGAGGCGTATTAGCGTAACAGCAAGATCCGAAACGAAACGTTTTATGACTAGCGAAAACACGCTCTGAATAAACTCAGAGATTCACCCGTTTAAATACTCACTTAACTTTAAATTTACATCCTGGCAAGGAAATGCGAGGGGAAAATTATAAGTTCAGGAAAGGTATCAAACTTAAAATAATTTATTATGCAAAATAAGGGAAACTCTATAATGTTTAATACCGATATTCATTTATATTCTATGAAATACAAATCGCTTTCAGAACTCCATCTTAAGGAAGTGGCTACCACTAGAGGATGCAGGTCACACATTTTAACAAACAAATAAATGATTATGACAAAGTTTATGACTAAAACAAATAGTTTTTTGTAAAACTTCGTCTTGGAAATGACGTTTTATGTAGCTAATTTTGCACTACACTAAAGGATTTCTCTGATGTTACCAGAAGTGGAAGAATAAAACTTCAATAAATTATTTAAAGAATTAATCTGAAATAATTTAAACCTTTCTCTAAGGAATGGAGATCATTTGTTGTTCAAGATGATGGGAGAAAAGTTATCAAAAGCCTGGAATAAAATTTGATAGCGTTTAAGATGAATATTATATCCTTTCTGCAATTGAAATAAAAAATCAAATTTCAAGTAAAAGTTTTGAAGCTACCTTTTACTTGAAATTTTCGCTTTTCCCGATATGTGGGCGATTCCTGAGTGGATATTACAGCTAACAGGCAGTTCAAAGATCTGTGGTTATAATCTTGGCCAGGGCAGCACAATTGATTTCTTACATCTCCTTATCCGGAAAACCCAGTCATCTCTACTATTCCGCTAGAACTAAAAATGTAATTAATGATATCTCAGCCCCAATTATATTTATTTGAATGGGTCTTGTGCCTTACCCTAATTGCCCTTCAGATGGGAACAATATGAGAAACTGCTGCTTTCGGCCTTGCTTACACTCGTGATGTGTCCAGATAGCAAGTGCAAGATCAATGGTTCGAATCTCGGCGAGGGCAAAATTGATGTCTCACATCTCTTAGCCATCCCTGTCATCTCCACACATATTGTTCTAAATCTGATTGAAAATATTATTTTAGAAAATAATGTATTCAAAAATGTTATTGAGTAAAATTATACATTCAGAAAGATGCTTTATTATTAGTATTATTATGAAAATAAGTCTGAAAATTAGTTATTCGAAAACCAAAATTTTCTTTTTTAAGGCTTCTGGATGAGCGAGCTGTAATTTAAATTTATGATACCTTTTATTATGTTACCTTCCAACCTGAGCATTTACGATTACTTAACATCTTGCATTAGAACGCAGTCTTACTCTTATTTTCACTTAAACTGTTTATTGTAATGCTATAGTTTTTGCTGAATAATTTAAACTACTGACTGAGAAAACGATCTTTAAATATAAAAACATTTGAACTACAGTTACTCACAAAGAGAATATTTCGTTGCTTAACTAATTTTATAATTTAGCAGATCACAGAATATAATTTCTTATGCCTGCAATTTATAAAATATATGATAATCTACTTATGAAATATATGATATATAATTAACTTAAAATTAATTAAATTTAACTTAAAATTGTGCATAAAACAAATAAGAAACTAACAATTAGCAACTAAATCTATTTTAAAAGCTTGTTTTCTAATTAAATATCATGGTAAATTTAATCATGCAATCTGTTCATAATCAAGCTGCCTCTTACAGATTTTTCCTTATAATTATAAAATGTTTCTTCATTAAATTTCAGTTTTATGTTTCAGTTTAAATGTCTAACTCAGCATGTAAAATGGATAAGTACATAAATTATATAATAATTTGCAAAATATTGTACAAAGATTTTCTAATAACTGAAATCCTAATTCAAAGAATTGCAATACTGAATGGAGTTTTTTAAAATAATTTATAATTCTAATTCATTTCGCAGTAGTTAATTATTTTCAAATCATCTAGTGTCACCTAATTCAGATCTCATGCATTACATTATAAACACAGAAATATTTATTCTATATTATGAAAAATGATGCTGATGCTTTCAGTAAAAACCGATATCTCTAAAGTTTATCTTAGCATAAATTATGTGTTATCAGGGCATAATTTTTTATGTTAAATCATCCTTGAGCTTATACATTCCTACTTTCTTTAGAAATGAAATTAAGTTGTTTAAACGCGTTATTAAAATTCAAGAGATTTAAATAACAAATGAGAATTTAAATTAAGTTAAAAGGAACTAGCTTCAGCAGAAGCACTGCAATTCTCAAATTCTATCTGCCGTCATGCTGTAATTATTGTTGGTGAATTCGGTTTTTTTTAAAAGAGATGTTATTATAGGAGCCAGATTCTTAATCTTTAATAGATGTTTGTTCTGTAAATAATTGAAATAATTCTGCATTATCAGAGGATGCTGAGCTCCGCTAACAATTTAATTTTGCAAAATTTAATTTTCTGAAGTTGAAATAAATGATTTAGTTAATTTTAAAATTGTTTTTATCATTTTGGGTTATTTGATTAAAAATTAAAGAAGCGACAAAAATTCGTCAGTCAGTCTAGGAAAGTTAGGCAATGTTTATGTTAAGCCTAATTTTGGTGTAACCTCACATACCAGCATCACGTAAACCTTGCGCTCATAAATCATTATGCGAATATCCATTTACAGTTATTAAAGCCCGAAAAACGCATGTGGGCGATATTATTGTCATGCTATGATTTGTAGGTACTTTATTTTTTACCACGATATTTTCGACGACGATATTTTTACTGCGAAGTTTTCGAACCACTTTATTTTCGACCGTGATATTTTGAACCACGATGTTTTAGAACTGCGATGTTTTCTCTTTGCTTTATTTTCTCCCAGGATGTTTTGTACCACGACGTTTTCGCCTTGCGTTGTTTTCTCCGCGACGTTTTAGTCCGCAATGTTTTTGCTGTGATGTTTTCTCCTGTAACCACATGGGATAGTATCTCGATTCGACCGCATGATGATTCTTCTAATTTAAAATTGAGACTAATTCCATTTGCGTTAAGAATAACTTCCATTAAACAAAATTCTATCTAAACAATGTATATTATAAGTAACTGAAATCAGCATCCAGCATTGCAGGAACATATCACAGGTAACTAGTTTTAACTAGTTATTGGATTTTTATTTATTCAGAATTACAGTGCTTGTATAGAAATATACTTCGTTTAAAATGCTGATGAAAATAAATTTTCGATATAATTATAAGTTATCAATGATAGTGTAATTTGTGTTCCTAAGCATAATTTACACCACTTTCCATTATTTTTTTAGCATTGTGAGTCATTAGTTATATGCATCAAACAAGAACTCTATCTTACTTAATAAACAATTGTAATTAACATCCTAGCACCGAGAAATGACATCGAAAAATCGTATTATTATACCTAGCATCGAAAAATAGCCTAGCATCAAAAAATCGTATTACCTAGCATCAATAAATATCCTAGCATCGAACTCGTATCATTATACGTAAAACTGTAATGCACGTAAAACTACATACATCTACAGCTCTCTAATATATTCTAAAATTGTTAAAAAATGGCAGTTAATCTTCTGGTTCTACATTTCGATGGGCTTAGCACGTAGCAGATGGCATTTCACAGGAGGACAAAGACACCGATAGACTCGTCAGATCTTACAATCGGTGGTCATTTTTTGTTGTGTTTCCAGAGGATTCCCCTTCAAAACTGGGCGAAAGTTGACCAAATTCTTATTGTAACATATAAGGTTTCAAACGAAAGGCGCAATTTTTATTCTCTTTGCCAACAGTAAAATTCGTGGATTTGATCTCATGCTATTGTTAAAGCCCAACTCCACTAAAGCGCATATTTTCTAACAAGTATCACAGCATGTCTACGGCTCCTGCTCCTGTCCCTCTACACAGGGAAACATATCTCCGGCGCGTCAGATACATATTTGCGGCGCCTGTACAAAGAGTAGTGGTCATTGCGAATGGCGGTATACAATGTCGTCGGAGACATAGTTGATGACAAACAACGAAACTACATATTGAATTCACGTGACTGCAGCTTCGGAATGGTGGCTTCGGAAGCAACGTTTAGCTGAATAAATAACATACGACGTGAACATTTGCAATTTTATGCTACAATATTTATTTCGGATTATAATTTCTTATTGATTTCTTTATAAACAGAATATTTTTCACGCTGATACTGTAATTTAATAAAAGTAATTTATCCCTATGTGTTACTGTAACCGTACTCGACCCTTATATGTAACTTAAACCGTATATGTCTCCCAGTAATTTTGAGAAATGGAAGGTACTAGAGATTTCTCAGCGGCCGGGGTAAAACTATATAACACCGGAGAGAGCTCCAGATCTCAGTTTTCTAGTTCAGAGTTGCTTCGGAGTACTGAGATATATCCGTGTGTGCTTCGCTCTTTAGATGCGCTTTGCATCGCGTTGTATTTAACGTTCTTACTAGTTTGAAGTGCAACTACTGATTGTGTTCTGTGATACTGAGAAGAGCTGTACAAGTATTATTGAGGAAAGTTCTAGAACTGTAAGCCGCTTCTTTTGGTAAAATTAATTTTATCAAGCTATCATCGGTTTTGTGTGCATTTAATCCACTATGAACCCGTACGCATGCAACAATATATATATATATATATAATCATTACATAAAAGAAGAAAATAAATCGATTGTTTCATACCTGGTATAAAATATAATGCATATTACTGAAAAGTAGATTCGTAATAAAGCATCTTTTTAAGTACATGAAAGAGAAAAATTTACAACATTATAAATAATGTAAAATCTAATAATTATATTATATATAATGGGTATTTTTTGTAATTTTCTTTAAGTATGATGTAAGTATGAGCCAGTTTGTATTAGAAAGTCCTCCACGAAGACAACCCTCTCCTTATGTAGGGGAGGTACCCCTGGTGTGCTTTGCAATACTGAATTAACATAATCTGACTAAAGGGTTTAGACTGGGGCCGTATTACCAGCCAGGATATATAATGAAATGCATTAACTTCTTTATCCCAAAAATGTGCGTTTAAAGTGTGACAAACCAACCCAGTTATGTGTTTTTTTCACACGATTGACATTCATATTCATACATGTACCAGCATGAAAAGATCTAATATGATTCAGGGAAGCCCAAACATCGTTTTAAAATATGAAATTTGAAACTTTTCGTGGCTCTTCTTTTGACTCCGCAGGGAATAAAAATATATCACGCACTATCGAACGATATTACGGAATGATCTTCTGCACGGACAACTTCAGTCCAGAGAGGTTATTTCTTCCGCTGTTGAGAAAGATGCGCCTCAGTGTTGGCTATATTTCACCCACATGCGTTTCTATAGCAACCCAAACATTTACTCCATCACCTCCGCCAAAATAGGAAGCGAGATAACAGGGCCAACCAAGAAGCTAAAACGTCTCTTTCCATGCGAATGGTCGACTTTTCCAAATACCAGATGCCTTATAAAGCCCGCAAATCGCCGTACTGGATACCAGTCGTATGTGCGTCTGTGTTACTTGTTCGTGTTCTGAATGTTTAAAGAATCTCTACTGCTCTCTTTTTCTATTTATCTAAAAAGGTAACTGATCTAACAGAGGGCTTCTTTTAATTAGCAGTGTCATCCTTCTTTTAATTAAATGTAGAAGAATTGTCCAATTGGAAGTTTTTCAGTAAACAATAGATTTCAGCTTGTAGGCATAATTTGTGTAATTCAGTGTGTAGCTGTAACTTATCTAGGGCAGTTGGAGCAAAATTCAGCGCATGGTGCGAGTGGTAAATAATACGTAATTCAAAAATTCTTACACCAACTTTAATTGTAAGCTCAGAACATAAAAAAAAATTTTTTCGTTAAACATATAACACAAATGTTACTCTGGTTTATTAGAAGTACAAAAGGTGAATAGGACTGCATTATTTGGAATACGGCAAAGAACGCAAGGGCTATCTAACTAAGATTGGAAATTCCTTCGTGGAGGATTTTCGGCAAAACCTTACTCGTTTTCCCGTTACACATGGGGTAGCCAATGAAACTCCCAATGCAACCAGTCATTCGCCAGGATTTGAACCCACATCTAACTGGCAGTCTTCAGAGATTTTTATCACTTGACCACTAGTACGCTGCTCCCAGCAGAAGAATAAAAAATACGGGAATTCAAGTTAGGCAATGCCGTATATTTATTAGACATATGCATGTTTACAATTTAAGAGTAAATATTCCAAATTCTTTCCACTTATACGCACACACACATACTTCGTTACAAACGTTCAATGGGACACACATAAGTACGGAAAGCTTTCATGATATAAATATCTCATTTTTGCTGGTTTTGGTTCGTTTTGCTGTCAACAAAAATGCATATCTGTGTACCTTTTGTACAGGCATTAAGTTTTCTGCAGCCAGTGAATGAAGCAAATCAGCTTTACCTTTAAAAACATTCATCTTCTAACCTCTAACTAGTGTGCTACCAGTTACACTACGAGACCACGAACAGAGAGATGTGATAATTCTCTCTATTCTTTCCTACTTAAAAGGTTACTGGAAAGTGTATGAGACCTAATAGTTCAAATCTAGAGGAAGAATTATCATCCAGTATGTTTTCTAGTTGGGCTGTACTGTAGTGATATGAAGTTTTCGCATCCAGAGCCGGTAGTGAATCTGTTATACCCTCGATGGGGTTTAAACGTCGGACCTTCAAAATACTAGGCTATGGCAACAGTTGCACCACGAGAGGGCGTAGAGAAGACGACGATTATTTCTTATAACAGAACAACCCATTTTAGTCTTGCACCACAAAGCAAGGAATGATAATGAATTACACTCCCAGTGCAATCTCTGATAAGCAAAGCCTTCTAGTATATGAGAGAAGGTATTTGCAGATACATTTCCTACTTGAAAATGGTTTCCTTTTGCATTCCGACCATATTTCGGTTACCAGACAGAAAAACATTGAAAAAAGCAGAGCTGGTATGGTAGAAAACATTCTTGATAATTAAAATTGCCCCGAAAAACATCCAAATGAATTTAACAAAATATTTCTAGATGTCTGGTTATGATATATAGTTTTTGCAAGAAAAGATAACTGTATATCTTTCTCAATGTCTAACGCAGGATGTAAAATGGATATCATATTAAAGATACAAACATATATGATGATTCAAAGCTATGTTAAGGAATGCAGTGTAATGGAAGCCACCCTTCCGGAAGAGATGTCTTTAAATGTTTCCCTGTTTGGTATCCGAAATAAAGTCTGCTGGTTTGTGAAATTCTCTTTGAAGAACCCGATTTCTCATGATGTTTTAGACAAAAAAAGAAATGACCTTGCCATTTTGAAAATAAAGTTCAACTACTTCTACCCTACGTTCTTCATAAAATTCATCATGATGAATCCCCAGCATAGTTATAGAATGCAACTGCAGTAGTAAGAAAAAATAGTGATGTAAAGGAAGGATGATGAAATAAGTATTTATCAAATTTAGGCGTCTGTCAAAATTCAGTCCAAATATTGTCTTCCCTCGCACACTCGATGTAATCAAGATGGAGCAGAGCAATAGTATTGAATCAGTGAGTTCTACTCAACGAGTCTTATCCAGCATTTTGTTAATCGCTGTTTTTTGCTTCCTTCTATTCTATACGGCCTTCAGATATCTACACCTATATTCCCGTTTAGATCTGCTTAGTAGTAAATGTGAATAAACTACCGAAACAGACATTCCCACAGTTTCAAGTTTTCAAAAGCAAATTTGTTAACAAATGTTTCAATATAAAAAAGCGCATTTAAAAAGATTAGTTCCAAAAATAACAAAGATTGAAATTCTAAATATCATTGCTTTCGATCATATTCAACTCAATACGTCTATTAAAATAGTCGAGTTTTTGATTTTCAATGCGCTTTGGGAATATGCAATAAGCACAGGAGACCCTCAATAATTTTTAATGTAAACGTGTATTTCATTTTATTGCCTGCCCGTCTCCTGTATTTTGAGGATATTGACCTTATTGAGCAAGTTGATGTTTGCAGCTGACAGACGTCAGACAAGTAACGCGACCAATTTGTCAATTGTATTGTTCATATCGTGGCTCTGAGACATATATTTTAAATATTTTAAATGCTCCAAAATTTGTACCACATTTAAATACGACAATTTATAAAATACATATTTTCTTTTATGTTTTCAATAAATATTATATTGTTATTATTTAAATGTTAAAGTGATTATTATTTCATTTTGTTTGTTGTGAAAATTGTACTTAAAATGCCTTTTTTGTAATACCTTTTCTTTTCCCGTAACATTTCTATGAAGTTCATGTATTTACTATATAGACTGTTAATTCTCAAAATATTTCCGTTTCAATATTCTGCTGCTACTATCATCTAAGTATGATTTTGTAACCCTTCCACAATGTAAGAAATATTTACACACATGGCAAGATATTTGTTCAGTTCCTCAGTCTTCCCTGGTAGTTTACTGATCAGTGAAAAACTAATCACCTCTAGGCAAAATTCTCAGGAGAAAAATTATTATAACTGATTGATGGATCGTAAGACGACAAGCACTTATCTAAGCAAAAGAATGTTATTTAATTTAGATATTGTTTTCTAACCTTATTTTTTAACTTCATCTCATTGCACACTTGACAAACTGCAACAAAAATACCCTGCGTAGGGTTATATTGCGATATTTGTTTTATTTCCCTAGTTTGGAAAAGTGCCCGAATAATTCAAGATACATCTGTATTGTAACTATGGAATTTATGATGAGTGGATAAAAAAGAGAGAAGAATCAGGCTGCCAACTCGACTGGCGTGCCTCTTAATCGTCAGGCCAGCTGATGATTTCAAGAAAACACTGAGTAGGCGGAGAATGATGATCTAGATTGTTCTCCAACGGAAATATAAATGGGACTGACGACCTACTATTAGTCTCGGCAAGTTGTGAGACATCCAAAAAATTTTTGAACTGATATTTAGTACTTTTGTCCTATTTTGCTAGCGTATGATTTATGCAAGTTGATGTGATTCACGAATAATTAAAGAAATTTCAGTACAACCGCATACGGTTATAGGAAGATGCATAGTAAAATTTCTCTTAAAAAAATCAGGCGTCTATTACAATCGTCTTCTGTTTTAATTTAAGAATCAAAGAATACCTTCAGATAAGTCTATATCATTATGCAAGAACTTCATAACTAATCTAGTTCTTCCCTGCGCCAATAATAAAGAATCTACTATGATAGGAAATAATTTATTTTGATTTCTATTTTATTGTGCTTTATACTAATTGAATATATATCTTTAATTTGTAGCTGTTACCGGCAAAGTATGAAATCCGACATTCTATAGAATATCTAGGCGTTTTATAGAAGGCTGAAAATTGGAAACAATTAAATATTTATGTATGCAGCAATTAATTATTTCAAACATTGGCTATACATTCTATAAAATGCCAAATGACAAACTGGCGAAGTATGAAATATGTCTCTAGTTCGTTTTGAATAACTGAAACTACTTACTAGAAGTTAATAAAAAATGTAAAAATTCCAAAATGACTACTAAGAACGAACCACGGAACTACTGGTTGCCGAATCGCAATGATGTGATATTTGTGGAAACCAAAAGTAAGTTCAGTTACCTTGTTGAAGAAGTCGTCTGTTCTAAATCCAGCATTACCTTGTGGATACTAAGCTATTTCACGTACTTCCTGAAACTCATTTGGCTGTCGGATACGGAGGACGTGACAGAATGCTGGAAGAACTTTCAACTAAATGTAAAAACGTTACACGGAATAATATTGAACTGTACATCCAGCTTTGTGAGCTTTGCCAGAAAAAAAGGTATTAAAAAGCACATTGTTGTGAAACCTATGACTTTTTCTGAATTTAATTCCCGTTGTCAGGTAGAGCTTATTGATTTCTAGTCCCAGCCAGAGAGAGAATACAAATTTATTATAGTGTACCTATCTCATTAATTTTTTAAGTATTTTGAATAAATTTTTTAACCTCAAACTTTCATTATTTCTTCGAAATAACATTTGTGTTTTTGAGGAATCAGCGTCTTTTAAATTATAGCCTTATCATGACATTTTTTTCGTACTTTGCATAAAGAGCATTTATCATTTTAGACAATACCTAGATATTGTGTACAATAATTCTCATATTTAATACTTTGCCTAATAGGCAAATGCACAAACGTTCTAAAAAATTAAATTACAGTCTAAATTCTCTAAGAATTCACTGTTAACATTTCTAAACATTATGGTAAATATTTAAATATTAAAAAAATGCAAATAAATCGCAATCTGATTTTTGTATCGAGATTATAGTTTTACGCCTGAAAATATTCCACGCTTAAGGAGTCACTAGAGGCTTACTAGTTTAAGACACAATGGCTTAGAAATCAAAGTTATAAAGTATTAAATCTTATTGAGTCAGCTGTTAAAATTGCAAAGTAAAATAATAAGAAAAAGATGTACTATAATATTATTTCATCGTCAAACTTATCACGTAGAGATTTGTGCAGTTATTTGATTAACAAAAACTAAATTACTCAACCGGGCATTTTATCGCTTGTGTGCGAGGCTTGCAACGAATATTCTCTTCTAAAGCATTAAAGTAAGATTAAATTAATTAAATTAAGATAAGATTAAATTAAGATTTTCATTAAAATAAGATGCAAAATGGAGACAATAATAAGTAATATCAATCTTGCTTTTTCATTTCAAGAAAGGGTTAATGATATGGTGCCTGAGAACTTATTCTGAAAATCTATCTTGGTCTAACACTAATAATTACAGTAATCTTTTGCAATATGTATGACATAAATATAACTGCTTCAAAGTAAAGCACGGGCTCAGTCATTGTATCTAGAAGTGCAACATTCCCTTCTGTGGGAATTTACTGCAGTGTTGTAATAATTAGCATTTAATCGCTACATACTATCAGCATAATGTTTTTGCGTCTGCCATAGCATGTGCTAAATTTAAAATATTCGATAAATATTAAAATGAAATTACAGATAATTTTTAATGAATTTCGGAAATCTTTCTACAAGCTCTGTTATCTACTTATCTTTTCAGACTACGTTTAAGTGCACAACTGGAATTCTATGTTGAAATTTAATTTCCAATCTGATCTAACCCATTATGCGAAATTCCAGTACTCAACATGTAACTGAATGACTGAGTGAAACATTTTTACTCAGTCATACATTATTATGTGTACGTGATTCATTTTTGTTGGAATGATTGAGTAAAAAATTGAGCGAATAATTTTTACTCAATCATGTATTATTATGAATATATGGTTCATTTTTATTTGTATGACTGAGCTAAAAACTGAGTGAAATATTTTTACTCAGTTGTATATTATAATTAATATACTATTCATTTTTGTTTGAATGTTTGAGAAAATTTGAGCGAATAACGTTTACTCAATCATATATTATTACGAATATGTGAGTCATTTTTGATGGATTACATGATTCATTTTTGTTTGAATGATTGAGTGAAAAATTGAGAGAATAAGTTTTACTCAATCGTATATTATTATGAATATATGACTCATTTTTGTTTGAATGATTGAATGAAAAAGTTTTATTTAATCCTATATTAAATATTTTTATGGATTTTCAGACTGATATTACATAGATTATTTCTTTTTATTCAATTTATGTGAATTAGAATATCCTGAATGCCTAGTTTCTTTCTTACTGAAAGGATAAAAAAACGAAATATGAGTTGGCTAGATTAGGAAGGTTTTGTTTCGTAAAAATTAATAAATGTTTTCCTTCTCAAACTGGGAAACAGCAGTACTCCCAAACTCTGCCATGATTTCCAATTCCGGAGATAACATCTTCACTCTTACGTTCGCTCACTTTCCAATCTCAAGTATCTGAAATTAAAATCAGCAATGGAAATAATCTTTGCAATCCACCGATTCCTTGTAATCAATCTTCAAAATCGATCTGGACCTCTAGGCAATCGAGTACCGGATTAACAACGCTCTTTGAAGCGGTAAGACGTGCCACAGCTGACCAATGGGTGTCGAGAAAGGAATTCTGCCTGTCTTATTGGCTGTCAGCCGAAACTGGCATCAAAGAACAACAATGTAATTAGTTCGCAATGAATGATTAGTGATTCCGGGTCCGGGCGCATTAAAGTGAGAAGCTTTTGTTTAATATTTATGCCTCGCCATTGTATGCGCGGTTGCACTAAACGGGTGTTTTGGGTGTGAAAGTGTGCTCTCCTTTTGTTTCCGAGCGTTTTGATTCGATGTATTGTTACACAGAGTTGGCTTTTCCCTATCGTGTATTATGCATAATGAATGCATCGCTTTCTTTCCTGTTTATTCCAGTTTAATCGACATTAGAAAGAAGCTTGTTTCATATCTCTCGGATTCTGAATGGAAATAAAAGCAGCTTTTAGGAAGGAAGTATTTTGTGAGGGAAAAAAGGAGTATTAAAGCATTTTGATAATCGTCTCAACAGCTGGAGCTGTTTTGTATTAAATCATTTCCTAAAACAAAGGTTTAGGGAACTACAAGAATGTGTTTTTTCTTAGCTGCAGTCAAAAGCATTTAATTCCCTCTAGCATTAGAGTCCCAAAATTTTATTTAAACATTTGTTAATTACCCTCTTTAACTGAACCATTTTTATGGAATAAAATGAAAGGTACTTACCTCTAGATTTAAACACAGATAAGCAAAGTCGCTTTGTGGTAGGAAGGTTGGACAGCGGTAGGGTTTGTAAGTGTATAGTGTATTTGTTGTATAAGGCACTTATAATACTGTCGAGTCCATTCCCCTTTCGACAGATTGATGGCAGTGAAACTGGAAACTACAAAATACTCTGACAGATCTTTCTTTGCAGTTATGCATCGAATTTGGGATGAAGCTTCTGTTTTTTTGCAGGTTTAATTCGTTGACTTCCAAAGTGCACCTTGAGCAATATTTTTGATAGTAAAAGACTTAAAATGACTGAAGCCGTTCCCGGTGAATTCAAAGCTGCAAATGTCATGTTATTTGGAATAATTGTTTCAATTTGAATGCTTAATTGTGTCTATAACACAACATTTTCTGGAATGTTTCACAGTATTAATTCCTGCTTACTAGTTTAATGTAATTAGCTTTGAGACTGTGTAAATTCGTTTACTCATTTTACGTTTAAATTTTATTATAACTGAAAACTTTTTCTTTTATGTTTAAAAATGCGCTACAAGCAAGATATTCCAAATCAACATCTAAAGTTAACAACATATTGAGTTCGAACATCTTGAGTTATTTGAAATAAGACTGTAAGGTTTACCCTAAGTTTTTAACAGTTACCTTTAGCTTAAGCTACTTCCCTGTCCCTCCTAATTTCAGCTTACAGTTTCCTACCAGGATGGGGTTTTAGAATCGCGTTTAATGCAAATGTGTAAGAATAGTATGTAAGCCGAAATTCCACTGACTTCGAGAGAGAGCCTCAGAGTTTCTGTCTGGTGTGAGTTTGCATTTTGGCTACGACTCTCTAAGCTGTTACTGCGCTCGGCCGTATTACAGGAGCTTGATAGTTTTGCTAGCTTATTCGATATTTAGGTGCCAATTACATATAATTTTGCTATCTTCGGCTATATCTCTTTAATTAAGCATAAGTTAAGTCTTAGTTCTTATTATTTTGAGTTCAAACCCAAGTGGAGGCTTTGCTGTACGCCCTGAGAAAGGGGTCATCTGTCAATTCTTATTTTGAGCAATAAAGAGTAATTAAACCTTCTTGAGTTTACGTCTCTGTTCCTGAACTAAGCGAATATTTGCTTAGCTGTTCATTAGGTTCCTCCACATTTAGTTGCCAAATAAAAGAGTGGAACCCCACAAGAAAATGATTTCACTTTTGAATCAAATCAAGCTGACTTCCAGAAATTTTAATTCTAAATTTTGGTTTTAATTGCCTGAATTTTTACTTCAGAAAATATATTTGTTTCTGATTTTAATTTATTTTTCTGAATAATATTTTATCTAAGTCATTAGATATTCAGAAAGCTGTTTTAAATATTCCTAATATTTTAGCCGCTTTTAAATATTAAATGTAAAATCTTCATCCTATTAATTAAGTAACTCAATAAGAACCTTTCCAGATTAATTAGGCATTAAACATAAATTAAAATAAAACATTCGAAATAATATTTTCTTTCGGCTTTTAATATAAAGAATATTTCTTTCAATCATCTGTTATTCCACAGCGACTGACCATTGAATGGAAAACTCTTCGTCTAAATGTCTTGCAGAAACCCATTTATTTCAAAGTTAATGTCCCAAGCTTAAAGTGCTGCCACTTCAGATTCTGTGCTTCAGCCCTCCCTTCCCCCCAAAAATACTGCTTGCATTGGGAACTATTATCAACCAATCGGAAATAATACTTTTGACCTTTTCATCGATCAATTTCAATCCAACTTTCGCAGCTTTCTGTAATCTAATCGCTTTTATTCGGCTAACAAAGCAGGGACGAAAAAGTAAAAGTCTTGTGTCGCTATTGTCCAGCTCTTACGCTGTTTGGTTCCGGAGCAGGAAACCTATCTTCCGTTTTCTTTGATGACAATTGTGCTATGAATTGGCAAGCTTAAAGAAGAAAGATAAAAATACACTCTGGAAGAAGAATTAAGAAAAATGTATATGTAAGATAGTTCTAAAGCTGGATTGATAACTCCTTTGTCAACGAAAACTTGCTTACAAAGATGACACTGTTATCGCCAATCTTATTTTTAAAGAAATAATATAGAAAATAACAAAAAACGTATTGTAATACTTAACACCCCAACTGGAATTCTAAAGATAAGCAGCTTTTAAACATTTTATGATTTTTTGTGAAATATATGTAAGATAGTTCTAAAGCTGGATTGATAACTCCTTTGTCAACGAAAACTTGCTTACAAAGATGACACTGTTATCGCCAATCTTATTTTTAAAGAAATAATATAGAAAATAACAAAAAACGTATTGTAATACTTAACACCCCAACTGGAATTCTAAAGATAAGCAGCTTTTAAACATTTTATGATTTTTTGTGAAATTTTTAGCTAGCGTAAGTTTGAAGTAAAAGATACGTTTAAAAATAAAGTTGACAAAACAA
>KK115777.1:16553-66354 GCA_000611955.2 Stegodyphus mimosarum | reverse complement strand
CATCTTATAAAGGAAACTGAGCATTGATATCACAGACTAAGAAGGCTGGAATTGCTTTCATTTATTTGATTCTGGCAACGCCCTCGGGGATTATCTGCCTATGGAGAAAGATGCCTTCACTTCCCAAGGGAAGCTGGCTGTGATACACATTGCTCGTGGAAAAAAAAACACGGAAACTGCCAAGCAGCCACCCTTTGCCAGGATCTGAATCATGGACCAACTACCAGAGCTTAGCGACTTTACCGCTCGGCCTTCTTAGAAGGTTGAATGAAGCTGTCAAAACGATAAATAAAAATATCAAGTTACACGCTTAAAAATGGGGAATAAATTCTTCAGAAAAACTAAAATAAATTGCTTATAACATCAGTTACTTTTAGGCTTTTTAATGTTTGTCTACAGTACATTGGTAACGTCTGCATATCGTAAGTGTTCAAAAATTATAAAAGCCATTTCTTAGATTTTGAACCAACCTTCCAAAAGTAGAAAAAAGTATGTGACAGAGCGCTGAACTCACAGAACCTCTAGCAGTCATATACTCAGATATGATTGTTCCAGGTTATTGATTAAGCTTAAGAAACTATAAGCTTTCTATATAAAATATATACCTTAATGTAATAGCAACATACTGTTCTCATTCCGAAACAATAAAATAATGAAACGGTGGCATCAGAATCCATGAATCATTGCTAACTATACTACGAGTACTTCCGTGATATATCTTTCATTGGTAATATTTTTATAATCCTCAGTGACAACAATATTCTTAATAAAATATCTATCGTTTGGGAAGAAGTTTCCAAGAAAATATTTAATTGTTATTTTAAAATATCAGTATTATACTTACTTAATTCCTTTAATCTCTTCTCATAAAAAATAAGTAAATTAAATAGAATCGTATTTAGAAAGATGATAGTGACGCTGTAAATGGCCAGTAACTAAGTCTCACCAAAATTAATTTTTATAAACTATTGTGTTTAGCTCAGAATGTTATTGCAATGTGTGACTATTATCACCTATCCGAAGTACTTCAGAGCACAAGCTCCTGAATAATAATAAGTACGGTAGGAGTATAAAATATGCAGTTGGCTTCATATCTTGGTCACCGGTTGCAATAGTAAAACCTTTGCTCACCTCCATCCTAATTTGGAGAGAAAATTTGCAGTAAGATAAAATCTGATAGAACTCGTCTTTCCTTACCCCAGTTTCTCTGTTTGACTTTTAAGCTATAGTATGTTAAATCATATACTGGTAATAAAATTTTATTAGTACTTTTTATACTATTTTGTAATTATAATTAACTAACTGGTTTATTTTGCTTTGTTTTGTTACAATTTTTGCTCCAGAGCAAAATGTAAATATTTATAATGCTTCTCTCTTTCCTTAATAATGAGTGGAATAATCAACTTACATTTGCTAACTAAATGAAACAACTTGTTATAATTAAATTTAGCAAGGAATTATTAAAATCAGGATTTTAAAAATCCCTAGATAATATATTACTGACGTAAATACGCAATATGGTAAAATTATAGAGGTACGTTAATTTCTTTGTAGAGTTCCTCACTCTTATTCTACTAAAATAAATATCGAGGAGCCTAGTGAACTGTTAAGCGAATTATCGCTTAGTTCAAGTAACAGAAATCGTAAATTCAAGAAGGGTTAACTATCCTTTATTTCACTCAAAATAACGTGAACAGTTAGCCCCTTTCTTCGTACTAACAAAACCTCCGCTTGGTCTTAAAAATAAGAAATAAGAGCTAACTATAACTAGGTAAGAGACTTAGCCGAAGCCAACACAAATCTAACGTAGTTAGCCCTTAAATTTAAACTATCCAGCGACTATCAAAAGGGAAGTCATATACAGCCGAGCGTAACAGCTTCTAATAAGACAGCCTGAAGGCAAACACACACTACCCAGCTCTCTCGAAGTAAGTAAGTAAGTTGAATCTTCCTCAAATACTGCTTCTTACTCATTTGCATTCAACGCGATTCTAAAACCTCATTCTGGTAGGGAGTTGTAAATTGAAACGAGGAAAGACAGGAAAGAACAATTAAATTGAAATAACTATTATGAAATTAAAATATACCTTACATCTTGCTATATATAAATTTCTCTTTATATATTAATTTCCGAAGTACATCTTTCTTACATTTCGTAAATATAAATTCAAGTTTAAAAAGAAAAACAAACGGATTGCAAAGAGGGTAAGAATTTCCTCATAAATTTTAATTCTTATTTCTAACGAAGAACGTGAGATGAAATAATAATTGGGCCAAGAAATTGCTTAATGCATTAATACAAAAAAGTATGGGAAATGTCGAGTGGAAAATATTAATTAAAATTTGATTCAAAAACAAATCGGTAAAAGTCAGCTGTTTTCCAGCTTGCAAAAATATGCTAACGAGCATGATTATTTTTATAATTCTTCATGCAGAAATTATTTTGATGAAAACAACTGACTCTGAAGTTACTAAGGAGGATGCAATTATCACACTGGATTCGTGGCAGCTTATATAAAATAATAAATCCTTTATTTAGAACTGAGAAAAGGCAGATCTTAAGCCGCCAAACAAGACCTTACTCATTTATTAGAAACGATAAAACACCTTTCAAAGAATATTAATATAAATATTTCAAGCACACATTTTTCTTTTATTTGAATGTTTCAACATCGATTTACATTTGAATTTAATAAAACTACAGTCAAGAAATGCTTTGAAAGTATTTTTGTAACGGGAAAAATTAAACTTAGAGTAAAGTTGCGTAAGTCGTAGCCCCTAAGAAAAATAGGTATAAATCGTAGGATCTATGAAAAAAATAAGAATTATGTAAGGTAATAATATCCTGTGTTGTCATTGGTGATATTTATTACAATAAATTTATGAACATGACCTTAATGCGACTCAGACAACCAGTATCTTAAGTCGTATCTCCTATACACCTATAACTCAAGTCATACTACGTTTGAAATTGGCAATTATAATAAAACTTTCTTTTTCTCAATTAATTTGTTCATACAATTAATTACAACAGTGATCACAAAGATATTTTTTCATTTTCTGTTTCTTCTCAACTCCAGCACCTAAAGCATGTACCCATCCTTTGCATTTTAGGCGCTAAATCATATTTCCTTCGCGGTCTTCCTCACAAATATTACAAGAGACGAACACGAGGCTAAAGAATATGGTTGACTAGGGGTTAACTCGTTTCGCTGGAAGAGGCGCAATTGGCGAGGTATTACGCCTAATATTTAAAAGGTACGACTTAACCGGTGATATGTCTTGAGCAAACTTACCCTATGCCATTTAAATTACACAGATATTAATTTCAAAATGGCTAGACAACAAAATACTTAAAACTTGTACTTAAAATTGCGATTCTGCGGGTAGCTTTATTTTATAAACTAAAGACTAAATTTGAATTTTGACATCATTCTAAAATAGGAAGAAACTTTGTTTTAGAAATCTATTCTGATTTTTATGAGAGAGAGAGGTCTAGCAAATTTTAACTTTAAGTGGCTCTTTAAAAGGAACCAAGTGTTGATATAGCAGCTAACGTAATAGCTTTACCAAAGCTTGGTGAAGTATTTCATGAAATAGTTACATTTAAAACGTTTTGCTGAGTATCATGCATTGAAATTAAAGCCTACAAATGAAGCTGGATAAAGCAGAAATCTTTTGTGCCGAGACGGTATTTGAACAAACTGAAAAGCTGAAAGCAAATACAGTCATAAACAAACATAACCGTACCGAAACAGCAAATGAGTCGCGAACATGTTTTAGTACTCTACGAAATACTCCAAAGTCTTTAACCACAGTAAGAACATTAAAAGTGATGACAGTGAAATCTTTTAAATCCCTCATGATCTCAGTGTACATACAATAAACATAAAACCCCATTTAGGAGCTCCTGAATAAATAAATGACATTATGATGAGACTAAAGAAGACGTAAGGAATTTGAATGATAGCCAACTTTATTGCAGAGGAATCGAAGTTCGAACATTTAGCAATAAGAAAAAAAGTTTTTTATTTGCAGATTGGTGTATGCAAATAACAATGCGTAACATTTAATAATAATTCCTCATAACGTGAAACAAAAATTTGCTTTTGCAAAATGTAAAGTTGCTTTAAGTCAGTGGAGTTGGTATACATATTCCAAATAAATATCATTTTAAGCCTTTTATGTAAAATAGCAAGCATAGTACCATTAGTTCGTCTCCATTTGCAAGCCACATTGCCTAGAATACCAATTTCAATACCAAGTACTCAGTGGGAGGACGAACACAACCAGTACACAGTACTCACAGTACTGTGAGTCTGCTAATTTTTGGCCGTTATAGGTCTAGCAGTAACTAGTGATCCAAATAGTACCTCAGTATTCTCAGAATATCATGGAAATTCATGGACAGACCTAACTCTGCCCGAACATATAGGAATATATTAACAATCCAAACTGGGAATTGACAGATTAAGAAAACCTTAGCGACTACATAAACTACATAAACTTTGAAATGACAAACTCAAATTACGACATAAACTTTGAAACATATACTTTGCAATAAACATACATAAACTTTGAAACATATACTCTGAAATAAACATACATAAACTTTGAAACATATACTTTGAAATAAACATACATAAACTTTGAAATGACAAACTCAAATTACGACAGCAAAAAAAACAGTAAAGTGAAGTTACAGCAAGTGAATTGGTTCATTTATAAACAAAACCTGCCGAGTTATTATATTACCTCTTCCGTAATACGAGACAATGACGTAGAGTTCCATATAGTAAAAACGACATCATTGATAAAAAGTATCTACAAACTGCAAAAAAAAATAGATAAAAACAGAGGTCACAAAACTCACCGATGATGGACAACAGAAAAGAACATGTTCAATACCGAAAGGACTGCTTGGGATGTAGAGACATTACGTTATTTCGAAGCAAGAGAGATGAAAAATGTGCAACGCCTTCGCAGGGAACAACTGACCTCTTGGATGCGTCGAGTTTGTTGACCACTACACCACGAAGGCATGCTAAGAAAGCAGGAGAAATACCTTATAGGGATAATTTCTGTGATATTCGCACAATCAGTTGCTTCTATGGATCTTATGATTTTATGAAAGTTAAGAATCTAGTCCCACTCCAGCTAAACGTAAGTGTAATAAGAAGAGGCGACAGATATACGGCGACAACAGTAGAAGAAATAATCAAAGAAATTATAAACTTTCATTTTCCACAAGATTTAGAAGAAAGGAAGCACTTGCCTATAGCAACATTGGCCACTACTAAAGCCAGAAATGACGGTCATGTTATTGTGGAAGTAACTAATGGGTGACTAATGCTACCTCCGATGAAGGGACAGACAATTTTACATCCACGCCTTCTCCGAGATTCGAGCCCGGGCCCTTCTGTATGGCAGTCAGGCTTCCTTAACCACTATACCATCTGGACGGCATCCTTTTTTACTTTATTAGACAAATTGTTTTAATAAATATATCTGATAAAAATACTTGACCCTACAATATTATAAACTTCGAAACACTGAAGCGAAATTGATTCCAGAAACACCTGCCATTAATTTATTTACAGTAAATGAATATATTTTTGATTATTATCACTGCGTTTTTATTAACCTTATCTGAAGTCATTTATATGAAGAACAAATGAATAATAACAGTGTTTGGCAAAATATAATGCTTAGGATGCCATTTGTTTGCAAGGCTTTGCGAAATTAATTTGTACTTACTGATGCAATAAGACCATCGTCAAGCGCCCAGAACAACCAGCAAAAGTTCTAAATTAGCTTCGATTTACGAAGTTCGTTTCCCATTAATCAGCTGATTCTGTACTCCAAGTTCGAACATCTAAGATTATCATTAAAGGTATTCGATTGATGTCTTCAGCTTCGCCTGCAGTTAAGTGCCATAGATTAAGGCTTTCGTTTAATTCTATTGGGCTGAATGGAGAAGCAATGCATCAAGATCTTTTCTTATAATTGTAAGTATTAGGGTTCCACTATTTACAAGCTGTAAATCTTACCATGTTTTTTTACATTACAGTTATCATTTTTTATAATGTGAAGACTAAAAAGATGATTATGTCGTATTCAGAGTCAAGGCAGTCTGACGAATTGCTAAATATTTACACAGAATGCACTTTGCATCACTTTAATAATGTGCTTCAAGAAACTTCTTTATGCACTTCAGTTAACAGCTGTAAAAATAAATATTAAGAGAATTGGGAAAATACAAAATATCACATATAGAACACAGAATGTAAATACATGCGACAGCGTTTACGCATGTATATGTAAATCCAATTCAGATTAACTATGCATGTTTTAAAAAATTTATTTTTTACGAATATTTACGATACACTTTGACATTTATATATTTTCGCTAACTTAAACCTTTGTTAATAGATAATTTTTTACATATTGCAATGTTCGAGACATTCTGTGAAATTACCCACATTTTGGATGAGTTATATTAGTTTGAAGATTGACTTGTTATATGTCAAGTTGATTTTCGTTCCAGCTTTGATTTCTTTGGATTGTAGCAGTTTCATATAAAGACTAGAATTTTTACTTGATGCAGAATTTCGACATTTTATTATTTACACTTGTTTCCATGCATATCCATGTAAGACTCTAAGCTTTGTTTCTAGAAGAGATTTATGAAAGAGAATATTGTATTTCTGCTTTGCAAGTACTTTTTTAAATATTAAACTTTCTTTTCTTTTAAGGACACTAAACACATATTCATGATACTAAAATACAGAATGCAAAATAATAATTAAATTCCTAATTACTGGATTTGCCTGAACAGAATAAGTTTTGAAAATGTTTTACGACTAAGTTCACATACATATCTTGGATAAATCAAACTGTTTTCTAGTAACAGTTATTAATTTATCATATTTTACTCCAAAGAAAATTTAAGCAATAATTTAGCCTCAAAACTAAAGCAAAATATGTTTTTTAAAGTAAACTTTAAAAGGCATAAGTGAAAACTATAGTTGTACTTATTAATGTATATAAAACTTATTATGAAAACTTCATCTGTACACTAGTTTGAAGTAATTTTTCTATTTTATATTATTTTAATTTCAGTTTAAATTCATTAGTTACAGAAATACTGCCATTACATAACTAAAAATACCTATGACCCTATCTCTGCTCTTAAAGCGAAATAAAATAAATAAACAATGAAAGATAAATGGTTTCTCACTAAGGCTTAAAAACCATTTTAAACGGATAAACAGATTATGGCTTTAATTCTATGATGTGCTTGCGTTGCTCTAAATCTTTTCCAGCTTTACCGATACGTTATATTACATTATGTACTATGTGCTATCATACACTGAAACGTTCCGCTACTTTCGCAGCTACTGAAACGCAGCAAATATTTCACTACCTCACACTGATTAACCGTCTACTCACAGTAAATGGTAATCAACAGAGTTTATAGCCACTGGTGACCTTCGGTTTAATCTTAAAATCTAACTAAATTTACTGTAGTGAGCCACACCTGATGCATGTGTATTAACCTCTAATACTGTTTAACAGAGTATATTTTGTTGGCATTATATGCTAAATTTGATATTATGGCATTGGAGCTTTAGCCTTTAATCTGTATATTTTAGCTAGTCTTTTTACTTTAAAACCAAGATTATTAAATTCGTCTTCAATTTCATTCTATGGCATTTCAATTGATAAACCTTTACAGGCAATTTTAATGGAAGTTACAAATTTAGCCCTGAGAAGTTTGTGATAAACTGAGTTAACATTTAAGTAGTTTGTGATCAAATTGCACACGAACTTTCAACAATATAGCGACAACTCGTCTGTTGAAGTCTGCCATCTTTCAACAGGTCTGTTTCTTTTGCATAGGAGCTTCAAGGTTTGGCTTGCCTCGTAATTTCCCAGCAGAAAGTGTCGAGTTCCGTAATTTACTAAACTTTCTTCTATACAATGAGGATGACACACGTTACGAAATTAAATGAAGGGAGGTTCCTTACGCCATTGAAATACTTACTTTAAAGTAAAGGATTATAGCAATGCTTAGCTTTAAGTGTCTGCCAAACGTTGGGTTAACAGAAATCTAGAATTGCATCCATTCTTTTTAAATGCCAACTGCATTCTCTAATTAGCTTAATTTCATTTTTTGAAGTCAACAGAGAAAGAAAGAAAGGATTGGAAATAAAAATAACATATTAATTAATTATGCTTTGGAACCTAACGAACATAGGACTCTAGCTTAACTTACTTCAGAAATCTCACAAGATATACGATAGCCTGGTGTTAAGAGAAATCATTTAATTAAAGCTTGCTTTATCATACAGCGTTGAATATCTGGTACAATTTATATAACATTGAACTAAAACTGACAAAAGCATAAATGTATAGGCATTCAGTATAAATACATACAAAAGAGCGCAAGGTTTAAAGAATGGTAGAATTACTTGCGGGAGAATATACACTGGTGTGCAAAAATTAAGGACGAGACGGTTTTTTCAATATAACTTTGTACAAAAGTTTTCCAAATCAACACATTTAATACCGTAAGATCCCCAATACGTAGGGACATGAATAATGTAAGCAACACTTACTAAAAGAGAAATCAGAGGGATAAAAAGAAGCTTTATTGAAAAAGTAGCATGGAGCGCAATGGAACTGAAGGCCGAAACATCCCTGTGATGGGTGTCCAGCAAGAAACATCCGGTCTTTAATAGGGGATATGATCTCCCCTGACTGCTAGGCAGGTTTCACAGCGTTTGCCCATGCTGAGAATAAGGGTGTCGATGAGTTGTTGAGGCATTGCTGCCCATTCATCTTGCAGCGCCAATCGACGCTCCGGAATCGTTACTGGTGGTAAGGTACGAGCTGCCAAGCGTCTGCCTAGAAAATCTCATACATGCTCGATGAGGTTGAGATCCGGAGATCGTGCCGGCCAATCCATACGTTCAACATCCTCACTCTGTAAGAGCTGTTCGGCAGCTACTGTGCGATGACATGGTGCATTGTCGTCCATGAAGAGGAACTGAGGACCCATAGCCCTTGTGAAAAGACGCATGTAAGGAAAAAGAACCTCGTTACAATAGCAGTCCCAGGTGACGAACCTCTTTGGGAGATACGAAGGTCGGTCAGGCTACCAAGCATTATGTCTGCTCGAACGAGAACTCCGCGACCTCCAAAACAGTCCCTTTTGATGATGTTGAAGGGGTTATTGCGTGTTCCCCGCTCTGTCAAGTTGTTTATGTGTCCAGAATCGCAACTCAGACTAAATCTGCTCTCATCTGTAAAGAGTACTGGTCCCCATTAATTGTCTCTCCAATTCCGGTGTTCCCGGCACCACAGAGAACGCCTTCTCCGATGGGCAGGCGTTAGAGGTACACACCGTACAGGGCGTCGTGCAAACAGACCACCACCGTGCAGTCTTCTGGCCACGGTAAAACGCGATATCGGTCGTCCAGTCGCCTGTGTCGTGTGTCTAGCGATTTCTCCCGCTGTCTGCCGCCTGTTTCTTCTGGCCTGTAAGACAATATACCGGTCATCTGCGGGTGTGGTTTCTCGCGGACGACCACTACTAAACCCTCGGATAGCTGTTCCTGTAATTTGAAATTGTCTCCAAAGTCGTGAAACGATGCTGTGAGCAATTCCGAACTCTGCAGACACACTTGTCACACTGCGGCCTTCCTCCAACTTCCCAATGATTCGACTTCGGGTAAAAGCATCCAGATGTCGTCTAACAGATTGATTATTCGCCATTTCTCGCTGAGGCAGCAACTCGGTGTGATTTTAACTGCTATACGGCGTGCAATCTCTTTCCAGAAATACTGATCTTACACCGACAACATGCTTTATACTACTCAGACACTTCCCCATTACGTCTACCTGCATATCTGCGCATGTGCTACCGTACATCACTCTACTTAATCTCCTGATTGGTCTTTCTGTCCGCTCTGCCTCTTCGTTCAGCTGGTATGCTAATTTTTCGACTTCGTCCTTAATTTTTGCACACCAGTGTATTTGTTGCAGCAGGAAACATCATCATATCCATTACCTTCTGGCAAATTGAAAATATTTGGTAGAAGGTACTGCTGTGGCGACTCTTATCTGATAGTTCACCGAGTTAGGTTTTTCAGAAAGATATAAGGTTTTGACTGTCCATTTTCTGATTGTTTGGGGGGGAGGCAGTAAACAGGGATACTGCGTATTCCTCTTGATGCGTTCCTATTGCTGCGCACTGAACATTGTCTTTATCTTTTGAAAATACCGAAAAGGATGGAGGTTCAAAATTTTAAATACGATTTCTTCTGAGTGAATAGCGCTCTGATGTAGCCATAAAATGGGAAAATGATGCACAAAGAACCAAACTTCTATGAGTGCACGTTTAGTTTCATTTTCTAAGGTTGCTCTAGTGAATTGAAAATAAAATAATTCATTTTTATATTTTCAAAATCAAGTTTTATTTTTATTATTTTTCTATAACACTTTCTAATACTTTATGTTCTTCGGCAGAAACTGAAATAACATTAGATTTCTTCTATTTAATTGGAAATGTTACGTGGTACAATTACTATGATTTGATTTTTAAGCTATTGTACTCTTGAGATTTAAAGAATAACATAAACCAGGTTTCTTATGTGTGTAAAGACTGTTAACTGAAGCATTTCGAAATACAATGGAGTGTTTAAAAAAATTTTCCTCATTATTTGTTTTTGGTAATGGATGTTCCTTTTATTACCTTTTTACGTATGCTGCAATTATTAAAGCATAAAAACAATAACGATGCTATTCTGTGTCTGATTCCCAGTCGATTTTGCCCCCTTAATCGATTTTTGATCAATTATTTCTCCATTATAATTATTTTTTAATTAGAAACTTTAAAATGCTTTTAATTTTAATTCTTTTTATTGCAGATTTTATTCAAATGAATAGCATTCATATTAAATAAAATACAGTCTCGAAATTACTGTTATGTGCAAATTGTATGTTGAAATAAAATTCTAAATATTTAAAATTATTAAACATTATTAAATGTTTCAAATAAAAATCATTTTCAAATAATATAGGCATCAAAATGTGTCACTTGATTACACTGATAATCTTAGAAAATTTTAAATCAGAAATAAGTATTTCATTATAAATTTATTTCATCCTCTTTGTAGTTTAAAGATGCTTACGTAGAAATCGTTTAACAGAAAAACACATTTTAGTTTATGTACATCTATAAACGTGTATAGATATTATTCCCTATAAAGAGTTAAAGTGATTATCGCTAAGGATTACATTAAATATATCTTTAATTTCTCCAGACATTTAACCGTGCTTCACTTAAAGATCAATGTTCAGTTATATATAATATAAAAATAATGATCAAACACAGAATAGTTTGAAAAATTGCGTATTTATATTTAAATACAATTTGCTACTTATCGATATCATTTTAATCGCAAACCAAGATAAGCGAAATCATTGATAAATGTATAACAGTAAGTGCGTACGTCAAAAATGAAGTAAAAATAAAAAATGCAATGAGCTAACATAACAAAAATATAAATAAATTGTTGAAAATTCTGCTTTCCTTTTCAGGGAGCAGCCTGAAAATTTTCAATAGAGCCCCGTTTCTGAATTATATTTGGATAATTGCAAATTTATGAAAGTGGAAGAAAAGAGTGGCAATTAAAAGAAAGCGGAAAATCAAAATAAAAAATTTAATTAATTTAAAATAAAAATTTAAGATCGTTGAAAATATTACTGAAAAACAATGCAATAGATTAACGTACATTTCTTTTAAGTTTTTAACTCATCATCAAGATATAATCTGTTCCGACGCGACAGTAAACAAATAATGCTGCAAAAAATGATAAACAGGGTAAAATAAAAATTCGGAATTAGAAATCAGAAAAATCATTCAGTAACTTAAAAACAATGGGCTAAATAAATATGAAATAAATTTTGAACCAAAGAAAATGCAGACTTGCTAAAAAACGTTGTAAATTAAAAATAATTATTGCAAATCAAAAGTAAATATATTAAGTCAAAATGTTAAGGAAACGAAACGTATTTATTTTAGAATGGAATTTACTTAAAAATAAATTAAATAAAAAGCTTAAAATATAATTTATGAGCAAAGAAGAAGTTTCAATATATATATCGAGAGAGAGAGTTGCGTCAATATTTACTTGAAATTAGGATTCTAATTCTTGCTAGTATTCATATACATTTCAGTATGCAACAGGCATTTTTCTCATAAATATGAAATGAATTTTTATGCAAACTACGAAACATTTCTGTTACATCAAAGAAGAAAGAATGGTAACTTTATACGAGTGATACATTTTAGATATGCATGAAAAAATAAATTATTATAGCTTTTATATGGAGAAAATTATTTACTTATTCACATATCCTATTTTTATAGCAAATGTTTGAAGCACTAAGATTACATTTGTAAGGTTTTAGTTTAAACTAACAAAGTTTTATTTTAAATTGACTTTTTCTATCTGTTCTTATTTCAACTTCCCGTTAGAATAAGCGCGTGTTTCAGCTTTATGCTAATTTGAAGTGGAGCCAAGTTGCTATTAAACGGTAGGTAGGTTTCAGTGTGAGAGAGCTTTTAGTCTCGTTCAACGTTCGCCTGACCAGCTAGTATTTAAATTCTAAGCCGTAGCGCTGTTACGCTATTACTTATTGAAGTAATTCTAAGTGCGTTAGTATCAGTTAAATCTCGCTACGCACCATTTAGCGTAGAATCCATCCTCGCGTTCATAGCTCTGTGAGCAACAAGGATTTAATTTCTATTTAATTTTAGTTTAAATAATTTGATTGTTCAGTTTAGACTCAAGTGCGGTCATTATTTTCTGTATCCCTCCCGAGTTGGGAAGTGGCTGTATATAATTGTGGTTTAATAAAAGAGGATTTTTAATCCTTCTCAAGTGCAGTTCTTCTACCACTTAACCACAGTTTTCTACCACAGAACATAGCTGCATTCAGCTCCCTGTTCAAGATCAGGACTTAAGTTTTCACGAAGATGTTCGCCAAGAATATGCACCGAACACTTAGTCCTGACACATTTTGCATGTTTTATAAATCTAACACACAGAAATGTTTATTTGAGCCAAAGACTCAAGAAATATATCTGTTGATTAAAAATATATTAGAATATTAATGAAATTTTGCGATATCTTAATTATACGAAATACGGCAATGCTGTTACGCCTAGATAGAAAAAACAGAAAACGACGGAGGTTGAAATAAGCCGGTTTCAGTTGCAACTTTTTTTTAATGCCCTGATATTTTATAATAAATGTATTAGAATATATAATCAAATTAATTCGTTCCATATAAGAATTAGTATAAATAAGCAAAAATACATCGCTGAGGCTTTCTATAGCGTTCTTTGGAGTTCAGTATAACGTGTATGTGTGTAATGTATGTATTGCTGTTACGTTAGTGATCACAGTAGAAATTGTAATTCTTCAGATGGTATTGTAATACTTGAGTCGAGAAATAGAACTCGGAAAGATTTTCAACCAAGGTAGTCAAGCTTCCACTCAAGCAGTATTGGGTTTATTACAGCAACAGCAACAGCAACTCTACTGCATTCATCGTTGCAACAGACACGACTAATAAAGTTAGATAATGCTTTAACGAAACTGCAGTTATCGAACACTGTTTGCTTCTCTTATTGAATTATTATGTTGAATTCTTCATTGATTACTATAAATAAAAAAGACTAAAATTTAAGTTATTTAAATTGCCAAATTAAAATTTAATAATTAAAAGCAGCATTAAAACAATTTTTCTTAAGTATTATAATGCGTCTGATGATTTAGAATAATTTGGAATGAAATTAGTAGAAAAGTTAACCTAAAAATGTAAAAACTCTTCTAGATGTGCCATGATTCTGTACGTAGATATTACTCTACTTTAGACTTTTATTGCCGTAAAATGAACATGAATATGTTACATAAAATTAAACTTTGCGACATTGTAGCGTTCCGTTGTTGTTGCAGACTGCGCTTGTAGTACATACTGTGTTAGTGAAATATTCCACAGAAGGGAGCTGCTGTTAATATTGGATAGCAGCAAGATTTTGCATGTATTTGTTTAAAACGTGCCATATGATGTTTTAAACGTGCAGCATGAAAATTGTCAGTTCAACAGACTTTTTGCAATTCTTGTTTCATCATGTTTAATATACTATGAAACAAAATGTAGTATGTCAACCCAAAAGTAACACCTTAAGTATTTAAAGTAACACCTTATTTAAGCAACACGAGTAAGTTCACATACTGGATGTGACTAATTATGCTCCCATTCTTCCCAAGAAGCACAGAAAAAGTATGTCATTTGATAAATAGTTTGAATTGCTTGATATATACAGTAGATTTTTCCACACTTCATTTCTTGCAGAATTTTGCTTTCGATGTCTAAACTTAATTTTAATTAAATATGTATAGTATTTTTCAACCTTTAGAACAATTATTAATGCAGCCGCTGGCAGCCTAACAATTCATCTTCTAAACTTCAGTTCAATTGATCATCTTATGTTTTCTATCACAGAAAGATTTCATACTCTCCAACTGATTCTATTGCAAGAATGCTGCCATATCATACCTATACTAAAAGCATATAAATACATTTTAATGAAATATTCATATTATCGATAAGGCTTTTGGTCAAGAGCAAGTTATTTGTTAAATGTTAGAAAACTGAAAAACGATTAACCAAGATGTAAGCGCCGCATATTTCAGTGGTTAAGTGTTCTGCTTGAATATTTAAATATTACTTTGTAATCTCTTCTTGTTAAGCTTTCAGTGTGACAGCTAAAGTAAGTGCAAGAACCAGATAGGTGAAGGATTAAAATTAAAATTCACAAAAATTCACAATACGTCCACTTGACGCTAACAGACTACGCCTCACTCGGGCGGTAACTCAACTAACAAGAATTAAAATTCATAGATATCAACACAACAGTAGAATTTTTCGCAGGGCTCAGATAATGCTGTTACCTAAAACCGCGTCGAAGACTCGTGATAGCAATGTAATAGTAGTTATGCCACTTTAACCAACAATAAATGCAGAATCAGAAGCTCACGCTACAAAGGTACAGTGCTTGCCCACTGTTTCTAACTTTCCCTTCTAGGATTTAGTATTTAAACCTTTTCTCCTAATGGTAGAATTCCTATTCTTTCACGCGCGCTACCAAATTTAAATATTCTGGCATTGATAATCAGGGGAATGAAGGCATATAGGAAAGAAAGCATAACTGATTAGTAAAAATAAATATAAATCCCTACAACTTAAACCCACATGTAAATAACATCATTGCTGAATGAAGTGCCTAAACATAAAAACGTAATTCTACAAACATCTCTTCCTATGAATAACGCATTCTTGAACTAACGCATTTAACCATTTAGAAATTCAAACAATGGATTTCATTAAAATAATAAAATTATCAGATTAAAGTTGAATTTTGATTGAAAATATAAAGGCCATAAGAAAATGAAACTTCTGAAAATGTTTTATAGAAACGAATTTCAAACGCATACTTATGTAAATTACATAAAAACGCATACTTATGTTAAAAAAATACATGTATATACAAAATGAATGACGTGATTTTGATTTAGAAATATATATATATATGTAATAAAAATTAAGAATATGTAAAACATTAAATTAGCAACGTAAATTTATTTCCCTCCTGAATTCTAAAAATAGTAACCTCTCTACGCACTGCGTCATTTCCAGATTAATCCATGCCATGCGACTCTTACATAATTCTGATGATGTAAATGGAACTAAAATTCAAGCAACCAATAATAATTTTACAGAAGTATTACCTATCCAATCAAAATGCATTGAGAACCAAAACTAACTCATCTGAATTAAGATTTCACCCTGAACGTAATGCAGTTGCTTTCAACGCTTTGGCCTACCTGGATTGCTGTCTGCTACTTTCTTTTTGTTGCAAAGTTATCAAAAATGTAAACCTCTTGAAATAGTCACAAATAATGTGAAAAGTTGTTTGTGGCCGCAATATGTTTACTGAAAATAAAATGAAGATTTAATCTGCCTCGACTGTCAAATTTCTTATTCAGTGTGAATGGGCATCTCAGCATTCTACGACATCAAAATTAGTGCTAGTCATTACTTCTAAATTTGTTTTTATTATTTCATATATATATTTGTATAATTTGTTAAACAAATTTCAAACTAATAGCTTTTGAAACTTGTTTCTTTAGATATAATACATGCAATTTTTTCTTATAGTTAATTATTCAAATATATATATATATATTTTCATATATTATTCATATACTTTGTTTCATCTAAGAATCCTTTACTTTCCGTATAATGCAGGTATAATTTTGACTCCACTATATAGAGGAAAACCTAAATTGTTTAGCTCTCAAGTAAAAAAATGAAGCCAGAAAGTGAGAATTCTTCCAATAAATTAAACTCAATTTTCCGTTCACTACTTAACTATGGCTATTTGTCGCAAACATGCAGTTTATCGTTATACTTTATAAATCTTCTACAGCACGGTATGTTTAAAGGTATCAAAAGCCTATCATATTACTAGTTCAGATGAAATACTTCTCAGAATCAAAATAACGGAAAGAAAAAAAAGCAAGACAAGCAGGAGAGAAAGTTGCATCTTCTTCCATAAAAATAAATAAATCCCAAAACCAAATCACTCAGCCGATGCCCATATAAGTTTTACTGGCCAGTTCCCCAGAGCCCGCCGTCTCGCCTCAGTTGCTTAATTGGAAAGGTCACTCCGGGAGGATTGGATGTCAGGTTTCTGAACCATCGGACTGTTCCCTAGGAGACGTCTGGACTTTTGCAGTGGAATGCGGGAATTACTAGGATTGCGCGCGCGCCTAATGTGCCAATATTCCTGGATCTAAAATGTCTTCGGGGGTACCGAATGGAAGATTGAAGCCACATTTAGCCATCACATATCTAATGCTCATTGAAGACAACATTGACAGTTTAAGAGAAGAATTATCAATGCCGCAATATTTGGCTCTGATATGAGTTGTTCTTGGCTTGGTCAAAGTTGTTAGTGCAGCTAATCTTGAAGACAACTAGTAAGTACAAAGATATATCTTTTATGAATTGGGAATGTGAAAAGAAAGTCTTAGTATTTTATAAAATCTTTCGTATTAAAAATATTTTTCTTGTTTTGGTTAATGAATGCAAAAACTACTGAAATTAAAAATTCAAAAAATCACGTGAAACAATGTAAACATTTTTAATTTTGATGGCATTTATATGCTGCGAAAATGCCTAGTTAGTTTACCGAAATTAATGTTGTAGAGATTATTAGCATAGTAATTTTAAATTCCATTCTCTTCTTAGCTGAATCTTTTTTGAAACCTTAACTGTAATATGCAATAAAACGTATTCATTCTAACTACCTCTAAATAATCTAATTGTATTGGTGCTTCGAACAATAAGAATCGGAGATTCTTCGAAAGTTCTTATCTCGAAATTTTGAAAACTGAACACATCAAAGATCATCTTTTCCCAGGCATATATTTGATATCAGTGCAAAAAAGATGAGGAAAAGTGGTAGCTAACGATGGACAATACTTTCAATAAAATACATTCTTCCAATTTCTCTGAACAAAGTTTTAAAGTGACAAAACACTCAAAACTTATTTTTACACTCAATACCATAATTTGTTTTTAATTGCTGTATCGATAGACTTAATTTAGGTGATAATATTCACATTAAGTATAGAAATAGATTTATAAACAGAAATTAAATCCACTCAGATGAAAATACTGTTACGTATTTTATTGTTTTTACCTTAGTATTACAGAAAGTAAAATCAGTATATGCAGATAGCTGCGGTTGATGGAGGTATTGGTTTTGTATTTGTTATCATTATTTTGGGGAAGAAATTTAATCTATATCGTTATCTTGGATACCTGATAATTCTGAATGTAGTCAAAATTGATGAAAATCGTATGTGAATCTGAGTTTAAGTCTAGTTCCCTTCAGATCTAGTGGACACAGAGATTACCCTCCCGCTGTACTTTTATTTATTTTCGTTATGTTTTCGTTTGGATTGTACATTCCCTGTCTGGTCTTTCTGCTGAACATGTTTCGATAGGTGATTTGGGGTTATGCCCGTTATTACATTTATACTAACAAGAGCAGCCACTTTCATTTTTTGCACTTGGCAAGAAACAGGCAGGCGTAAACGTTTTTCTAACTAAATCTCTCGATAGCCTGAAACAAGTAAATTCTGATTCCTCAGACCAGATGTCTTACTGCTATTGCTGTGACATCCAGCTATGTCGAGCTCGTCCGTTGTTGTGTTTTAAGATGCCATTTTGCTGTTTTTCGTGTACGCTGTTTTAATGGCTGATATGGCACTCCTTGCACACTCGAAACGTTTTTGCTTTTTTGTAACCAAAGCTCCATTAAACGCACTCCAGTAATTAGTCACCTTTAGAATTATGTCAGGTCTGACATTTCAGCATCTTTCAAAGAGCGTAATAAGTGCATACAACATTTATCACAGCTTTTGAGAAATTGATAGCTTTTTCTTTACGGCCGCTAGGTGGCAGATTTCTGTGGTTTTCGGTTGTCTTACAAATGCGAAATGCATCATGCAAGTTTCGCAGGTAATCGTATTACTCGAAACCTCATCTGCACATGGTTATTTTTTCTTGTATTCAAAAGAAATTCTAAAAACAGTTTATTTTTAGAGAGAAAAAAAGAAGAAGGAAAGATATTTTATACAAAGATTACTGGAATAAAACAGGATTTTAATTGTGAAAGGCTTGCTGTACACTGAGTAAATTTTGTAGAATGTTTTTCTTGGTTACCAACGAGAGAGAAAATATATTAACAGAAGCTGTTAACTAAGTCATCATGATTGAGGCACCCACAGCATCCATTTCACCCACAGCAGGGGACAAATCTCAAATTTCGAACCCACAGGCATAGAAATTGTAATGTAGTAATTTCGACCTGTCCAAAGAAATCTGGAAAATTAGTTGTTGATCATGTTTCCTTTGTTACCGTTATCGTCTTGTATCTCTTATTAACGAATCTCCGATGACTCAGTTCACCACACCATTACATTAAATTTGTTAATGTAATCGCTCTCTTTCCGATTTTTTTAAAAATTTTTTCTACTTATATGAGATTTATAGCTCTCACACTTGTAATACTATTTTACTTTATGTTTTATATGTTCTTTATGTTGATCTGGTATGTGCTTTAGAAGCACGCAAACGATTCGAATGGAATTGAAAATGATCTTTCGGGTTTCAATTCATAACAATTGCTTCTATTTTTTTCTCGCTCGGGATAGAGCTCCCTTTCTTTTCATGAATGGGAGGTTGTATATATGTATGTATTATATTACGATTAAAAGACGTAAACTTCATGCATCTTATATAACGGTGAGCAAATGCGAATGCTGGTTAGCTCCATAATAATCCTCCTTTTATAATTATTCCTTTAATTCTTCCAATATCACATCAATATTCAAATTCCTATCGCAATTTCCATGATAGGTCAATGTATTATAATCAGCAGATTACAATTTAATTTATGCCAATGCACAGTCAGATTACAAATAATTTCTGTGATTCTAAAAATATGAAAATCTTCTCAAAATTTTCTAAGATTCTTCATAAATTTCATATCTCAGATGTTATATGTGACTGATATTTATGTCAGTCATTTTTAAATTTATCAATGTAAGTAAACCATATATGAAGGAGGTATAGTTACAATGACAATATTTCTCGTAAAATAAATTTTTCAACTGCACCTGGGAAACATTCCAGAAATTAATTCCAACTTTGATCTGGAATATAACATGTCTTGCAGAGCAGTTCTAGATCATATACTAAGGAATGCGTTCCTAAATGCTTTTATTCCAGATCACCTTTGGCACTAAAAATTTCACGATTATATAATGCAAGATTTTATAGCTTATTGTGATGATATTATTTAAAGCAGGGCATATTGTTTAAATTAATAATCTTTTTTTTTAATTCAACTCTGTTCCATTCGTTCTTATTTAAAATGTTCTGGCCAAATTAATGGTAAATGTAAGTACTAATAACAAATTCAAAAACAAGATTCTGCGTTTTGAACATCAACATGATTTAGCTATATCGAAAGATTTACAGTTTTAAGTTAACAGGAATTAAAATTAGTAATGTTCTTAACACATTTGGTAAGTAAATATTAATAAATGTGTTTCTTGGCTTGGCAAATAATTATCTTGTTTCAAATTAAGTATTGCATAGGGTGGAGGGATACGTCTTTTATTATTTAAATCATTATTATTTATTTTATTATTTAAAGTATTATTATAATTAAATTAGATAATCTTTTATTATTTAAAATAATAATGTAAATGTTTCCCAAAATTATCATTTTAGTGCACTAACTATCACTTTAATGCATATAGAGCGCATAAATTAAGACTTATAATTCATAAATTCAGCGTATGAGTAATATTATTAAAAAAATAAAATAAAGACATATATTATTAAGAAGATATATGTACACTGCCCCCATAAAAGGGAGGTAGTTCTGTATCACCCTTACTACTGTGCCGATTGACGAAATTCAAATTGCGTTTTTCATGTCTCGAAAACACGACTTAGGACATATATTAGATTTATATAGAGCATTGTTCTAACATAGATATTTTAACACAAAATGAGACTTTTTCTGAAATAACATAGATAACCATTTTTTTCCATATTTCGATTCTCCGACTCAAATTATGTCTGCATATTAAAGTTTATAATTTTTAGTGAGAAATTTATGGAGAAATTTAAAAATATATCTTGGCAGATTTTTTCCAGTTTGCGCCAACAATAATTCACTTGGCGAACTTCTTAATTTATAGCAACCTATTTTCCTTTCCTTTTTGTCATTGCCCACGAGCGGAAAAAAAGTCGCCGTTCATACTTTCAAATAATTTTAACAAAGTGCGTAAACCATATTTTCGTTATTGTGGCTTATAATAAATACACCGAATTTCGAAACGCGCCAAAATGAAAAATTCCCGCATATCTTAGGAAAAAAACTCTAATTTTTTGCTGGTGGGCCTAGAAATACATCTACTTTAAAATCATGTTAAAATTTTTATAGGTTATAATACAAAATGTTTTTCGAAAAATTTATAAAAAATATTTAAGAATACAAATTTTTAAAATAAATCATAAAAAGTGTGGGAATTATATTTGGATTAAGCCTAAATTTCGAATTCTGGAAGCAGGAATCGAGTAAGTTTAAAAAAAAAGAGATATTCATAAATATATATCAAATTCAATTAATATCGAGAAGCTAAAACTTTGAGAGCTAATTCTTTCAAAACTTAGCAGTTTGGTGTAATTTTAGTAGTAGAATTGAAATATGAAAAAAAAATTGGCATGTCATTTCAGAAAAAGTCAGATTTTGTATCAAAATACCTATATTAGAACAATGCTATATATAAATCTAATACATATCCTAAGTCGCGCTTTCGAGACCTGAAACACGCAAGATGAATTTCGTCAATCAACCCAGTAGAACGTATATAGAACTGTCTCATTTTTTCCTCCAGTGTACGAATAATATATTGCATTAAATCTGTCGGTCTGATAAGCAATGCTCTTTATCAACTGAAACATAAATTAAAAATCTTATGCTATTTCTAGTAGCAAATCTCTGAGAAAAACCGTGAAGACAAATTTTAATTCTTGAGACAAATTTCTTCTTCTAAATACTATTTTTGATAATTTTCGTGTTAATATTTGATATATTGTACTTTAATTTTTGCTCCTTCTCTCATTTTGTAGCTAAACAAATGGCCATTCTTCCCACACTTGACGCAGCTATTTCTGTGAGAAGAGGCAGGCGACATGGGTGATAAATGGTCTAGACGAGTGACGTCAGTAATCTTGCTCGAAAACTGATAGTTCTAAACTGTAGAAATTACCAGCATCAAAATACACAAACACTTATTTGAGAAAGCTATACAGATTAGCTAAGCTCGAAAAGAAAGCATTGCAGACAAATTTGAAGTCTATTCCTTAACTACAAATTTATTACGAAAGCCGAATCAGCGTAGCGAATTAAATTCTGAATGTTGCCAAAAATTTGAGAAATTTTTGTACTTTGTTGTGTTGTTAGAAGTAGATTCTATACTTATGAAATTTTTAAGATCCTCAACGAAGTCTTCGCTTAATTTCAGTGACCATATAATATGAAATGGTAGAAAATCTAGTTTTGTTAGACTGAATAAAAGCCTATATAAGATGAAATGCAAACATATGGTAGATTAAACACAAGAAAACTCATATTAGGCTTAACAGTGAGTTAAATAAAGAAATAATAGCATTTCATAATTTTTAGAAAATAGATTATGTTTATGAAATCGGCAAGAGTTTACAAATACTCAAGAACATTGCTGAAAAGAGCTTTACTTGTGAGTTAATTCGTAATCTGAGGAAAATCTATTTTTCATCTTAATTATATTATTACTGCGTTGACCATCAGGAATTTGATAAACCATTAGAAACAGCACCGCCATACATGATCTTTTCGCCAGAATAAGCCTGCCTTTAAATTATTTCTAAACAGGTTTATTTTTATCATTTCTTGAATAAACATCTTGCTGAAGCTCCAGTCTTCAGAAAATCTAGCTTCGCTCATGTTATATATATGTATTATAGTTATTATTATATTACTACGGAATGCTTTGGGAAATTATTCAACAGCAACAATGACAGTTACTGTTACCGATTATCTTGAAGACATGTAAATTTGACAGAACTGTGTTTTACATCCATCACCTTTATTGTAAAAATACAGTTTTATTTATATTTCCACTTCGTATCTGTTTCACATTTATGGAAGAAATTCACAACTTTAGAAATAAATTAGAAGTTCTTCCTTTAATGCAATCATTTGTTGATATTGTATAGGAATCCTTAGTGCATGTATAAGCTCAGGTTAATAGACTTTATTTTCCTTGTTTTCTTAATAATTGATTCATTCGCGATTTTTTTCTTCTTTCTTTCCTTAATAAGTGAAGTATTATTGTTTTTTTTTTGTTTGTCAAGAAATCATATGGTCAAGAAAATTTTGTTTCAGAATGTATTACTTTTTGATGAAAGTTTAATTTTTAATTGCTAAATGTACCAAATAATGATGAATATAAAATTATTGGGTTAGCTCGCGCGTATTTAAATGGGGTACAAAGAGATAGTGTTTAAAAAGAAGCTTTAGATTTTTTTGTCAAAGCGTGTTCCACCTGCTGAAGGCCACGTTACTAATTGATTTTCTATCACAGCATTCTGTCTTGCTTTTTATCTTGCCAATAGTGCTGTCCTGCCGGTGTAGGTTTGAGCCGAATTGCACATTAAGTATTTCTGGGTAGACTTTGGCTAAATAAGATTTAATTTAAATTTGAATTTCTTTTTTTTAAGTTGCGCTTTAAATGCTGGCTGTTTCTTTAAGCACCAGGAGTGCCTTCTGTTGAACTATTTGAGTTCTTAATAAACGGGTCTTTTACACCTTTCTTACGTTTCTGTTTGATTAACCAGATATAGCGATAAGTCGCTTATGTCTGTTCAAGAGTCTTGACAGTGTGTGTTACCAAAATAGTGAGACTCTACACATTTTATATTTATAATTTAACCTTTTGTTTTATTTATAATGGACTGGAGTTCTCAGAATAGTTCTTCAAGAGCGTGGCACTCGAAACAATCTACATATCATTGTATAAAGATATTGCATTAAGTTCTATTACTGTAATTAGTTATTCATAAATATTTTATCTTCTTCATAAATTGCTGATGTTTATTATATGGCAAAAAATATATGTATCTGTATTTCATACATCGCAAAAAATAAATCTTTTATGCAAAATGTACCTAAGTCATCAGATTTCCCATTATATTCTCTGTTATTGTGAAAATGTTTCTGTTAAGGGCCGTTCAAGAAGAAAAGGCATATTTTATTTGTTTAAAAAACTCTTAGACTTCAAACTTACACTCTTACACTACAGTCTGTAAAGAAAAGAAGAAAGGATGATATATCCCCTCATTCAATAATATTTAATGCTACCTGCACGCAAATATTTCTCAACCATGGTTAAAATATGCAAGATAAGTATCTTGCATCTCGACTTCCAGACCTTCAGATCTGTGATTTTTTTCGCTGAAATATTTTACCCTGTGGTCCTTACGATATCATGCACGTGCCCAACTTACCACCATTCTATGAAAACTTAAAAGGTAAAAAATTATTCTAATAATTATAAGTAAATTTATATCTATTGCACAATTAAAATGATACTAGTAAGAAATTAACTGTTTTAATGCAGTACACTGTCATAAAATAAGTGTACTTGTTGCATATCTGATGCAGTAAACTTTCATCTTTTCCTCAGCAGGTAATAGATGACACATGCTTGTATAGAATGAAATAAAAATTTTACAAGCAGATAAAATCGCTCTTTCCTTTTGAAACTTTCCATATATGCCGCTTACGTTTGCTCTTTTCATTGCCTTTGATGTTGAATATACAAACTTGTATAACTGTTGTTATTCCTCTTGGACTTGACAATGTAAGGTGAAGAATAGATAGGGATAATGAGAATGTACATGGTAGGGACATTATTAGTGAAACATAGGAAAAAATGCTAATGACGTCTTATCATGAGCACTGAATGAATTGCTGTTATTTGAAAGGCGGCATTGATTAAAGAAATAACTACACTCCAGGCATATGTATGTAGACCTTCACATATACAGTTAAATATATATACAGTTAAAATTCGTAGTGATTTAACACATATACAGCTAAAATGCGTAAACGCAGTTAGAAACTTAAATTTTTAAAATACCGTAGATGCTCAATTACAAATAAATCTCTAATCATTTGCATATTTGTTATGCATTACACAAGTTTTCTAATGCAGAATACATTTTAAGTAGTCTTACCTATTACAATATAAATCCCGGTTTTACGCTACTAATACAAATTCAATAAAAGTAGTATGTATAAATATTGTGCCCCGTTAGTGCACCAACGAACTCCGAGAGGTGAGAATAGGCATCGAGAAAAACAGTAATTAACATAGAACGTGATATCGCAAACCGCATTTATTCGCTGAAAATAATGTTCATTTTTATGCAGTATCTGATGTTGAGTGGAGACAAAAGTAAGCACTAAAACGTCTTTCGTTCGCAAGTGAACATGTGAAAACTGGTGCGGTCACCCAAGTGGCTTACATAGACTGATCAGGTGTTGTCCGGATCTTTCAACTTTCTAGAGCAGCACTTCCTGGTTCCCTACAAGGGCCGCTTCAGAAGTTTGTTGAATCTGCATTCTACATAGCTATTAACATTAGTATCTAATAAATTCAAATAAACATCTGATACTCATAATACATAAATTACAAAAGACAAATTAAGCACATAATACATTTTGCACAAAATGGCTGAACATCAATACAAAATTAATCAAATTACTTCATAATAAAAATGACTGTAGCAATACTTTAATGTACTACTTTTAATGTAATTCATTATTAGCATGTTCATTGCGTACAATATACCAAATTCAGTATACTAATATTCATTAAACACATCTTGCATTTTCCTTCACACATTATATTAAGGGCAGTAGTTCTTTGCATACTATACTGTACTGCACTCGACACGTAATACACATGATGCAGACTATATTAAGAATAATACTGTAGAGTACTGTATTAAGAGGCCTATACTTAGGATATGGATTACAAGGTGCTACATCTAACGTGTGCAGAAATCTAATCTACAGTACTGTCGTGTAAATTGCTAACTAATTGAAATTGATATTAAATTTTTGCAACTAATTAGCTTTTTAATTTAAGGTGATATTAATTTTTTCTTTGAAGTTATTGATTGTTTTCAAGATTTTCTTTTAATACTAGGGATTTTATTGATATGAGTTATAATTGCTTTCTTACTTAAATTGGTAATTGATAATGCTTAATCTTTTTACAACTTTCAATGAGAAAGGCTAATTACATTTAATTCATTTTATGAAATTCTGAATTTAAATTTTGTTTCGTTTCCATTTGATTTTATTGATGTTTGATTGGTTTGGTAAAAGCAGTTGATACCCTTTATGTTTAATAAATTTAAATTTGCTGATTTAATTTCTTTAGTCTATATGATTAAAGATATGTTACTTTCTTTTATAACGAATACCAATGTACACCAGCTGCCACCTGTGAAACTTTTTAATGTAACCTAATTTAAAGATACTATATAAATAACAGTTTTTTTAATTCAAACAAACCTGTTTATTTTGTATTATAGTTTTGTACCTATATTTTCACTGGACTACTATAAAGGTTATTTTATATTTCACGAGGAAATACTTTTAATTTAATGTCATTCATATATGTTGTACACGCTAAATTTCTTAACATAATGTTATCATGACACATGTATTATGTAGGTATATGCACAGCAACGATATAACAGTACGTATGCTGTTCAGTATATGCCTTTTTCATTACAGTTATTGTGTGCCTTTATTACAGTCAGTACAACTCTCAGTACCATTGTTTATCAGCTCACTACAATCATTGTGCTTCATTGTGGTACTCAGTACTACTTGAATTCTCAGTACTACTTACTCTTTACAGTCAGTACTCCTGTTATTACTGAGTCATTAATAGTACAGTCATTGTGTTTCATTACTGGCAGTACCACAGTCATTGTGCGCAGTGATATCATACAGTGCCTATACTGCTCAATGTATGCCTTTATGTGTATTTGCAATACACGGGAGGGCACTAATCATCATGACACAGGTCCCGCCTCTAGTTTTTCTATTATATGTTTTATTTTCATGTGAACTTGAACGACTGCTTGATACTGATCGCTTAAATGGGTCATCAGTTTCTGGCAAACGCCTCTGTTGAGTAGACACGTTGTCATTCTTTGTTCACAGCATGTTTCCAGTACAGACTGTGATGTATGCTACAATGCTTGAAAGAGGGCAATGAGAATTTATTAGCTGTATTACTCAAAGTGGCGGTCACCAGCATCATTGCACAGACCACAGCGACGAGAATGCAATTTTCAGGCACTCTTGAAATTGCCGATTGTGTTGCAGTTTATGTTCTTGCATTTGAAGTGTGTTCAGATTGCGCGGTCGCCCTACGCCACACCTTAGTTCCTTGAAGAACCTCGGCTTCTCCTGGTGAAAATGTTGCAGTTCAGCTGTTCCGATACTTCTCTTACTACACTCGATGTGCTGAGCGTTTAGTGCCACTTGCTCGGCCGTAAATTGAATGTCTATCAGAATATTCCTCATTTTTTGTAGCCATTCACGCCATTCACAAATGAAACATATTAGTAAATGTTCCACCATGCGTATCATCACAATTGCGCTACCTTCCATCTCTCGCATCCTGTCCATTTACCCCGGTACATAAGTTTCGTGATGCTGCTTACCTCACAATAATAAGCCAAATTGCGAGTGACATCAGCGGCCAATTAACTGTCGCCGTTTCTTTCCTTTCGATATTAGATCCCGGCTTATTTGTTTGTTTTTCACTGATTAAAACCAGCTTGCGGTAGTATGTTTCGTGGCAATTATTCTTCCTCTTGATGTCTTCTGTCAACTGAGTTTACAGCCGCATTTATATATAGAAGGCCCTATATAAATGTAGATGGAATCAAGGCGAATTTTATGCATTATAATTTTAAGATAAGAATTATTTACATTACTAGATTATACACGATAACGTACGAATGCACATTGAAATAACAGTATGCTGAGATGCAAGTTGTAAGTACATATTTGCAGTTTCAAATTTTCCCACTGAAGTGCTATATTTTCTATTAACATCAAATATCGTGAATGACAATGAGTGGTAACTTTACGAAACTTATCAAAAGTTCCTTATAAATATCCTTACAAGTTTTATAAATTTTTGCGACGCAGATTTGAAAAGTAGGGAATTTCATTTCATATAACTTCAGAATTATACTAAGCCAATGATTCTAAAATAATTCTGTCTTCACATTTGTATAAAAATTGTTTAGACAGATGTAATAACTTTAAAGTCACTATATATGCTTCGACCATGTAGAGTGATCCAAAAAGAAGACAATCAGAGAAGGAAGGCGTAAAGACGTATTTAAGATGAAGAATGATGCAAAGATTTAGATGATGAACTCTGAATAAAGTCTTAGTCTTTTTTATGTTGAAGAAGATTTCTCTGAAAATATAATCATGACTTTAAATACCTATCTAGTAAATGATTAAACAACAGACAATTTAATAAACTGCGTACCATGAAATCCTGGTCGAATATAGCGCCATATGCATAAATATATCAGGTCTCATAATTTCAAACAGACATTTTCTGTCACTCATAGAGTTTAGATAGCATTTCTTTTAAACTTTAAACGCTAAAATTCTCCATATATTTCTAACCTTTAGAAATTACAGATGCCTTAGGCATGATGTTGGTACTTAAGTCATAATAAAAATGGTATGCCGTTTTTAGCAGACAAAAAGGACTGCTTAAATGATAGCTAATTATTAATAATAGAGATAGTTTGGGAGATTAAAATTTTATGCTTTTTTGCACGGAATGAGAATATTAATATATATGGCCTCCTTTTTTTATTATGAAGAAATATTTTCTATTCATTTATCATTATTAATAGCTTTAGTACTAACAAGAGATGGGAAAGGAAAAGAGAGATAAAAAAACTCTGTGAAAATTTGAAGGTCGACAAACAATGATTTCGAGGTCTTCCTTTTCAACTATTTGAAAGTTTGATTTAAAGTTTATGAAAATGGTTAAAACTTTATAGCTGCTTATTTCAAATAGTTTTCTTTAAGTTGCAGCAAAAGCCGAAATGATGATATATGCCATTAACACAGCAAATTTATTCATCCCAAACATTTTTTGATCTGTTGTGTTTAGATTTTGCAAAATTTAGATAATCATGGAGATTCTACTTCCTATAAATCTATACTGATTATGAAAGGTTAAGTATCAGTGTAATGCAAAGATAATGTACACTGCGCAAAACAAAATATGGTTCTATATCTCTCGTTCTATTAGGCCGATTGACGAAATTCAGGTTGACTTTTTCATGTCTCGAAAGCGTGATTTGTCTTTTACTGAAATGACAATTGTTTTCTATATTTCGATTCTGCGATTCAAATTATGCCTATATATTAAATTTTGTAATTTTTTGTGCGAAATTTATGGAGAAATTTAAAATTTTATCTTGGCGCTTTTTTTTTCAGTTTTCTCCAAGAATAATTCACTAAGCGAACTTCTTAACTCTTAGCAAACTATTTTCCTTTCCCTTTTTTCATTATCCATGGGCGGAAAAAAAGGTCATCGTTTATTCTTTCAAAGTAATTTTAACGAAGTACGTAAACCACATTTTCGTTATTATCGCTTATAAGAAATACGCCAAATTTCAAAAGGTGCCAAAATGTAAATTCATGTATGTCTTAGGAAATTTTGAATAAAAAACTCTAATTTTTTTTGCAGGCATGCTTAGACATACATCTACTTTAAGATGATCCCAAAACTTTTCTTGGTTATAATTCACAACGTTTTTCGAAAAACTTGTAAATATTATTTCGAAATAAAATTTTAAAAATAAATCCTGAAAACTGGCGAAAACAAAATTAATCCTTTTGAAAAATTAGTCTAGAAACCAGGAAAAAGTGTTTTATTTACTTATTTCCGTCTTTGGTTCGTTGTGAAATTGTTAAAGATTCGACTGGCAGTTAAAACTAAGAATTTAAACATTAACAAAATCTTTTTTTAATCTGCTTACATTGCAATGACAGCCAAGTACTTAAACTGATCTGAATATCAACATTTCATTTAATCAGATTTATTATTTTGCAGTATTTGTACTTTGCAGACTTCCGTGTAATATTTATACGAAACTATTTCATTATACAGTAATCACATTAGACGATGTAAATAATTCACACAGAATCTGAGATGTATAATCATTGTACTGGGTCTGAACGAAATGTACGTCATATGTACGAAAAGTACATAAAATGTACCAGAATCAGTGTAAAAGCCAAAATGAAAATCAATGACAGTATTCGTCTCTATATTTAGGGATATTTAACTAAATATAATCTAATTTTCAAGGTATAACATTTTAATATGTAGTTCACTTTAAGCTGCTTAAAATCAGAAATAGCTGTACTTAAAAAAATGTAAAAAGTATTAAAACTTTTTAGACAAAAATGCCTGAAACAGGATGCAAGTGAAAAAATATCTAAAAAATTGGTGAAACTGTGTGTAAAAACTAGCTGGGAGAAAATAAAATTCTATGAATAAAAAAATGTTTTGTTTAAATTTTTTTCCATCATACAAATTGTTACCAGCATACGAATTAGTTAGCACGCTGGTAAGAATTAGTAGTTAGCATGCTAATTTCAAAGTATTCTAAAATAAAATAATGGATTGATTCATACTAAATTTCTTTTATTCTAGAATGATACATATGATAAGGCAAGATAATAATAATGATGAAGCAAAATTATATATATTTATCTGTTTGCGCAGTGAAACTTCATAAGAGCAGTCTTAGCCGATATGGGAAAAAATCATCAGAAACGAAAGTGTTTCTAATCATCATTGTATGGATTTAAGCCTTATCTTAAGTCAGAATGACGTGCATGTCCAATCCCATTAGCCAAAAGGAAGCCAAATAATCCACTTGTCGCCTTTCACACTTTGAGTCCAAAGCATAAAATGAGGAAGAAAGGAATCATTTTTTGTCTTGCCTTTGCAAACATAGTAATTGGGAAGGTCAGCTTTCTCCAACTTCGTTGTCCCATGAGGTTTCTGCTCAAACTTCTCTGTCCTGTCCAAGAAAACCTGCGAAGAGGATTAGTTGTTTTCTTCTTGTTCACTGCTCTGTCGTCTCTTTATCCCGCAATAAACCAACACGGCACGCCTAAATGACCAGGGGCCGGTTTCAGAACCATTTAACTGTGATACGAGCAGTCGTGTTTGAAGTGATCAGATTTTTTCGAAACCATTGTGACAATAATAAGAAAAAGCTGGCAAAGCTTCTTCATCTTTCTTAATTCGACATCGATGGTTCTTTAATAGACGCCTGGAATAAAAAGCTATAAAGAATGCATTTTATTAAAATATAGACTGAATAGATAATTATTCATATGTGGTAAAAATATCTACGGTATAAATGAGGAATTGGTTCTATTATGCTTATGTCAATTTCTATTTATTTGGACTTTAGTTTGCTTTAAATGTGCCCATTGAATAGCACACATTTTTATTTCATGCTTATTGCTTTAACTTAAATAAGACACATTCTTGCATCAGGCAAACATTTGAAATATAATTAATATTCATACGTTTTCTTTATTTACATATATTGCCATTTGATTATTAATACCAGATTATACGTTGAATAAAAGACTTTTGTTACAATTATTTCAAGAGCTGTTCAGTCTTTAAATATGTAGAGTCTTGTAGAACTTTTCGATCTCAGGAACTTGCAGAAATGTGCAATGCTCCCTCTGGGATTCGAAATTCTGCGTTCCCGAATACGCGTCGAGCGTCCAGTTGCACCATGAAATCATGAGGAAAGGATGGAGGAAATACCTTATATACTTCCCCATTTAAAAGAGACTGGGGATTAGGGAACACACTCTCCAAATTCTGGTGGCGATAAATTATCGTCCATCAGTTTGAGTGTTACTTGAAGAGTCATTAGAATTTCTTTCGAAGTCAAGAAATTGGAGAAATCTGAAACTGCCCTCGCCAACATTCGAACTCTGGACCTTACGAATACGCGTCGAGTGAGCTTCCAGTTACACCACGAAGGCATGCGGAAAGGAGGGAGAAAATTCCTTGTAAATATTATTTAGATTTCAGCTAAATAAAGATAGGGAAAATGGTTGTGCAGTTTATTTATTTCTGTTTCATATAATTATGTAGTACAGGTAAAATATTCTTATTCAGTCTTCTAAATGTTAATAACAGAAACCAGAAAAAAATAGTATTCCTGGCTTGGCTATTTCTACCAATGATCAAAAGTATTTATTACACAAATGCTTTTAAGCAAGAAATCAAATTTCATAGTAAGTAGAATACAGGAACAAAAATACAAGAAACTTAGTTTTAGTTCCGCCAAAGTGGCGATTTCCGAAGTATCATTCATTATTTAACAATGAACCCTGAATCAAATTTAGGTGCATCACAAAAATTTTAGTTTCTCTTCTGTTATTATAAACTGAAGTATATATATTATATTTTCAACAATAATTCATTTATAATTATAATTTATTTATATTTTTATAGTTATTGAGTAATTTCTTAAAAATTGTATGCATACTAATTAATCATTAATTTTTATTACATTATTTCTATCTAAGGACTTGCCTTTCTTCTTTATTCATAACAACTATCTTCATGACAATCACAACATGAGGTTTTAAACTTATTAGTTCACCATATTTCATATTTAATGACAAAAGTTTTATATTAACTTTTATCATTAAAATAAATAACACAAATAATTTATTAGTTAAGTAAATAATTTACTAGTTAAGCACTGGTCGAAATTCTGTGAAGGGTATGTCTATTTCCTTTAATTGTTAATTCGATGAAGTCAAATAATTTATGTGAGCTAAATAAAAGAAATGCACTCTGTAGATACCTGATCCTTTTTCATGGAGTTTATTGTGCTATAGGAGGTTCTTTTCTCTACGGACGTTCTTTTCAAGGAGTTCCTATTAACTTTTTTTTCTGCCGAGTTCCCACAACTTATCTCAGAAATCTAAACGCTTGAGTCTGTCGGGAAATGAAAATTAGCATTTAAATACTTTTGTGCATATTGTGATGCTATTAGACACAGAGCTAAAAGCAAAAACAAAATCACAAACACAAAATTGGCATTCAACAAAGGAACTGGCAAAATGGTAGCAAAGGTGTTAGCCATTGTTGCTTTAAGTAGCCTCTATACACCCTTACGGGGCACTCAGGCTTCAGCCCTTAACAGTATTAAGATATTAAATACAGTGCTATTTGAAAGTACAGTGCTATTTGAGATACAATGCACATTTCTCTCAAACAAAAAAGGCTTTATATAGGAGAAAAATGCCCGTTATATTACCCATTGCTCCTGAACAAAGTCTGTCTTTTCGTATACTTAATGGCAAACAAGCGGAGCACAACTATGTGCCGCTTGTTATACTCCGCTTGGTGAAATTCTATGAACAAAGCGGAGTATAAGTTTGAACAAAATGTGCTATTTGCTTACACACGTTCGACTCCCAAAATTTCTGCTTACTTAGTTGATTTGAAGGATTTTAGATTAAAATTAATTAGAACATAAAAATCAAATAAAAATACATTCTTTCTAAAAACTGTAGACCTGTATAAGTAGAAAGTTAGTATAACCACCATACTTGTAAATATCCTAAAGTATGTTTAACGCATATTATGGTAACTGTGTTAACAGAGTTACCATGCTATTTTGGCTTTATTTCATCAACTTCCTCTAAAATGTAGATTAGTTTTAAAAATAAATATAAATAAGCTCAAAGTTCTTGAGTTCTGAGACAAAACGCTTGGCAGTATAAGCTTACCATCATTTACTTAGCTTCCCTGCTCTTAAATTCGACTTATCGGCTTAAGCTTATGCTAGCCGCTATTGCTTCGTGAGCATTTAAAGCCAAACTAAGGTTTAGTTAGTTGTTGATTTTATAATATTTCACACTCAATTTAATTTAAGCGTGTATTCTGGTTACCCGCCTGTTAACGGAGTTATGTAACCGTCAGATCAAAGTTGTTAATAAGTAGTTTTAATTGACTTCTTCTTGAAATGTAACACTTTAAACAAGAAGATGAACAGGATAAAAAGTCGTCTGACAGCCCCTATGGTTACTTAAAGGGGATTTATTAATTTAAGATAAAAGTGAATATATTATAATATAAATTAATTTTAAAATTTCCTTCTGTAACTTTCTTCTCAAAATTTTAGAAGCATTAATATTCTTAAGAATTTTGTCTTTAGTTAGACATTTTAGTAGAATTCTAATTAAACTTGTTTTACTTCCCTGCGCAATGCAGCGCGAGACAAATTTTGAGAGAAAGCACGCCGGAAAAGTAAAAATACAAGAGCACTTACATTTAACATTGAATAAAAGTTTATCTGTGTAACTGATATTTAATTTGAATAAATGCAATTGTCTACTATGTTAGCTGTAACTCTACTCTTTTTAACGCCCTTTGCTAACGTCCTTTGGGCTAATTAGAACTTTCGTTTTCGTCCATTTTTATTTCTGTTTGTGCATGTTTTGATAAATATTTAGAGATTGAAATTTAAAATTTAGATAAAAAAGTCGTTTTGCTAAAAACACTTTTCATTTTGGTTTAAAAAATTGATCCATCTTTTGATCCTGCTTTTAGACCATGTATTCGGCCCGTATGCATTTGCTACATGCGTTAGTTTGCGCTTGATACAACTGGAATAAACAATCGTTCTTTAGATCAAAAATATAAAATTTTTAACATAGTATTAATTTTGGCTTAACGCTTGAGAGGGTTGACTAAAACTAATAAGTGCAAACTAAGAATGCTGAAATGTTTTAATTTTAAAAAATAAAAAATAATTCTGAAAGCTTTTAGCGGTTTTCCTTTACACACACATACAGGATTCGAGAGCATTGGGAGTAATGTCCCTTTGGGCTAAAAATATTTAAAAACAGCGTATCTTTACAATTTCCAATAGATAGTCTCGTGTGCTAAAGATAAAAATGTTTTTATATACCGTGTTGTCATTGCTCCTATTAAAATCGTTGAGTATGTTAATCAAAAATTCATTAACGTTTTACAAAATATGAAATACACAAAAAACCAAATTCGAAATTCAAAATTCGGGCTTCGAGGTGCCCATATTCGGGTTGAGAACAATATTATTTAAAATTTGATGGCTCTAGGTACCATTGTTTTTCATAGTATGAGAAACATACATACATACATTCATGCAGATTCTTCATTATTTAATTCTTTAAATTATTAAAAAAAACCTCTTTACATATTGGCATAAAACAGCATTAAAAAGTTCTATTTAAAAAACATTTTTGATAAAGCAGGTTTTGCGAAATATTATCACCTAAGATTCATTCTCTAAACAAGATATTTGCGTTTTTTTAAATTTTATTTCATTTTTCGACGCTTTTTAGATGACTATTATTAGTTCAGAACAACATATTTCTTTTGATTAAGAAACGATTCTACAAATTAAGAGGCCCTTTATTTAGGAAAACATTTTGCCATTTATTTACCACATATTCGTCGTATTGGTATTTGTATGTTTGGGACACAGAATGTACTTTTAAAATTTCGGTTCGCTATTCAATGAATAATGATAGCAAACTGTTGTAAGTCCCAAATAAAAAATTATGTTCCATAGTGAACAAAAATATTGCGTTTGTCCACATATTATATAAAAGAACTTAATAAAATATTGCAATGCATCAGAGTAGAAACTGCCATTGTAAATTTAATTATAAAATTTATATCCAACTCTTACGTCTTTGAAAGAAATAAAATTTCAGTCTGTTATGTAAATATAATTTTTTTAAGCATTATAATTTAGATGTGCAGGATAATTCTCTAAGGGAGATAAATTTCCTGGATTTTGACACTAATGATGATTATCGTTTTCTTCGTAAACACTTTCTCCTGTCTCCAAGCCTAAAATAACATTGCATTTTTAAATTATGTGTCTTGAAAAAAATGCATGTAATGATCCAATTCCCTATTCTTAAATTTTCATTGAATTATGTTTCATTTTAAATGTATTTTTTTGTAATACTTTTCTTTAATTTTAATAATATATTTTATATTTAATTTATTGCTTGATCTTTACTAATTTATTTAATATTGGAAACTGGCTATTAATTCTTTAACTTATTTTATGTTATTAATCTTTTTATTTTTGATAAACGCTTTTATCTGGTTGGTTTCTTTCTTTTATTCAAATCATTTTTATTCTTTATACAGCAAGTAAGCATTTCACCTTATTACTGTTTTTCCATCCTTGTTAAAGGAAAAAATTCATGAAATTATTATACACGCGCCTACATACATATATATATATATATATACAGGTTGTTTCAGCAGATTGGTCATAAACTTTCCGAAGAGTATACCGAAAAAGCATATGTAGCAATGCATGGTCGGAAACGCTTTCCTGGCGCGACAGTGACGACACAAATCGTAAAAAATGAAGGACAGGAGCAGGGGGAAAAAACATGTTTATTATGTTTAGTACAGCAGAAACCAAGAAATCAGAATAAAAACAGACAAAGTCGTCATCAAAGTAGGTGTTCGAAATCACGACCCTGGACCATGACACAGGAAACATGCGTCATGCATGTTCCATGGGCGATGCAGATCTTCCACGGATATATGAGGAGATACGAGGCCTGCATCACGGTCGGGGGTCGTCATTTCGAACACTTCTTTAATGACTATCTTTGTCTGCTTTTGTTTTTATTTTTCTTGGCTTCTACTGTACTCAGCATGTACATGTTTGCTCACCCTCTTCATGTTCTTACTTTCTTGTATTTTGTGTTGTCACTACCAGGAAAGCATTTTCCGCCATGCATTCCCATATGATTTTCTATTGTCTAGGTGCCTAGGTGTCTCTTCTGAAAGTTTGTAACCTATTTACTGAGACTCGTTACTAATCTCACTTGAGACCTCTGACTAATCTCCCTTGTCTGACGTAATCAGAACATGTCCAAGAATTTTAACATGGCAAGGAGTACAAGACTGCCTCTGTGATTAGCAAGTGCCTTGGGAGCCATATAGGTCACAGTGCAGCTTTGCCAGTTCCACCCAAATTTTCAGGGAGAGCAGCACTCCGAAGGCGGCTCAAGGATATCACTCCCTTTTTTTCTTTTTCACAAGAGGAATTTCGACTTACTATATGCTTAGAGTGCCGCATGCCGAGAAGACATTATACATTAACAACATCCATGCCTTCTCCGGGGTTCGAACCCTTACCCTCGTACTATATTCAGCGCCAGTAACGTCAATCCGTTTGAGCGGCTATGTCATAGATGAAAATAGTAATTCTAAGAATTTGTAGTAAAAGAGAATTCTCATAATTATAAAAGTTTTAAATTTCATTAAACAGTGTAATATTGAAAAATTTAATGGTACATAATACTATTGTTTTCTAATTTTTGCGCATCTTAAACGCAAATCAAAATGTATATTTACGGCTTGGAATGATTAATATATTTTCTGTACTCTAACAGCTGGAATACATCTTCGAATAACAAACATTGATCATTATGAAGAAAGAATTAAATTTATTTTCAATTGTCTTAAGCAATCAGAGCACTACGAGATCATTTGTAAGACTGCACATATAAAAATTGAAAAATACCATTTAAAGTAAAATGATTCAAAACTTAGGAATAAAATGTAAGGACTTAGAGAAAATAATGCATTTGCAAAATTCAGATTTTGAAGTTCTCAAGATCGTTCTCGGAAAATCAAAAGTATAAAATATGATTTCTACGTTCTTTCATATGTTTTTTCTTTTTGGAATTTCATGGTTAGAAATAATAATATTAATTAGTTAACTGCTTCCTCTTGCTTCATGCTGAGCTTGGAAATGAATTCATCGATCTTGAGCTGGCCATCTCTGAAAATGTATTTTTATAAGACGTTTCATTATGGTTCTGTAATTCATTTAAAGAATAAAATTTAATGAAACAAGATCTTTCTGTTCGTCATGAATGCTATAAATATAAAAAGTGGAAGGAAATGGGCTTCTAAAAATGAACAAAGTGGCTATTAATAAACGTAATTTTCTGCTAATGAATCGAAACAATATGTCCTTAATCGCCGCAGAACTTCTATGGTATGAAGGAGTCAAATTAATTTATGGTGACTTTTTAATGACTTTCAATCAGCAGTGTGTTTGATATGGAAACGCTTTGCTCGTTTCAATCATTGGGCTTATAATTTATCCTATACATTGTGGATACATTGTATATTTTTTGAAAGCAGGAGATGTGAAAAAATGAGCAATGCCCTCGCCAGGACTCAAGCCCTAGACCTCTCGAATATGCGTCGAGTAGGCTTCCAATTACAACACGAAGGCATGCTAACTTGTTTGCTGCTTTCCAAAAAGAAAACACGAACGTTTATTTATTTATCTAAGCACTGAAATTTGTTCAGTTCTATGACGGATGATGAGTTGTGCTTGCTATATTTCGTTTTCCAGATACTTCTAATTAAATGAATTTTTAGAGAAAAGTGATTTATATCTACAGTCTACAATTCAGGATGTACAAAGCATACGAATCACGGAATATCCCCATATTGCATTTCTTAGCACCAAAACATCTTCCTGCGTATCTTCGGATCTCCGTAAAGATTTAAAATAACGATTTCATGTAAAAGCAAGCTGCCTTTCTTGTGATTTTTTTTCCAAACACTCCTTGAGGAACATTTTCTTCTCCATTTTGCTCAGATCAATATTACCCATCCCAAACTTTAGTTCTTTATAAAATTAAATGTGTCTCTTCTGCGAAAACATATCGCCCCTTTGTCCTGGAATTCAAGGGCTTGAATGGCTGTTCTTTGAGTAAGAACCAAAACAGTCGCAGCATTCAATGATTCTTCTTTTATATGCCTCTTTCCTGAAGCTTATTTCCTTGGATGCAGTTTTCCAGTAACTCCAGTAGCATTAAATCAAGTTGACATATTCGCTTTTTTTTTTCAGAATTCTAAAGTTTGCTTGGCTATTATAGTTAAACAACAATCTCTTTCGATGAATATGCATTTAAACTGAATTAAATCAGATTTTATTTTTAAAATTTCGAATTGTTCTACCATTTATACATCAAGTTTTGGCTAGCTTTCAAACATTTCAGTAATTCTTCAACTTAATTTTCAACCGTTCATATGAAATTTTATCACACATGGGACGCTTGCCATTTGTGACATTGATGTTTTAAAAATCACTGAGTAAAGGAATACTGATAATATTTAAAACAACTAACCACAATTTGAAATTAAAAATTTACTCTTGGTTGTTTATGTTGTGGAGTTTTACTTATTTAATTAAATGTTCAATCTTAGAACCCTACAACCACTAACAAGCGAATAATCGCTTAAGTGTGTGAATAAACACGCAAGACTTACTTACGAAGGGTTAACTACCCTTTATTTCTGAGAATATTTAAATCAGTTCCTAACTCGAACTTACACAAAGCCTCCACTTGGGCTTGAAATTAAATAATTATGAAATCAAACTAAACTAAGCTTAACTAAAGCTACCTGAAAGATATAGCCGAAACTAGCAGGTTTCTAAGTAGTGGCCCCTAAATATTAATTAAATAGGCGAAGCCAAGCAAGGGCCTAAAGTATGGCCGAGCATAGTATCTAAGAGCAAACCCGCGCTAGTCAGGAAAATCAGACTCGAAGTCGGCAAAACATCGACTTATATAGTACTCATTTGCATTCACTGCGTTTCTGAAATTACATTCTGGTAGAAAATTCTAAGCTGAAATGAGAAAGATAGGAAAGTTTCCTAACTTAAAATAACTTTTAATAAAATTAGGATAAACCTTACAAGGTGTTAAAGAATGCAGAAAATTCATAAATAGAACTGTTTCAGAGCCCTCATCTTACAGGCAAGCGTAAACATTGTAAAGATTTTATTAGGCATCTAGTCAAAGCTGACATTCTTCGAATTGGTACTTTTTCTTCTTTTGTCAGAAATGGTACTTTTTCGTGCAACGTCAACTTTCTTCCTTTCTATTCACCGACGGCATGGAAACCGATCCGCTGGAGCAATACGGTCAGGAGGCCCCCTGACGAAATTAACTTTGCTTCAGAAATTCTCGTATTGTAGGCACCCCTGGGCTATGTTTGATGAAGGGGACAAGTAAACTGATGTATTTTAGCTCTTTTCAAAGGTGAAAGTCCGAGAGGATCATGTTGAGTGAATTGGGATGGATAAAGGGTGCAATGAGGGTACAAGCAAATTCAGTTTGCACATGTACAGAGGTACAGGTGAATAGCTATAACTTAAATACTGTTAATGGGTTCTACAACATAAATAACTAACAAGTATGTAAATATATTTACGAGATGTGACTGAGTTACATGAACACTCTTGGCACAATCAGCTATAAAATATATTAAGTGTGATAATAAGTGCTGTAATTAATTAGTTTAACTCTACTGAAATTGAAAAATCTCGGTTGAAATCTAATATCTCCAGAAAGATTATTGCTAACACTATTATCAATCAAACAAAAAACATCCAAAATATTGGTAATAACAACAATCATTTTACAAAAGAACTTAATTTATTAATTAATTAAAATGTTAAAAAAACAAATTCTACATAATTTCAACAAAAAACAGCTAGCTAAAATACATTTGTCAGTAAAAACATTTTTTTTAGCCAACAAACTGTTGTTTTTTATGAAAGACTATACTTAAATTATTGTGAGGTTATTGTTTGAATGCACTTAACACAGTTGAATTAGACATTCTTATCAAAATTCTTACATTAGTTTTAATTTACACTAGACTTTTTTATAATTATCTATCTCCTTTAATTTATAATATTTCAGCTTCTTCGAATTTGTTTGTTCTTCACAAGAAAATTTTTAACCTCTTTCAAAAGTTTTTTGAAAGAGAAACTTTTTTGAAACTTTTGAGAGAGAAAACGTTTTTGAAACTTTTTTCAAAACTTTTTTTCATTACAAATTATTCCATTCATTGAATTAAACACTACAACTTGTCCCAATCGTGAAAATAAAACGAACTGATTCTTCTGTCTAACTTAAATTATGGCTGTTAGTACGGAACTTCTTTTCGGATTTGTAATCTAGGTAATTTATTAAGTAGCTAAAATTTTACTGGTTTTAATTTTTACCACTTTTAAGCTTTTTAAAACTCTGACCTACTCTGGTGCCGGACAAACTAAAATAAATAACTTACTACTAAAATTCTTCTAGTTAGAAGGGGAGGAATGAACTGCTTGATTGAACTAACTCAAAATAAAATCTAAATTAACTATTTCTTAAATCAATTAACTCACACAAAGCAAAACAAATTCATCTTAATAAATCTTGACCTGAAAAGGAAGAAGGAATAAATCTTCTCTGGTACTCGGCAGAAAAGAAACTATCTCAACTAAAACATTTTTTAAATTCACTTAATCTACATATTCACTCATTTAAAAAACTAACTCAAGAGCACCTCATAAGCACCACCGAAGAAATATTCAAACACAATTAATCAGTTCCACTAAGAAAAATCAAGTTTTAACTTTCCTGGCACCTAAAACAAACATTCAAATATTCAATAAGAGGTAGTTAGTACATATTTGCTAAAAATAAGAGTGGGTGTTGTGAGTACCCTGAAATGCATAAACATTTATAGAAACCCCGATCAAATCTTCATGTTTCTTAAAAGCCTTACGGCTCAAACAAATGAAGTGACTAAACAGACCAACTACATAAACACAAAAAAAACATAAATGGAAGTAATAACATAAAATCAAACTCATTAATTAATATCTTGGATAACCTAAAGGTAGCTGGCCAGACTACCCTTACAAACAATAGCAATTAATATTTCACATTAAGTTTCCTTCAAGAATCATTTATCAAGGTAGAATTTTGCAATTTAACATACTTAGGATTACTTAGAGTAACTAGAACATTAAATGAATTATTTAAACTGGATCTCACTTAAACTAATATAGAAATTACAATAGATAATAATTTTAAATTCTCCTAAGACACAAACATTTTTCTCTGTTAGCAAATGGAATTCTCTTTCTACCAGTTACGCAAGATTAAATTAAATTACTCTCACTTGACAAATATTAAAAGGGTACCAATAAAAATATAAGCTAACTCACAGATGAACTACCGAAATCTATCATCATAAGAAGCTATAGGCGACGTCGGCAGAAGAATTCTCCCATCGAACTCATAAATTCTTCCTATAAATAATCAGCTCCAGAATAAATTTCAAGAAAAATCACATCTGGTAGAACCATAAATGAATTCGCCCTCTAAGTAATCGGCTCCCAAAATGAAATTCAAGACAAATGACATCTTGTAGAACCAGAAATGAAGATGCTCTGAAATATAAAAGTAGACGAAAGGAGAAACGAAGGGAATAAACTAAGTGACACTTAGTTGCTTCAGCTGTCAGCGACCACGGAACTGTACGAATGACAACAACCAGGTTGAATTTTCTCTTCTCACCACCGGAAAGCCTTGCACACGATTTTCAACAACGAGACAGCAGAAAACATCCATTTTGTAGAAAAACCACTTCAGGAAATGTCAGTATTCGAGCTAGGAAGAAATCGCTCTAAGTTCTACATCTCGCACAAATTTCAGGAAAATTCTCAATTCATCACATCTTCAAAATTTGAATCTGTCTCTCATAAATACCGGCGCAGGCCGCTGCAGCATCGCAAGCGCGAGCCATCCGCAAGAGTGAAGCTCGGCGGCAGGGCAAAAGCCCTCTATGAACTATTCTCTTCTCTCTAATTGTACCGTACTCCAAAAACTGACGTCTAAAGTCGTGCAAGAACCGAGGAAAACTCTTCTCCTCCCATAAAATATTACTGGTCAAAATCTAACACATAAAATTAAATTTCGCCAACCCAGACATCCACTATAATTTAACCGAACAAATATACCTCCTCAAAAGAATCAAAACAGAGTCATCGTCCACAATCGACGGTTGACCAGCTGTAGAATGACTCATCCTAACACGTGCAAAAACTTGAGACTAAAAATTTGGCCCCCCATTGCTAACAAGCGGAAAACTCTAAGGAGAAACAACAAAAAACTGCCCTTTCAAGATCCAATTTACAACCGCTCCTTTCTTCCGAAGTTATATAAGCATGGCAACATTCTCAAAGCGATAATTCATGTGAATGCGGGAAGCCAATCACGATATCTATTTTACTGCATCGTAACAAAAGACATGGGAAACAACACTATGCTGCTCTCAGTTCCAACTGTTATCTTAAAAGCTATTTCCACAGATGTTACTTTCGTTAAAAGACGCTCCCTTTCTTCGTTAGAAAATTGGACTCTCTCCGAATTTCAAATTACAAAAGAAATCAAATACAAATAAAAATAAAATACTTAAATAATTGATTACTTAAATGACTAAGCACACTTAAATTTCGTGACACAACAAATTCGATAATTTTTCCTTTTTACTTTTACAAAATAGTTAATTTTTTCACATTTTTGCTACACCGTGTATTTTGTTTTGTTACTGATCAGTTTAAAATAGCTAATTTATCTACATCCATTATTTAGCACATTATATATTTAGGTATTTTGCTACCAAGCAGAATTTTATTTGAATATTAATTAATTTATTTATTTATTAAACGGTATTTTGCTACCAAACAGAACGAACATGCAATTATTTTAATTTATTTTACTTTATTACTACCCCTTTGCGCTTAATTGGAATTAGATTTCGAACTGATTTTTACTTTGCATTTATTCCTATTTAGTAATAATGCATTACTATATGTAGTTTAATTGTGTCTAGTTACATCTTGTACTATATATCTAGTTGTATCTTAAATAACTGCGTTATAAAAAATCATATTGCAAATTATTTTCTAGCGAACTAAATTGACTTTTCTTTATTTAAAGTTAATTAGTTAACTGAATCAGTTCAGCAAATTTTAGTTAAGTAGATAAAATTTGTCAGATAAAAAATACGAATAATACCATGCTGATATGGAAGTTTAAATTATTTGATTATTACGAGCATACGACGTAAAGAATTCATTATGGTATTTTTATATTGCTGATTTTTTTTACCTTTGTAATTTGCAATCATTTTTCTCTTATAATTTTCATTTATTTTCAAATTAATTGTATGTGCAATAAATAAATTCATTCTTTTTCACCAGCTTCCATGATCTTCAAAATATTTAATCGTTTTCTACATTTAACGCTTGTTTTCTATTTTCAGTTTAAGGTTAGTGATTAAAAATTAAATAATATTAACATATTGCAAGATTTTTATTTCAAAGTAACCAGTTATTATGATTTAGATCTTTACCTTTACATCTCGTCTTTACATTTTTCTCACCAAAATGCAAATTAGTATCCAATTATTCAAGCTGGGGATTTTGGATCTTGAGAAAACGAGAGTGTTTCTGATATTCACGTAGTGAGCTTAGATTTCTGCCAACTCTAATTAAATCGGCTTTGCATGTTCCAGCAGCCGATACTTTAAATTTACCCGCCATTAGATTACTTCAGCCAACTTGTAGTTAACTTGAAGTTAACTATGAAGTTTTAGACTGCGAATCCAAGTTTTATTTGATTAGACAGTTCTTATTTATTTTGCATGGACACAAGCCGTGGTTACCTGTAGCACGAGTTGTGACCTATTTTATCAGTTGTATAATCATTAGGTTTATCGATGCAGGAGACGTAAAAAATGTGCAGTTCCCCTAGCCCGGATTCGAAATTTGCAACTCCCGATTACTCGTCAGACGTGCAAAAGCATCCAAAGTGTTTTCTTGGGGAAAATCAGGAAGATTGTTGCATGACCAGACATATGAATTTTAGGCAAGAAATCTGCTATAAAATGATCAGTCGCATTTCAGTACTTCATAAGTGAAGCCACATCAAGGAGATTAGCACTCGAGGGATCGACAAAGCGCGTTTTGGCAGGTAATGCTATGCGGTTATATATGTCAAACCGTGAGCACTAGTCAATAGTGACTGCGATGCAAACATCTTGTAAACATCATAGGAATAAAAGAATCAAATTGATTCAGTAGCAGTGCTTTTGTTCCAGGTCAATGACCATCAATACGTTGCTGCTGGAGCACTTGCAGTAGCATAAGAAATTGCTGAGACAGCATAGAATAACGTTCATATACTCTCGACATTACTCCACATGATTTGTAGCCGTTTCTAACACTACAAATGCGCTGAAAGAACTTCTAAACAAGAGATAACATGAAAATCACTATGTAATGGAAAAAGGTAAGTCCCAAAATAGTTTCATTCGTGTTTTTAATCGCTTATAGAACGTTGCAGATTTTGCAATTCAATGTGAAGGTTAGCGATGTTAAGAAAAAATAACTTTTGAATTCGCAGAATCATCAGATTAGGAATACAAATATGTCGAGATTCTTTGACTAGCCTATAAATTCATTGCAATCAATTGCAGAAACGCATAACGTGGAAATGAATTAGTACATTATCTCTATTTCGACACTGATTTGGTAAACGTTACCTGAGTGTGCAGACGAGAAATGAAGTTATAAAAATCATACAAATAAAGATCAATTCATTGAGTAAAATCACTTGCTGTAAAAGGATAAAATCAAAAAAATCAAAACTTACTAGCAATCATTTTTGTTAAAAAACCGCTTTGAACTTTAGAGTAAGAAAGCGAAATACAACACTTTATAGATTTACTGATTTGTTCGATACGTAAAATATTGGAGCTTGGTTATAAGGTTTTTTCTCCCTCTTTTCCTCATGCCTTCATGGTATAATTCGAAGCATACTCTACTCGAGGTGTATTCGAGAGGCCTTCGCTTCGAGTCTTGGAGAGGTCACCGTGCATTTATTACGTCCCCTGCTTAAAAATAGCCTAATGTTCTACATGATGTTTAGTTTAAAATTTTAAGTTTAGTCAAATAAGACGTTCAAATGATCACCTAAAGAAATGCACTATGGTCTCCATCGGATAAGAGAGTTATTCTTTTAGAGAAAAATATAGCATTGTAGAGACATTAGATTATTTCAAAGCAGGAGACAGGAAAAATGAGCAATGTTTTCAGCGGGACTCGAAACTCTCGAGTATGCTTCCAGTTCCAACACGAAGGGATGCTACGAAAGCAGGAGAAATACCTTATAGCATTACGTTTAAAAAATAATATAACTATCAAATTATGGTCTAAATGTATTGCTTGTTTATCCTGTCAAAAATACTGGTCATTTCCAAAGGCGGCCATCGAAAGTGGTAACATTGAAAGAAAATCCTCATTGCCTCATTGCATTTCTCAATTAAACGGCAACGATAAGTATATAATGTAATTCAAAGAGTAAAATTAAAGGAAGGATATGCAGGTATAATATATCCTTTTAAAATAAATACACTATATTCTTCAAAAAGCAAGTCTACAAATATTAAGCCTATTTTAGCACATTTTAATTTGCTTCCTCACTATATTCTTTGATTTTCTATGTCGCTGAGTTTAAGTAGTAGAACAGGAACTTAAAATTCAACAACAGTGCGGAATAAATTATCATAAGCCTATATCTACGCTTTTCTCAGAAATTCAAAAGTACAGAAAATGTCATGCAAGATCTCAAGCGGGCGGGATTACTGCGAGGTACGTTTTCGTTTCTATGGGAGGACAAATAAAATGCATCTAGCTTCATGTAACGTATTTATATTTCCTTGTACGAAGTATAGGAAGTATTGTAATCATGAAAAATTCCGGGTACCATATTGTAACGAAAATATCCATTTGACCGCTATCGAATGCAATTTAACAGTGATTTTGTGTGACATCTGTACTTAAGGGCAGAACAAAGGACTCTATTTCGCCAATCGCATCATAAAACTAATTTAAGATGGATTCAGAAGAAATGTTTTCCTGGTATCTCTATGTATATTCGTATCTCATAATTCAAAAATGAGTAGCCTCAAAACGTTGTAATTTTGTATAGATGACTGCTATAACATGTAGATGTGCACCTTCTATTTTGGTTGCAATCGGCTTCACCAAACGTATTTAAATATATATATATTTCCACTCTGTTACTCGGCTAAGTGAGCTCAGTTTTTTTTATCCTTATATATTTATAAATTGTGCAATTTTTGCTTTAAAAATGTTTGATTTATGTTGTTTTTAATCTTCCAGTTAGGTTTTTATGTTTTTAGTTAACCTGTGCGTTATAGTTGTAGAATTATCAACATTTTAAAAGTTGCATAAATGCGGCTAAGCCTATTTTTTTGCCATAGCAGCCATATCTGTTTATATTTGAAACTTAGCAGAATAGTAGATTTGTTGCCAATATAGAGAAACTAAGCTTTGCAACAACAAAGATAACGCCTTTGTTATTTATTATTGCGAATTAAATCATGCTTAATCCATTCTGGAATTTATTCGAGGAAACAAGTGTTTAGATTTATTTCGTAATTTTCAATACAGATATTTGAGTTTTTATGTATTTTTGCCTTGTCGCGAAGTGAGAACTGAATTAATTGAATGAGAAATACTGAATCGTTTGTGAAAAACTGTGTTTTGTTTTGTTTGTTTGTTTAATTTCCTTTATACATCGCTTTAGATTTATTATAGTACTTGAATAGAACATATGTCAACGATTAGATAATTCTTCAGATGATATAAATTTTGTGCATTCTGAATTATATAATGAATGAGATGTAACGCTGTTAAGTGAACCTACTGCCAGAGTGTGGCTATGATAAACAAATATAGTGAATTTTAAAGAGTGCATTTATTCTATTGTGGTTTATGCGCCGACGAACTAGATTTAATTCTTTTCAATAAGTTTAAATATAATGGAAGAAAAAATGCGTATAGTTTAATACTCCGTACAAGGAGTCATGTGGTGTACACATCAGATTTTTCAGTTTGAAACCACTTTATAAACTTGGAAGACTTAATAATTTCAGTATATGAAACGAATCAATCCTTTTAAACAGAGTGTATAATTTTTTGGAGTCTGATAGTCAGAAACATCGTCGTTTAGGTGAACACATTCGATTTAGGTAAACACATAATCATGGAGAATAGGGAACTATATGTTATAATAACACTTACTTATCTTAAAGCTAAAGGTTTACGATTAAGAACAAAAATGAATCTCATTTTTCTTTTCGTTAAAATAACCAACCCCCTTCCTTCCCGTTAATTTATTAGAAAGTCTACCTGTATCTGGCTCTTAATTCATCTTTCGTTTTCTGAGAATTTTGGAATTTTTTTTTGTAAAACTTCAATCTCTTAGAAACTAAAAACGACTACTTATCTGTCTTCTCAATATATCCGAAAGAAATTTCTCTGACTGATTTCGATGGCCAGTCCATAGAAAGCATTATGTGCACAAAACACGGTAGTTTTTGAATTGTTTCAGACTGTGTTTACATGAGGAGGTACCTAGTGTACCAAAAACTTCAAATTATGCTTCAAAATACCGTCTATTCTAAGACTAAAAATTTTATTTTAGATGTTTTTATTCCGTAGCATGAACATAAGTTATTGATTCTATCTGCCATTCTAAAGGCCGAAATATACTTGAAGCTTAAAAGCATATTTTCCACGAGACCTTCTATCCAAGCACTTTCATTAGCATTTTCTTTCTGAGCTCATAGAAATGAAGTAAGGTGCTTTACATATTTTATAAACGTCATCTTTCCCTCTCAGAATAGTATAATGTATGTGACTGCATAAGATTGATGCAACTCACTTTCTAAAGCATCGAACGCGTCCTTTTATTACCAAAATCGTAGATGCAGCTTATAGAGCATTAAAAGAAGCTATAATGCTTTCATGTTGGTATTACTTTAGTTACTATGAAATTTCTCTCGAGGGTATAAATAAATATACGCGCAATTTAGTTTAGAAACCGCAAACACGCAAAGCCATATTCCTCAGAAAGTGTTTGGGTTATCACATGCATCCAAATAAATTCTTTTCATTCCTTTTCTTCAATGCCATACTATCGATTATCGATTCTTTTCAAATAATCTTATTTAAATTTTATTTTTGTAGCTCAAATGATGGCTTGCTTTTAGTATATTCGTTGGAACTTTTGTTCAAATTTTATGGTGAATTGAAATATATTTCGCTTTCAGTTTTTCGCTTACCAATGGAAAATAGGGGTTTTACGTGTAGATAGTTTTATTTCTTTATTATTGAGAGAGTCTGGTTATAACTTTTTACCGCCGCAGATTAATGGTATAATCAAATGATGTAAATTTCAGACCCTCGGTTTTTTTAACCATAGCTGTCGTATAAATATTTTAGTAACGAATCATCAAAATTATTAACGAAATCAAACAAATCATCGTCATTATAATAATTAATTCATGTTGTTGTAGGACAAGAGCCAACAATTTCAGAAGAAGAAAAAATATTTTTGCTGCGTTCTTTGGCTTGCGTCCTAAACTACGAGTATAATATCATCATAAATCAGTATTTCGTAGATTACAAGACGCTTAGTTGTTTCTTCTGCGAAATTAAATGCTGCTAAAAGCTTGGTAAATCTTCAAATAGATAAAATCAGATTAGTAACAGGATGGCTAACCGCAATAAAATTTCAAATGCATTTCCAAGAGAAATTTACGTAAATCAAATTTGAAATATTGTTGAATGTTTATGTAAATACCTGTATTTATCTTGATTGCACTGATACATTATGCATTATGGCATTACATATTCCTTTAAGTAATTTATTTATTTAGTGAATTTAATGTAATTATTATACAATGTGTTTTTGTTTAATCAAATGTGTGGCCATTTATTGCTTTGCATGAGTTTGTTTCGTGTATTACATTGCAAATTTTCTAATCTGTAATATAATACACGTAATTAATCTGATTAGTTCTAAATCGATAAGCACTTAAATTGTAAATTAGAAGCGAATATAAGGCAG
>KK115777.1:0-16533 GCA_000611955.2 Stegodyphus mimosarum | reverse complement strand
CAGCGATAATTTTTATTGCCACGTTTTTTAACATTTGGTGATCTTTCACCAACTTAGTTTAACATTCTGAATGCTTTTGGAATATGCTTTTTTTTTTCTTTGAAGCCACATGAACTGTTTCTCTCAGAGCTTTCAGAAGTGTTCGAGAAAATGTTTTTAAATATCTGAAAACGTTTTAGATATCCCAAGTAAATAACTGAATCGAGCGCTAATTTATTCACTTGTGTGTCGTGGGAGTGTATTGAATTCCTTCTCGATGTCATTCGAGTGTATTGAATTCTTGCTCTTTTAACTTTTGCCGTGTGAGTGATTTTTAGTATCTGCAATATAGCTCACATATTAAGAAGAACTTACCTTATTTCTGTTTTTCCCTCTGGCTTTGAGGAGATCTTTACAAAGCCGATTGTTCGAAGCCATACGACATATATTATTGTAGCCCGATTTATAGAGCCGGACTACAGTCATATAAATTATAGTTCTGTAAAATGCAAAGCATAGTATATCTGATTTTTCTGAAATTTTAACTGCAACTACATTAGAAACCTAAGCTAACATTTATTGAAAATGAATGATGCTGTTGCAATTTCAGTAGTATCACCTAGCGGCAGCAATTAGAGCTAGGAACTTCTGTGGAGAAATATAGCGTTCCATTCTAACTTTCAATTGTGCTATCTCTTGAAATGATCCTTTTCTCTATATACTTCTTTGATTTAAAGATTCTGAGAAAACATAAAAAAGAATCTATAATATTTTTATAAAATTATGCTTTAATACAATCCTAAAATGAACTTCAGATTCAAGAGTTTTAATTATGCACTTCATTTCGTTTTTGGCTGAATGAAAAATGAAGGTGTGTTCTTAAAAGCAATAACCTTAATTTTGCTTAATTTTTAAATGCGGAAATGCTTTAATTAAAACATTTTAAACTACGTATAAGAATTTTTTCTGTTTGCTTTGTATTATACTTGTGTGTAAAGAGTTTAAGATATCAAGTACCGTTTAGAATTCTAATTCCAGAAAATTAAGAATTCGCTCCTCTTTAATTAAAATTAAAATTCTAGAAGCATTTTCACCAGAAAATACAGAAAAATTCTATAACAGAAGCATGATATGCATTTATAACTTCTTTTCATATAATCATCTAAAATGTTATCTATTTGTACATAGAAAGTTTACACATTTTTAGAACGATTCTGGGGCCTTTTATTTAATGTTTAAATTGTTAAGAGTATATATTTACATTTTCGATCTGATAGCCTTCTTTGGACTATAAGGCTGCTATTTCCGTAATAGAGAGGCTTTTCATAAAATTTGCGGATATATTGATTCCCAATCCTCTTGCACTTCTTTCTAGAGTTCATCCCTCATGGTGGTTCTGAGCATAGAAAAAGATCTTTTCAAGAGATCACAGGCAAAATAATCCTCAGGAAAAATGCCAGGCGACTTCGTAGAAATATCTTGAGAAGGTATATATGCAGTACATCTATCAGTCTCTACCTTTTCAAGTAATGAAGTGGTACTTTTCGAAGTACAACCTGTTACAATAGAAGAGAAACACGCCAATGTGACAATCAAATTCGCTAAAACAACCTTGTATTTGGCGTACATTCACTAAAAACACTCAATCGATTTCGAGGGCAGCTACAGGTCCCTCCTCATCAGGACAACAAAATATCTAGAAAGGGAAAGAAAGCTGAGTAACGGCTTTTTATACTGTCGGGTAGAATCACGCGCGAGGAGGCAACGCCATCTATCGACAAAAATAATCATCAAGAATTATGTTAATAGAATTTTCAAAGCGCTAGGAAGGACTGGATTAGACTTAAAATCGTTCACTAAACTTGTTAAATCTTTGTGAATATGAAAGCCTCAAGAAAATCCAATTCACCAACGGAAGAAGCTTTTTTGATAATTTTTGCAGATCCAAAGTCAAAATTATGATTAAATTTCCAACTATGATACGCTATTGAAGACTTGTTAATTTCGCCCTTTCGGACATAAGATTCATGTTCCTTGATACGAAACTTTAACGCTCTTTTTGTTTGGCCAATATATCTCAAGCCACACTGACACGATATACTATAAATTCCCCAAGAATTAAAGTCAGAAACAGAATCTTTTAGAGTCGAACCTTGAATTTTATTGATAGGGGAGAAACTGACCTGAAAATTGAATTTGTGGAGAATCCGTGCAACCTTATAACTAACCGAAGGATAAAATGGAAGCACGACAAAGTCATTAATATTATTTCTAACAGTGGAATGTCTTCTATGATGGGAATCTGAAAACTTTTTAACAGCTTTATCAATGATCACGGGAGAAAATCCTCGGTCAATAGCAACTGCTTTTAAATAATTAAGTTCATTGGTAAGCAAGGATTCTGTGGAACAAACTTTGAGCGCGCGAAATACATAATAGTAAAAAGAAGCCATTTTTTGCTTAACAGGGTGGCATGACTTAGCATGGGGTGGTAAACAAACTGCAAAGGGTTTACGGTAAACAGTAGTGCTAAAATCAATTTCATTGTGGATTATAAGAATATCAAGGAAGGGGAGGGAATTGTTGGATTCAATTTCAAGAGTGAATTGGATGACTGGATCAATTGAATTTATAGTAGATGAAATCTCGGATAAATCATCTTTATTACCGTCAAAAAGTGCGAAAGTGTCATCTACATAACGAATCCAGAGACGAAAAGATAGTTTATCAAATAATTTTTCCTCAAAATAGTGCATATAAATGTCAGCAAGTACAGGACTGAGAGGATTACCCATAGCTAATCCTTCCATTTGACGATAATATTCATTTTGGAAAACAAAGTGGGTTTGACTGAGAGAGACTTTAGCAAGTGAAACCAACTCATCAATTTCAGTATGTGTGAAATTGAATTCCCTAAGCCTAATTTCAAGACATTTTAGTGCTCCTTCGACTGGAACATTAGTAAACAGTGATTTGACATCAAATGAAACCATAATGGAACGCAGTGGAGAAATAGCCTTAAGTTTATCGATGACTTAAGAATAATTTTTTACAGTGTGAATATTGTTAGCAAGTAAAGGAGAAAATCTGGAAACTAAATATTTGGCCAAAGGATATGATGATGTACGTATGTTGGAAACAATTGGTCGAAAAGGAATCCCAGTTTTATGGACTTTTGGGAGAGCGTAAAGCCTAGCACAGTTAGCAATAGGTGGAATAAGTGATTACTTCAACTGTGTTGGGAGTATGTGAGAAGATTTAATAGTTGTTTTAACTTTTGTGAGGTCCGAAGTTGAAGGATCTTTAGGGATCGAGCAGTATGGGCCCTCATTTATTAGTTTAGAGACTCCAGCAATATATGTGGGTTTGTCCATAACAACGATCTGTCCGCCCTTATCAGCTTTAGAAATAATAATATTACTATCAGAATGAATTTCACGTAAGGTCTCTCTTTCCTTTTTGGTAAGATTCAAACCCAAAGATTTGTTATTAAAATTAACGTTATGAGTAATTAGGTGGCGGATTGTATCCTTCTGCGTTTCTGAAATTTTGGAGAATTTAAAAGCTTTTCCAATAGGGGCGATGATTTGAGGAACTAAAGGTTTAGATGTCTTTGAAAAGTTGAAGTTATATTTTAATACTTTTAACTGATCCTCCGAAAGATTCTTGTTGGAGATATTAACGATGGGGTGAGCGTTTACAGTGGGAAGATTAACTAGATGTGTAGGACTAACCGATTGGTGTGTGAGCTTGAAGAATTTAGAAATCAGCACATTTTTATGCCGTTGACAAACGGTATCGGTTCTAGACCAAGATGCATGATCAAATGAGGAAACATTTACACTTGAATTAGCAATTTTTAAATGGAGGTAATATAATTCAAATTCAATTTTGGATAAACGTTTGCGCGTGTGCCTTATAATATGACGAAGAAGTGACAATTTGAATTTATGCAAAATTTTCGAAATGTGAACGGAAGATTTTTGCATAAATTCAAATTGTCACTTCTTCGTCATATTATAAGGGACACGCGCAAACGTTTATCCAAAATTGAATTATCTGAAATTACCAAGCCTGAGCTCAGTTTAACTTTAAAACATTAGAAATAAAGCACATAATTACGTTGTTCTATCTCCAAGAATATAATAAAGAGCGAATTGTATACTTCACAGACGAAATTAAACACTCCAGACATCAGGAATATATCTTATTCAAACTAGAAGTTCCTTCTCTAAAAGAATAATAATTCGGATAGAATTTTAGAATTTCAATAAAAACAGAAAATTAAGAGTTACTTTTACCATTTAACGAAATAAAAATATAGAGGAATATTTAGTTTTCGCCCAATTTTCAATTGCATTTACCATTATAACATAAGATCGAGTATTGCATTTACTACAGTTTGAAAGGCAGCTTTAGATTAGAAATGCTTCTAACTAATGAACAGCTGACTTGAAATTTTACTAAAGAAATTCCTCGTGTGTGCAATTGGTAAGTAAATGGCTAGCATGCCAGGTTTTCAACTGAAAGATCTGCAGTGCAGATCTCAGCAAGTACACAACTGATTTTTATCATTTTCCAACTCGGAAAATACTAAATGAAACTCTGTAGCGACGCCTGAAATAAAAATGTTATGAGGTACTTCTCCCGCCTTCTTAGCATGCCTTCCTGGTGTAACGGTCAGCACACTCGGCACATATTTAAGAGGTCCAAGTTTCGAATCCCGGCGAGGCCATTGCTCATTTTTCACGTCTTCTGCTTCCAAAATATCCTAACTACAATGGCGCCCGAGCTAAAGACGTTGGTAGATGATGATTCTCTAACATCAAGATTTGGCGATTGGGTTCCCTAATCCCCAGTCGCCCTTTAAAAGCCGGAGTATATAAAGCATTTCTCCCGCCTTTTTAGCATGCCTTCATGGTGTAATGGTAAGCACACTCAGCGCATATTCAAGAGCTCCAAGGTTCGAGTACCGACAAGGGTATTGCTCATTTTTCACATATTTCGGCTTCGAAATAACCTAATGTCTCTACAATGTGATAGACAATAATTCCTTGCTATCTGGATTTGATCGACTGGATCTCATGCTTCTTCCTAGCTGTTCTTTAAATGAAAGAGATTAAGGAAATATCACATCCCATCACGGGACGCGAGTGATCCCCATGTCTACCTAGTTCCGAATTTCGCAACGGAACAGTTGATTTTTCACGTTTCCTGTCTCTGAAAAAACCTAAGGAATCTACTACAACATTAGGAAATTTTCCTTACGTAAATCGTAAATAGCTGAGTTCATATGAAGCATCCAACATACTTGATAAGTTTCCAAGGACATTTGTGCTGCTTTCCAGTAAGATGTACTTATTCTGGAGAAGAAACAATTCATAATTTTAAAATGCATGCAATGTCTGAAAATTTTATTTCTACGAAAAGGCTTTGAAAGTGAAGAAAGTGAAAAGAAATTAATAATTTTCATTACAAATAAGAAAAAGCATGTATTAATGATATGAAAAGCAAACTTTTATTTACAATTATAGCCTGTGAATTATATTTTAACAAAGGACCAGAAAGCCGTAATATATTAATATGCAAGAATATCTAATTGGAGGATGAAACCTATAGTGAAACACTTTATTCTGTAAATGTATCTATGAGGATATTTAAATATCTATGATGAAACCTACAGATTAAATATCTATCATGAAACCTATTATTGGTGCTTTTTCCTGCTTATATATTACAAAAAAAATTTCTTTAAAGAGTTAATTTCGCGTGTGATGCAAATTGTCTTGATTTAATCCTTATATATTGTATCAATAGTTTAACAGTATGTCTCAGATACAGTTCTAATTTTAGCTAAATAATGTTATATTAATATTTAAAATTAAATGCTGTAGGCGAAAACATTCTCACACAAATTTTCAAACTTATGTGGCAGCGGGAGAACTGGTCCATCGCATTAGACGTCTTAATTCTTCCAAAACATATCATCTTAATGATATAGAGGCAATTTTCTGTCATCAGAAACGTTCGTTATCAAGAAAGTCAAGGTCATATAGAAATACTACTATATCCGAGCGCAAAGAAAGTGGCAACATTGGTGGAGAGAAGTTGTTATGCCGTAGCCAGCTAGGGGTCTAACTTTGCAACAACCACTTAACACAAAAATAAATTAGTTTATCAAAGCTTAAAGGGAAGTTTGCTAGGCGGTCAGCGTATTATGTGCTGTTCCTATTTCAATCAACGGAGATTGCATAAAATGATAGCCTACAACACTGCTGAAACTCCAAAGCTGGATGCAAGTTTTGTTGAATGAAGAGTGAGTTTTCGTGTTTTTATTGTATTATTTTTCAGCGTATTTTTATCTAGACAGAACACGGAATATTCAATTCTCAAATAAATGTCAGTAAAAGAATAAAATTCCCCTGTCGGTGGTTTGTTTATTTGGTGAAAGTCCTGTAAATGGCTGCATCAATTTTTGTAGTTGTAAATCAATTCCTGCAAATAGCTTCTACCCAAAATAAAATTTTTTAGGAATTTGTAAAGACAGAATTCTTTTTAAAACAACAATAATACTTTCACTCATTCATCTTTTCTAAAAAAGGAATTACTTGAAAACGAGGATATCATTCGATAAATTGGCCAATATCCTCTCCACAGCTCAGTTCTATTTATCATGTCTAGGATGTCTTAGAATGCCGAACTGCAATAAATTAGCTCGCTTCTGTGAGCTTCCAGGAGCTCATATCGTTCATTTCAGGAGAATAGGAGTAAATGCTACAGGATTAAATTCGAAGTCAAATAAATTTCCATTGAAAGCCATAATGATGGTCGCAAGTCAATTCATGGTAATCATTACAATACTAAAATTTTCTGTCTGGGATTCTGTTTAAGATAGATGTCGTGATTGATATTTCTTGATATCGTTCGCAGAATTTTTAGATACATTTTATGCTCAATGTAAATAGCGCAATATGTATTTATTAATACTTTATAAAAAAACAAAAAATTTGTTTTTATACATCACAACTATTCCTCAATTTTTAGATTGGCCTCTCATTTTGATTAAAAATGGATATCGAAAGGGTCTAGAAACGTATTAAATATGAATTGCCATGACGTAATGATATATGGATGTGAAACGTAATTATTCTATAAAAGAGAGAATAGTATTCGAAAATTTAATATTCTCTAAAGTATTTTCCTGCAGATATTATCCATCGGAAACTGCAGTTTAAAGTGGTAAAATATCAGAAATATAAAAATTGTGTACTGCACAAATATTTTCTCCATTTGAAAGAAGAAATATACATGTTTATCTAAATATGCGTTCTTTATGATTTTTGAGTGGGAAATTGAAAACGAATTCCAGCGTCATGCGAATAAATTTCAGATGTTAAAATAAAAGCTATTTCTGTATATCGAATAAAATTCAAAAATATGATTCGTTTTTGCTTTCACTTTTTTTTTCGAAGTAATTCAAAATCAATGAAATTTTTGAGCTATTTCTGAAACCTGAAAACTTAAGACTGCAGAAAAGAGAGCAATAATTTCAAAATTAAGAGAAAAAACTTACACTTACCTATTCTTAAAATGTAGAGCATTTGCCCGTTTAAAAAATTTTAGTTTCTCACTAAATAGTCTAACTAGCAAATGGCTGGGGATTTATTCACAGATTTACATCAATCAAATACTTAATAAATAAATTTAGTGTAAAGCAACACAGAAATGGTTTAAACTACTATTATGTTTTTAACTATTATTTGCATTTGACAGGGCAAAAACAATATAATTAGTACAAATGATTCCATAGCAATATTATTAGCATAATTGCTACTCTGGTAAACAAAATTAAAGGATGACTGTAAATTTGGAAATCAGACTGCTTTCCAAAAATTAAACATGCTATACCGATTCTCTATTTTGAAATGCATGCTTCAGATTGGATGAATGAATCTCACCATAGTTCTGCTATTGAATACGCATAGAAAGGTATGTGCAAGCATCATATAATACAATCAATAAATATTCAGTATACATAAATAAGCAAATTAGATACTGGTTGAAGAGAATGTCTTTCTGAAACCTTTATATAGATGAGTTGTGTTTACAGAAAACTTTTGAAAGACGTTTCTCCTCACTTTTTACTATATTTTCATAAAAATGTCACTATTTTATTTGCCGTTGCTTTAATTTCTCGCCTTAGTAAACAATCTCTTGTGAAAAGGTTTGTTGCTTGGAGATATCTTCTCTGTCGTAAGAACTGCCGAACCCCTCTGGTAGTAAGTCTATGGCTTTATTAGCTAAGAACAACAGATGAGCGACGTGTTAACTCTAGAGTGATACATGTTACAACAGTTGAAAATTCTGTACCTAAGACTACTGGGCGGTAACGCTATATGTGAAAGTATGTACAGCTATGTACGCGCAAACTCAGTTGTACGTACTACTATGCATGCCTGTCTAACACGAGTTTTTTCTACTTAAGCGTCAAAGCCGAAGGAGTATGCTTGGAGTGGAACTGTTAGATTGAAAATTGGAAAGTAGCTGAATAGTCCACTGTTCACAGATGACTCAAAACTTGCAAATGAACCCAATAATAAGCGCCTAATAAACCCTGTGCCTAATTCTGGCAGCATAATAGTATTGTGAACTCTCCCACCAACATGTATATCTTTACGGTAAGTATTGTAAGACCACAAATATTTTTGTTCAAGTTGTTTACTTTCAACTGTACGTTTGCAGCAGTCACTTTTACGGTCAATAATGCAAGATTTTACAGAAAGATTCTTAAACATTCTTAGAGAAAATATGGTGAATAAGTACTTCGAAAGTTTTGGCTCTGAGGAAATAGCTTCTACAACCGTTTACCCAGAGGCCCTTTAAGTCTTTGGGATGGCTTTGAAAATTCTGCCTGTGTTTGAACATTCCATCCAACTAACCTCAAGAATTTGAAAACTGTTATAATAAAAAATTTGTAATTGTCATTCTGCCGTGCTCTGGTGCACTCGATCATTTAATTCAAGATATAGAATGTCTCTGAGGAGCATACATGAAGATCAAAGGTGGTCACATCTCTTCTTAAGGTAGGTTCCGTTTGTTTGTGTATCTTACAATTTATTTCTAAATATACAAATGTGAGGCTCATATATATATATAAATCATTACATCTGTCATTAAACACATTTTATTTAATGTTTAGCAGTGAATATGTAACTGAAATGCCTGCTCTCACGGGAACTTTTATATCAAGGATTACATAGCGACTTCGAAAGAAACTGTTAAGACGGCTGTCGTCTTCACTTCAATGCAGCCGAGATATCAGCTTTTCATATACTTCTCAAGGATGAGCCTAGGTCCAGTTTAAATAATAATTCTGGACATAGTTTCATTCAGAGATGGAACTCGTTTTCTTCTTTCTTATATTTTATATCCATAAACGGGATGTTCTATGACAGAAATTTACTTTGTGTGAGAGGAATCATGAGAAATGGCAACATCAAATTCCATATATGCAGAAGACGTTCAGCAACAGCGTAGAGTTAATCTGAAGAAATTCTGCGAGCGCAAATAAAGTTAATTAAGGCTACTATGAGATTTGTTTACAGTTGAAAATACGTGATCTCATCTAGCTATTGTTGTAATCGAATGACTTAAAACAGAGGGTATTGTTCGAATAAATTTGCAATAATGCTTATCTTACTTTAATCCTGTTAAGTATATCTGGGATGTCTTAGTTATAAACTTCAGCTGCTCACATCTGCCTTTTTAGAAGAACGGAGTTTGATACTAAAGAAACATCATTAATGTTTCAGTTGAAAGATTTTGCGAAGTTCGCTTTTCAGATTCCAAATAAACATTTTTAATCTTTCAAGATCATTTTGTTCATAGAACTTTTTGAATAATTTAATCTCTGAGAAATGATATGATCCACTTTCCTGTTTTATTTCTAATTTTATTTATTTTTCGTATAGTTTCGTATTAGTATCAAAAAGTTAACATGATTTAACTTGTGAACATGGTAATATGTTTTTATAAGAACTTGTATTAAATTTCTTCGTATTATGTCCAGAAAAACATTTAGCTTAATTGTAATAATTTTCATTAATTTTCATTTTCAGTACTGTATATGCTTAAATAGTAAGGAAAAGCAGTACATAATCTTCCTGCTAACATACAAAATAAAATCAAACACGACTTTCAGCGAATTTCTTCTTTTCAGCGAGTCTAAATTTCAGTCAAGATAGTATAAATTAATTCAACTCTGGATACCATTTAGCTATATGTTTTCATTGTAAACTACTCTTGTCAAAATGTTACCTTTATATCTCCTGGTAATGCTTTTTATCCTAACTCAAACTGTTTTTCCTAACTTTCTGGAATGAATATTGGAATACTTTGAACAAATGCCACTGAACAAAGTTTAATTTAAATTACTTAGTAACATAAAAACGCCATTATAAGTTTAAATACTAATTCAATCAATTCATGTTTTACAGTGCAAAACGTGTTAAATTTTGAGAAAAATAGTCTCACACAAAGGGCAGTATGCTAAGATGTTTCCCAAAGTATGTCTGATTGTAAACCTTCAAATACGCATATTTTGCGTATTTCAGAAACTACTATAAATTTAAATGATGATTCAAATGTCATGTTTTATACTAAAAAACACTTACAGATTTTTGAGGTAGATCACAAATCACGAAACATCATAATGTTTCTCAAATTACAATGCGATGAACTTTCATACATACACATTTTAAACATTCTTATGTTCAACAGACTTTTCTTATAAATAATTTGTAAATTTTCTTAAGAAAAGATTTTTCTTACAAATTATTCAAAATTTTATTAAATGGTTAAAATACTAATTTTAAAAGTTTTCAAATTAAAATTTCAATATGAAAAAAGAATTGCTTGGAGACTGTATATTAAAACTGGATAAAAGCACAAAAGTATAGAAGTTACATATCAAATAAAAAATGATTCTATTATCTTTTACGTTTTCTGATTAAGACTTTTGGTATAAATAAGCATTTTAATTCTTTGGAGACAATTTAAAACTTTTAAGTGTCTTAAAAATATGAGTATGCTGTCTTTTATATTGACGCTTAATGCAATCATATTATGAATCAAAATCATTGCAATGCATTGTTTTTAAAGTAAATGCTATTTCAATTAAAGCTTTTAAATGCAAGACAGTTATTCATTTAAATAAAGAAAAGTTACTGCAGTTAATTTTCTTACATATAAATTTCCATTGAATGGCAAACTAATAACAAGTATACTTAAGGTAAAACTATAAGGTATTTCTTCCGCCTTCTTAGCAAACCTTCGTGGCCAGCACACTCGGCGCGTATTCGAGACGTCCGAGGTTCGAGTCCTGGCGAGGGCATTGCTCATTTTTCATGTCTCCTGATTCAAAAATACTTAATGACTGTATAGTGGTGCCTGAACTAAAAAAGGTAGTGGATGATAATTCTCCACCACCAGGGATTCGACGATTGGTTCCCCTAATCCCCAATCGCCCTTTAAAAGGGGGAGTATATAAGGTATCTCTCCCGCCTTCTTAGCATGTCTTCGTGCTATAATGGTCAGCACATTCCGTGAGTATTCAAGAGGTTCGAGGGTCGAGTCCCGGCAAGGGCATTGCTCAATTTTCCTATCTCCTGATTCAAAAGTACCTAACGACTCTATAAAACACTTTTGCTCTTCTTTAATTAAAAAGTAATCACGTACAATCAAAAGACGGTAATGATGCCAACTGTAGCACAAAAAACATCCGTGGATCTATCGTCTACAGTACAATGCGAAGCATTTTCGTTAGCCTTCAAGCACAAATGTATCTTGGATTTTGCTAAATTCCTTATTTATGAATGTCGTAGCAGAATAAAAAGTTTGTGAGGTTCAACTCTTTAAATCTAAAGTTCTATCTTCGAACCCCACGAACACTTTACAAGCGAATAATCGCTTAAGTGTGTGAACAGAATACGTGAGTAAGGGTTAATAAGGGTTTAAAACCCTTTATTACTGAGTATATTTACAATCAGTTCCGACTTGGAACTTTACATAAAGCCGCCACTCGGGCTTGAGCTTAAAACTAAATCATTTGAACTAAAATTAGCTTAACTAAAGCTATTAAAGAATGTAGCCGAAGCTATCAGAATCTAACTAGTTGGCCCCTAAGTATTAATTAAATCGGAGAAGCCTAGGAAGGGCCTATGATATGGCCGAGCGTAGTAATAGCTAAGAGAGATGTAGCTAGAAGACAAACGCGCGCTACTCAGGAAATCAGACTCTCTCTGTTGAAGTCGGTTAAGTTACTACTTAAATAGTACTCATTCTCATTTGCATTATCTGCGTTTCTGAATTCACATTCTGGCAGGAAATTGTAAGCTGAAATTAGAATAAGATAGGAAAGATACAAAACTTAAAATAACTGTTAGAAAACGTATAATAAACCTTACAAGTTAATAAGGTTTATTTGGTGTTGGAAGAACAATCTTTCCCTTCCCTGGCACGAAATCTGTATTCCTGCATTCTCATTTCCTTTTACTCCGCAATAATTTGGTATCCACTGTAATAGCATTCAACCGGTAAATTTTTAAATACGTTTCCAGTCGTAAGTTCTGTTACTCTCAATAGCCTCAAGGACAGATCTAGAATTACAGAGAAATGAAATGGAAAATAGTGCGCCAGCTGTAGTAAGGCCTTTTAAATTGCTTCCAATTAATTGTAAAAACCAATGATTTACCGATTGCTTTAAAAAACGAAAATACTGAGAGATTATTTTGAAAAGTGGAGTAAGCTTATTGTTAACCTGCTCCAACAATGATGTCCCTGACTTCCATTAAATCGTCAGTATATATGTGGTAGAGGTGTTAGATTGTTTTGAAGCAGTAAATGTGAAAAATGTGCAATGCTCTCACCGGGACTCGAACCTGGACCTCTCAAACACGCGTCGAGTGTGCTACTGTTACACCACGAGGGCATGCTGGAAGGAGTGAGAAAATACCGAACACTAGTGTTTTGGAAAATTAAAACTGTTTTTCATCGCAACCTTTTGTTAGTTTTGAGGATGAATACAAACTGGCAAAATTATCAAAATTTAGTGTAAAATATGATAACATAGCCTATTCTTTGTTTCAATAAATTATCATATGAGTCATTGATCTCACCATTAAAAAGTCTAATTATTTTTATACATTTATTTAAATTTATATTTTACCCACGTAATTCATCTTTTAAGCAAGAACATGTACAATAAAAAAATCGTATCATATCTGTTATGATAAATTAAAAAACAATTATAAGCAATCAAGAAGTGCAATTAAGCATAATCTAACATTTCACGTAATTTCCTAATACCGCATTATCTTTCTTTATTAAAAGTTAAATATGCCTTTTAAACGTCAAGATAAAAAATACATTCTTACTCCTACCATGAAAAGAAACGCTATCTTTTACCTCTGAAATATACTCAATTTATCGAAATCTCTTATTCAGCATTTTATTCTTTTTATATGACATTTTTTCCTTCTTAAATTTACTTTTTTAATCGAATGTAGGAAATGCCCTCGCGTCAGATTGCCTCTGAACGTTTCAATATTAACGATGAGCCCTGCAATAATTACGTGGTAGTCAATATTCAAAGTAATCACTGTTTGGCTGATTACATCCAGACCTTGTAAAAGCTGCATCGCTATCTGCTCTGCTAATGGGTTTTTTTCTCCTTTCGGTAATGTTACTTTAGATGGGAATAAAATTATTAAACTGCATGTATTGTTATTTGTATTAGAAAGAGATGCTGTGTATTGTGTAAAATTTTTGCATTTGTAATCGAATCCGCTAATGATGGCATTGGCTACCTTTTTGTGCGCTTGAGGTAGACGGAGTATAATGCGTTGCACAACAAATCGCTATTATTTTCAGTGAGTTTCCCTTGTTATTTGGGACTTATTATTTCACATTGATTGCCAAAACACAATAGCGAAAGCAGAAGTATTTGAAAGGAATGTGAATAGATAAGCTTTACTGGGTCGTAATAGAGTGAAAGAAATCCTCCGAGCACTTTTTAAAATCATTGAGAAATAAACGTTCATCATTTAAATCCAGTGTAATGACTGTAGCATTATTTGGAACTTCGTGTATTAAAGAATCTTTCTTGGTGAATACTGATGAATAATTATGCTTTAATAACGCCAGAAGCTTGGAATATTAAGTATGCTTACAAAACCAGAGATTTGAAACTTCACATTTTTACTGATGATCTTTAAGTTTACCTGAAATTAAAGGATAGGCTACTGTTAAAAGACTGTAGGGATTTATATTTATTTTAAATAACCAGTTACATTTAATTTTAAGTTACTTTCCTATAAGCCTTCATTCCCCTAATTGCCAGTACCAGAATATTTAAATTTGGTAGCGCGTAAGAAATGCAAATTCTACCAGGGGAAGAATAAGTTAAATATCGACGTTTCAGTAGAGAAAGAGAGAGTTCTGGAAATTGCCGTGCGTGCTTATACGCAAGCTTCTGTTTAGCAGTTACTGCTGGTTTGACGTGGCTTAAGCGCTATTATCTTGCTGCCACTAGACCCATTTACGCGCTGTAGGCTGCAGGATTATATGAGCCCTGTAGTGTAATTCTACTATTTCTGAACATCTTGAATTCTTAAGTTTGATTCTACTGTTTCCGTTACCGCCCAAGTTGAGGAGTAGTATGTTAGCGTCAAGTTGACGCATTGTAAATAAGTTAAAGAGTTTAATAAAGAGCAGTTTTAACCTTTCCTCAGTGCAATCGCTATTTCCCAAGATTCTACACAACGGAAGGACAGTAGAACTTTACAAGGCAATCATCTTTTTGCCCTTAATTATTCTATAAACTATATTCATTTACTATCCAATATTCGTAGGACTCAATGTCAAAGAACTCACAGGCCATAGTGAATTACACAATTGTATACAAAAAGCAACTAAGTAAATATTTGTATTTATATTCAGTTATTTAAGTGAGGTCGATGATAATTCTGTTACTAATGAAGTATTTTATGACATTCATTAACTGTCTGTTTTTCATTATAAATTCCCTTAAATCTTTGATTTTGAAATTTGAAATCAATTAGGAAAACCATCTAAGAAAAATACTGCTGCTTCATAATCCCTATCGTATCAGGTACAGTTTCTGAAACTGTTTCATTTATGAGTTCTCTGCATTTATTAATGTAGCAATAAAAAATACTTAAGTTCAGTTTACGACCGTTAATAACAAAGCTTGTTACTAGTGCCTTTTTTACAGATTTTTAAAAACAACAAACTGGCGGACGGCAGTTTCATCCGTGAAGCAAATTTCACATAGCAGGTTAAAACCGAGGTCACAAAACATTTTAACATTCGACCTTTTTAAGAATTTCTCAACGTTTAATCGACCTTTCCTATAGGCTGATTCAACACCCGTGCTTATCATAATTTTCAAACTTATTGAACGTACGACATCTCTGTATTGTCGCAAGTAATATATCACTTGAAATTTCAGCCGGAGTTTTTGCGGTCAGCTTTAAAAGCCATTTCGTAAGAGATAGAGATGAGTTTTTCAAGCAGATTATTTTTTTTTTGTAATACAGCAGTACTTCACAGCAGATTGTTTTGGTAAAGTTGTTGAAGAGTTTAAAGAGACCTTCTCAGTTGTTCATGAGTCTTACAAGACAACGGTAACCAGCGGTAACTTAATTTCGAGATATTGAGAGCGTTTGGCATGAGGAAAGAAGAGACAGCCCGTTTACTCTGAGTTTGCACAAAATAGATGTAGTTAGAAATAAAATGTTTCAGTCACCAACAAAAAGTGTTATAAAGCACTTTAATCAAATTTATGCATTGTGAAATAATGTTAAATCATAAAAATTCGTTTCGCTTTGGAAAACTTCAGCTCCATATTGCACCGAATAAACCTTTTTTAAAAGCTAACAACATAAATTTCAACTGAAATCCCAAGTGATAGAATACTTGTATGGGGGTGTCCCTCGTTGAAGCAATCTGCCAGTAATATTCATTCTATAATGTTGCATAATTCTCAAAAGTATAATAGGAATTTTGGATTATCCTTTCATTATTATTAGAGGCAAAGTACTAACTTTGATTTTGAATGTGTTTATTTTACAATATTTCTTAATTTTTTTATTCCAACTGTCTGATATATTTAAAGCTTAAGAAAACATTCCGAATCCAGCAATAAATTCATGCATAATTTTATTACGCCGAGATGTAACTTGTAAATAATCTAGCTTAAATGTTTAGAAAAGAACAAGAACGTTCTTAAAAAAGAATTTTTTCATTAAACACCAAGACTTTCCTTTCATTGTTGTAAAAATACCGTTAAAAATAAAAACAATTTAACCTTTTCATGGTCATCAAAGATCTCAGCTCGCATTCCATTTATGCACCGTAGTGAGCGCAAACGAACATTGCAGATTGACGAGTGACAGAGCAGTGTTAAGTGCTAATTGTCGCGTCACCAGATGTTGTGGTACCAAATGTTAAATACTAACTGTTACGATAATTAGC
>KK115776.1:136232-161905 GCA_000611955.2 Stegodyphus mimosarum | reverse complement strand
CAACGCAATGAACAGTTTTGGTTTTGATATTATTGTAGGCAAATTATCTAATTTCAGGTTTTAATTGTAACAGTTTGTATTTAACGTCTAGTACTATAGCACCAGAACAACTGTGTTGGCTGTAACCGTAATTCCATCCTCTTTTTGCTTTCCAGAAATCTCGAGAAGCAGAAAGTACTAGAAATTCCTCGCGACGGATTGAAAGCTGTAAAAAGCCAGAGATCTCAGCTCAATTGCTGTTGTTGTTGTTGCGAGTTCAGCGTGAGATCGGATTAGCTTTCTCTTTGCATTGCGCTGTATTTTAACGTTTTTAGTAGTTTGAAGTAAAACTACTGATTATATTGCATGATATTTTAAACACTTGTACGAATATTACTGAAGAAAATTCCACAGTTCTGTTATATTTCTTTTGATAAGAATAGATTTTATTAACCCTTTATCGAATTTGTGCATTCAATCTATTATGAACCCGTACGCACCCAACTATATATGCATATATATATATATATATATGTGTGTGTGTGTGTGTGTGACACCGGTACTTTTAGCAGCTTGCAGTAGTTATGGCCGAAGATATATTTTAGTGCGATGCAGCTTGACGTCTGCGTAGTTAAACAGCTGGATGCATAAACCAAAAACTTCCAGACGTGGTCGTTTCAAAACATAATTTTATTCCACGTAATTCACATTAGATAGTTTTTGTAGACAAGGAATTTATCCAATCATATTTAAATACGATAATTTTTATTTTACTGGTTTCAAAACTACGACGTAAGCATCTTAGACGGGAAAGCAAAACAGCGGGGACATATTAACAGGGTAGAAATTACGAAAAGGAATGATGTAGTTGCTAGTTGCTAGTTGCTTGCGAAGAATATTTATACTAAGTAGGTGCACAAGTACAGCCAAATTGCCATTGGTTAATTTTAGGTTGTTATGTAACGTGGAACGATCTCGAATTAGAGAAAACAGATAAACTCAGGGATGAGAACACTAAATTTAGAATAGTTAATTTTGAAGTCGCCAATCGTTTTTTTAGCGCAGCCATCGTTTTTTGTTATATCTTATATATATATATATATGGTTGCAGAAAACCAGATTAAGACTGTTTTCAGCTGTATGGTGAGGTGTATTTTCAACGAGTATTACTAGCGGTATCTTTTATGGGTATAAAAATATTATCAGTTATGAATTTTGTTTTGCTCAGTTTCAGGGAGCAGAAATATGATAATGTCGTTAAAATTCTTATGCACGACAAAAGACATCACAGTCTTCATTAGTATGTGCGAAATATTAAACGTTAACTAGTCTGGCAGCATATGTGTCTTTTCATATATTACATTCATATATGACTAGTTATCTGTTCGGAATTGCATAGAATATCTATGCATTACATAGGAACAAGCCTGAGCCTTCAAAGTAAGCTATAAAATTAAGTTATTTGTTTGCATTTCTTAGAGAATCTAAACTACCAAATCCATTCTAAACAAAGCTATAAAAAAGTTCTAAAATCTGTGAAAACAATCTGTGAAACCAGCTAATTTCATCACAAGCAATGTGCCTTTTAAGTGAATAAAAGGCTGGAATTATGCAACAATGAATTCGCTCCAGCTGTCTATACCGCACCAGTTCGTATTTCTATTCATGGGGCGTAACAAAGGATATATTCATACGCGTTCAACATTTTGCGCATTATCATGGGTGTCCAGTACAATGACGATTAGTAAGCAAAGTGTGCTAAAACAGCTTTGTGCCAGATCTCACTATTCTGTAAATTAAGAGCCTTTATTATCATTGGAATTCATTATGATAGATAAACAAACTTCTCCAAAAGTCCTGTAGTAACAATATGCTATTTAAAATGGATGAGGGCGTATTAAGTGCATGCATTAGATACAGTCTCAGTCTAAGAACATTTTCATTGTCTATTATATTAACCTACCCACCTATGCTATGTTTTGGATCTTTACTGTAGATTATCTCTCTTCCGGTTTCTCGCTACAGTGAAAATTAGCTCGTGTGTATTTAAGCTGAGGTTTTTAGATTGTAAAACAGATAGTGTTCTGCCTCTCTAGGCTAGGTTACTAAACTGCTGTTATCTCACATATGATTTGTCGTTTCGGCTTTGCATTATAATTGCTAATAGTTTAAATCTAACTAAGCCGATTAGGTTGTGAGCCAACTGCGCGTTAAGCTGAATTGTGTAGCCTTTGATTGTTAGCTTATTTTAAATTTGAACTTAATGTTATTTCAAGTTACCTCGGAATAAGTACTGGTTGAGTTGTAAGCACCAGGTGTGCCTTCTCTTCTTCTTAAGTTTTAATAAAAAGATCTTTTACCCTCTTTCAAGCCTCTGTTGTTATTTTAGACTTGAGGATAATTCGCTGTCAATCTACCTAATGTTTGGTCATAATTATTATAGCGAATAAACTTTGCAGTGCTGCCAGAACAAAAGTGTGAATCATGACTGTAGAAAATTCAACGTTTATTCTGACCTCCCAACATCGCAGTCTCCACCAATACCAGTAAGTGCCATATAAGGCTTTGGGTGCGTTGCACACTTCAGTGAAACCACAAACTGTTTCAATCACAGAAGTTCTACAGTTACCCTCCATTAACATCTGAATTCGCATTTCGTGCTTTACCTACTTGGGAAAATATAAAAAATTACCATAGTAACGCCCCACTTCGAGAATAGGCACTGAGCTCGCACAAAGGAATCGGTAAATTTTTGTTGGATGAACCAGGCAGTGAAAATTTTACATTAGAGTTATTAAAAAACCGCCCTGGCAAAAGCGTTCCGCGTTATAAAAGACAGGTCGAAATTGGAAGCAGAATTGTTTACCAAATTCTTAAATACCAGATTAAGGTCGAAGAAGTGACGGAACTTATATTAAAAAAGTACAATTGGTAAATTTTTTATATGGGAAAAAGCCCGATGCGGAAGGCTTCCAAATTATATTGCCTAGGTTATTGCCGCAAATCCGAGATATTTTTTAATTGAAAAACCAAAGCCGGCTCAAAAGATAATTTGAACTCGGAGCGAATGCTCAAAAGCAAGATAGTTTCAGAAAGAACGCTTGCCTTGGGATATGGCCAGACGTCGAGCGAATAATTTCGTAGGTTTATAGCACACGGAAGGCCACATTCGGACAACGGTAGACGTTTTGAAAGTAGAAAGAAGTTTTCACTCGCGAGTTGTGATCGCTAAGGGAAAACATAAAAGAAAAGATAACGGCAAGAAGGCAGTGAGAGTTAAAACTAGGAAGGGGTATGATATAGGGTACAGCTACTTCAGAAGCATGAAAATCCCTCTACAGTTCGATTGAATACATTGGTCATAAAACATTTGGCTCTGCTTGTAACCCAAATTTTGTTAAATAACGTGACAATGGATGCACTATTCGATACAGAGGTACAACCAATTTCTTAGCGGAAAATGTTTTTAGGAAATAGTATTTTAAGCAATACCGAATGTTTGGGGTTGAAGGAACAGACGTTACTTCCGCCCAAGTCGAACAATGTGCATACATAGTAAACGTCGCATTAAATGTTCAGGTAAAAAATGAATACCAAAAGCTTTTTTTCTTCTTTGTGAAAAATCTGCAAACTAATTATTTTTAGGATGGATTTTTTTAAAGGTGGCAGGGGGTAAAATTAATTTTCAGACAGCCACAGTACAGTTCGATATGAATGAATAGGAAGAGACAGAAAAGCACCCTCCGGCAATTGAGCTGAAACACCCGAAGGTTTAAGAAAAACGCAAGTTGGAACAGTTCGTAAGTCGTTACGCTAAATTACTTCACGACGGTCCACGGTTAACCCAAATTGTAAACAACAGCATACACACATAAAATCTCCCCTGTACACCAAATACTTACCGCTAAAAAAGGAAAGAAGAAATAATCGAGAAGCACATAGCTCATATGTTATAAAATAAGGTTTTCTTCCATAAGTATCCCTTACGCTAATCCGGCAGAGCTACAACCTAAGAAAAATCTTCCACCATAGAACCATATACATGGCGTTTGGCAATGGAGTACCGAAAATTAAATAACCTTACTAAATATCCATTGCCCATAATCGAAGAAATAATTAGAAAGATTATGTCGACGAATTACATGACGAAGCTAAGTCTTACCTCCGGATATTTTCAAATGTGTGAAAATCAGATGATGTATCAAAAACTGCATTTCTTACAAATTCGGGACAGCATTCTTTCTGAGAATGCCGTTTGGCTTATGCGGAGCATCCGCCGTTTCAGAGGGCGATGGACATTATACTAAGGCCTGTAACCAGAAAAATCTATGTTTATTTACCTAGAGGATATGATTGTAACTAGCGAGGCTATAAACGAACATATTCAGGATTTACACGAAGTGTTTTGGCTTCTAAATGAAGCAGGATTAAAACTAAATGCATTAAAATGCAACCCAAGATTCCAAAGAAGAAATCGAAGCAGAAGAATTTCAAAGTAATGACAATAAGAAATTACCCGCTACTAAATACAGATCGTAGAACCCCTTTTAAAATTAAAAAGGAAGAAGGCCAGGTTTACTTCATGACGATTCTTGAAGCGATAGTTTGATCATAGAATCCGGCTTGCTAGCTGTTTCAAGAAACTACAACGTTGGAAAAACTTAAAACAGCGTTAATTTTGAAATTTCCAGAAAAGAACGGTAATTTTGAAATTGCCACAGTTACTTTAGATTATGCGGTACGAGCTGTGCTTATGCAAGACGGACAGCCAGTTGCATATTTTGCTGACTTCTAATCCAATTCAAAGTTCCTCCCAGTGGTTCAGAAGTTTCGAGTGAATTTTTGGAAATCACCCATTAAAATTTATTGAGATCATACCGCCGAGGGTCACTTGTTTTTCGAGAAGAATTCATCACTAAGACTTATTACACAGTCCAGTCACATTAATGTGACCACCACGTACTTTCCATGTCAGAGTTAAATAACCAATCACAGAAGGCAGGTGGCAGCACAGTGCAGTTGAGCGTATATAAAGGGTGTGTGAGGGCTTCGGAAAACATTTCAATCGTTGGCGTAATGCAGAAACGAAGCGATTTATCCGACTTCCAAAAGGGCATGATCATTGGCTTTCGGGCCAAGGGTGGAAGCATTTCCGAAACGGCTGAGTTTGTGAACTGTTCGCGTGCCGCCGTGGTAAAAGTGTACCGTGGATGGCAAAATGGGACTGTCCAAAATCAGCGACGTGGCAAATGTGGTGCACCACGGGCCATAGATGACAGAGGCGAACGACGGTTGCGGAGATGCGTTCGGGCAGATAGACGGGCTACCGTTGAGCAACTGACCACCAAAATGAACCAAGGGGCTACCAAAAGTGTCTCCCAAAGTACTATTCAGCGAACATTGCTGCGTCTGGGCCTCCGAAGCAGACGCCTGGTTCGTGCACCTATGCTGACTGCTGTTCATCGACGGCGAAGGCTAGAATTTGCACGCCAGTACAGCAGCTGGACGTCCACTGAGTGGCGACAGGTTGCGTTTTCGGATGAATCGCGTTTTATGCTCCATCGGACAGATGGACGTTGGCGTATAAGGCGTGAAACCTCTGAAAGGAACCACCCTGCAACCATTGCCGGAACGGTCCAAGCTGGAGGCGGGAGCATTATGGTCTGGGGAATGTTTTCCTGGCATTCTCTAGGTTCACTGATCATTGTGGAAGGCACAATGGATCAATACAAGTACGCATCTGTCCTTGCGGACCATGTTCACCCCTACATGCGCATTGTTTTTCCTCAGGATGATGGCATCTTCCAGCAGGACAATGCGAGGTGCCATACAGCTGCCAGTGTACGTGCGTGGTTCGAAGAGCACCAGGATGAGTTTACCGTCCTCCCCTGGCCAGCAAACTCACCTGACTTAAACCCAATCGAGCATCTGTGGGACCATCTCGATCGAGTTGTTCTCGCCATGGATCCTCAACCGCGTAATCTAGCGCAGCTGGCCACGGCATTAGAGTCGGCATGGCTCAACATCCCAGAGAACACCTTCAGGGACCTATGTGACTCTCTTCCTGCACGTCTCGCAGCAGTCCGCTCTGCGAAAGGTGGTTATTCTGGCTTTTGACAGATGGTCACATTAATGTGACTGGACTGTGTATATGGGCTCTTAAACTGAAAGAATACAACTTAACAATTAAGCATACTCCAGGAAAAGAGAACGTCATTGCCGACTCTTTGTCAAGAACAAAATTAGATCAAGAGGGAATGAACTTAAGTGTGTAATCTCAAAGTGGGTAGAAGTAATACCCCTCAAAAGAACTTCCTCTAAACCTGTTTCGGTTTCTTTCCTAAATAAATTTACTTTAAAACATGGGGCTCCACTAAAGGTAATTTCGGACAATGGAACGCAATTTGTGAGTCAAACTCTGCCGCAGTTGAATATCGCAGAAAGGTTAATTAAAAACATAGTTAAGATTATTCGCAGTTATGCAAAAAATTATCATATGTAGCGGAATAGCTATGTAAATGAACTTGCATTTGCCTTGAAGACGGCTAAACATGATACTACAGGGAAAACTCCGGCTGAATTTTTTATCGGCAGAAAGTTAAATACCCCAATGGATAGTTACAGCCGAAAACATCGCAGAGAGAACAACTCAAGCCGAAAACATCGCGGGATAAAACATCGTGGGACAAAAGATAGCAAAGAGAAAACATCGCAGTTCTAAAACATGGCGATACAAAATATCGTGGTCGAAAATAAAGCGGTTCAAAAACTTCGCAGTTTAAAAACATCGCCGTCGAAAATATCGTGGTAAAAAAAAGTACCTACAAATCATCGCATGACGGCATCTCACGCATGCGTTTTTCAAATCCCATACTGACATATTATGTAGTTGACTTTCGTCGTAACTAACGTAATCGACATCTAAAAAATTTATTACACTCTATGAATCTAAATGCTAACGACATTTTAAGAATAAACGGAAACAAAACAAAATATAATTTTCATTCAAACTATATCAGATAAACGAATGTGAAGGAAAGTAATTTAATAATTAACTAAGCAATTTTTATAGAGGTAACCTCATGCAGTTATTTATCATCCTTTTTATAAGCATTTTTAGACTGTATTTTTCATAAAGAAATTATCAGTAAAACTTTATAAAAAATTTAATTTGTTAATGACCCTTGTTACTTAACTGTATAAATTTAAAATTCTATTAAGTTCTATAAGTTACATTAATTTTCTACTCATTTTCAATTTTTAAATGCTTAAGTTTCCTTCTTATTTTTTCAGCAAAAATTTATTATTTCATTCAGAAATATAAAATATAGAATTAAAAGAATCTGTCTTTCCTTCTTGCGCTCCCAAATCATTATACGAACAAACATTTACAACTTTTCAAACCTGAAAACGCATGTGTGCGATGTTATAATCACTCGATGATTTGTAGGTACTGTATTTTTTACCAAGATATTTTAGATCGCGATGTTTTTAAACTGGGAAGATTTTGAAGCGCTTTATTTTCGTCGACGATATTTTGTATAACGATGTTTTAGAACTACAATGTTTTCTCTTTGCTTTCTTTTCTGCCACGATGTTTTTCGCCGTGATGTTTTCGGCGGACACCACCTCTGGATACACTATTTTTTGTTCTATAGAGGGTTGCAGAATTTAAGATGGAAGATGCGTTAATAAGTTACTGCCAGCTCAGATGCGACTTGTAGTCTTCGGCTTTGCATTATAATAACTGATATTTGAATAACTATGCAGGTTAATTGTCTAGCCTTTGATTGAACCTACTTTAACTTGTTTTGTCAAAAGTGCTGGCAGAGTTGCAAACACCTTCTGTTATCCTGACTACTAAAAAAGCACACAGAAGGAATATGATTGATCCTGACTATAGATGACGCTCGTTGTAACGACCTCTTGCGTCCTAACATAAAAACGCGTTATAGCATGTAGTTACTGTATAAGGTATTTTTCCCGCCTTCTTCGCATGCCTTCGTGGTGTAGTGGTAAGCACGCTCGCCGCGTATTCGAGAGGTCCGTGGTTCGAGTCCCGGCGAGGGCATTACTTATTTTTCACATCTCCTGCTTTCCGGAAAATACCCAATAACTCTACAATTGGCGAGCCCGAACTAAAAGAGGTGGTGGATGATGATTCTCTACCACCAGTATTTGCGATTGGGTCCCCTAATTCTAAATCGCGCTTTAAAAGAGGGACTGGAATTTCTCCCGCCTTCTTGGCGTGCCGTCGTGATGTAGTGGTCAGCACGCTTGGCGCGTATTTGAGAGAGTTCCGTGGTTCGAGTCCCGGCGAGGGCATTGCTCATTTTTCATCTCTCCCGCTTCGAAATAACCTAATGGCTCTACAACTGTAATGAAAATGCGTTTAATATACGGAAATCGAATGGTGATATTTTGCATAAGACGTTCGAAGGGAATGGCTTCTGCAGTGGCAGTTCTTACAACGAGCGTAGACTGTATGTGATATTCTTTTTTTTTATGTGATGTCCTTTCATGCCCATCTTTATGTTTCAATACACATCAAATAAATTTCTATTTCTGATAAACTCTGAGATTATCTGTAAAAGCCATATACAAAACTTATCATAAATAGCAGCATTTCTTTGCAATATTTGTTTCAACTAAGCTTGAAGGAAAACATCACTATAAGCTCTGAGTTCTTTAACATTCTTGATTTAAATTTATCTAGAATTAAGTACTGCTCATTTTCAAATTTCTAGTTCAAAATCTAATTGAAAATACTTCTCTATCATAATAACATTTTCATATAAAACTGTAAACCCAACTTATGAAGTATTTTTCAAATATATATCAGCATCGTTTTGAACAAACATTCTACCATTAAATTCGTTTACTATAATTTAATATTACTTTCAGTTATATTTTAATAATTCGTTAACTATTATAATTTAATACTAGTTTCAAGTATAATTTAATAATTCTTTAACTATAATTTAATACTAGTTTCAGGGAAACTGCTCATTAATTCTCCTCGATACAACTTCAGAAAAGTTGTTTAACATCTATGGAATGTTGTGACTGGTGCATATGAAACTCATTTTAAAGGAATATTATGAAGATCTTCAATTTTTCATTCACGGAATAAAATATCAAACGACAATTTAAAAACTAAGTTGATAACTTAAGAATCAAAAACAACTTCGCAGTTGATAATAGATATTAAGCACAACGCTAGACAAAAAGAAAATCTACCTTAATGAAATAGCCCACAAGCGGATGAGCGGTTAAGTCGCTGAACACTAATGGTTCTGTCCGAGGCTCGAATCCCAGCGTTTCCATGGTTTTCCCTATGTGTAATGTGCATACGAGCCAGTTCCCTTAGAAAGTCCTCCACAAAGGCTATTTCTCCCCTTAGACAGCTAGCGCTCGAGATTTTACCCTAATCATATGAAACCGAAAAACTTATTTTTCTGAGGAAGAAGTTGTAGAAATTCAATAATTTACTGGATTCGAAATTCTTCATTCCCATTTTATTGAATGCAGGTTAATTAAAATAACTGACTCCATTTAAATTGTTTTAAAATTGTTCTAAAATTTTTTAATCCTTAATTGCAAGTAAAACATTACATATGATATATCTTTTAATTAAAAAATAATAAGCTTTCAAAATTTAATTAATTAGAAACTGACTTTGTTTACCATCAACAATCTTGTCAATATCAAATAGTAAGTCTGAAACTACGATTTTAATAAAATGGTTTAACTATGCATCATCAAAGTTATTTCAAAGATCTCTTTTTGAAATCTTCGTCTTAGAAAATAGTTATTCATACAGATAAATGGTAGCAGACAGAATCATTATCTATCTGAAGTGAAAGGTAAATTTGCAAAAGGCAACAAGCCTAATATTTAAAGCTCGTTTCTTCTCATAAATTTTCTGTGTTGCTTTGCAATTCAGTAACTTTAGAATTCTGCTTCAGAAATACTTTCAAAGCCAGTATTAGTGGGTGACGAAAAAATATCAAAATTAAAATCATTTTGAGAAAAGTTTTGAAATGCAAAATAACTTCTTCCTGCAATCTACTTATTTCTTCTATCAGCTTTTCATTTCAGGTAGACTTTTCTTTTTTCAGATTTTAAAATTTTTTATTCGTTCTAATTTTTGATTCGTTATTTTTTATTTAGATTTAAAGTTTAAATTCCAACGCTTTCATTTTCAGATAATAATCAAATGAGTATGAGTTGAATAAATTATTAATATGATTGTTCTGTCCTTGAAGATTTATATTTATTTCACTCAAACGCAAAATTTAAGGTTTCATATTCAGTCCTTATCACCAAATTTTGGAAATAGTTCGTATCTAACCCCCTCTCAAAGAATAAATCAATTTCGCTTTGCAAATAGAGTGCATAACTAAGCAACTTAATCAGTGAAGCTCCAATTAAAAACATTATCACCATATTCGCTTTTTGGGTCTTAAAACATTTCTTAAACTGATGTATTTCATTTCTGAAGATCTAATAAAATGTGCATTTATAATAACCTGTATAACGACAGTGGTTATTTTTTAAACATTTGTACGTAATTTGCTAAGTGCAAATTGAAGCGAGAAATAATTTTGCACTGTAGTTTTAATCACTTATCTACCAGTTTATTATGCAGAGATTTAAACCAAGACTCTTTTGGCTTATAATCTCGATCTATCATCTCAATACTAAGCACAGCTCGAGTTCCGTTAGTGTTTTTTTTTTTTTCAATAGTCTCAACTATTGGGATAATTAACCGAATAATAAATGTTTCCAGTTTTATTGTGAGATAATTATCCCGTATTCTTCCTAAATTTGAGAACTTACATTGAGTACACTAAATTAAATATATCGGTGCTAAATCCTTGAAATACTTCAACACTTCAAAAGAATGTGATGCCCTAACATATGTCCACAAAATTATCCATAATGGCATAAAATTGGGAAAACAAATAGGAAATGTCTCAGAAAGAGCGAAAACTGCCGTAATGGCTAATGAAAAATTTTAAATGAAACTGAGAAACAGTAATGATTTTAAGTCTTTTTATTAGCATCAACATATTACGTTGGAAACGCCATCCATTTTGTCGTAGTCTCCCAACTCGTGTTAATTTTTAAAGAATAACTCCAGCTTTGACTATCCTTTTGAACAACATACAGAATTGAAAAGTTAAAGCATTTTCGTTTAACTTAGCTTTCATCTTTGGGTGAATTATTCACCATTGAGAGGTGAGTCACCAAATATTTCGGCCGTTAAATCCGCTTCCTGTAGTTTAATATTATAGAAATGCCTTGACATTCCAAAAGTACCCTCTAAATTTACTTTTTAGCTTAGACAATTTTTTGCAGGTGGAATTTAACAGCATTATTTGCTCTGTAAAACTGTGTAACATAGCTGAAAAAATACAAATGAAAGAAGGACGAAAGAAGGCTAAGAAAAGAAACACGTATAAAGCACCAAAAGGAAACGAGCAGAACGTATCTCCTAGAGAGTATAAAATGTTTTGTTCTTTCCTATAAAAACAAAAAAAATTTAAATTTGATTTTTATACTATGTAAAAGGGATAAAAGTAACATTCAGTGATACTATTGCCACTCTATCACTTTCTTATAGCATAATATTTTTGCAAGTCTTATGTTATTATATAATTTTCCTTTTGTTTCATGATGTCTTGTTTCTGCAAATAGATTTAAGTAACAAAAATTGAAACTAAGATAAAGATAGATTGAAACTAAGATAAAATTGAAACTAAGATAAAGATAAAATGCTTAAGAGGCATTTTATCTCTGCTTCACTGCTCACGACTTATCTTTTATTTTAACAAAGGAAAATTTAGTGTGAGAGTTTACACTAATGATGTAAGATAAATCTACCTATTTAAGCTGTAGTAACTCATTTAGCTCTTTTAATTTAACAATTTTGCAACATATGCTGCTGTTATGTATTACTTATTTCAGTTGTGATTTAAGTTGTTTTAAAGGTAATGATTTACCTTATTTTGCTTCAGACTTAAAGTTTAATTTGTTCTCTTGACAGTTTTGGTTAACGCTGATTTTAAGTTGCTTGTGTAATTAATTTTTCATCTTTACTTTTGGTTGGTTAACTATTTAAATTCTGTTTAGTTAATTATTTTTCTTAACTTTGGTTGTTAATGTTAATCTTTTGATAAGTTGATCCTTAAGGTCAATCTTTTTAAAGTTTTGTTTACACAAGTTGGTGTTTAAAGTTAATTTAAGTTTTCTATTATGCCCTCTTTTCTGCTAAATTTGGGATCCATATTTTCTGACTTTGGTGGTCGTTTTGGTGTTGTGGAGAATATATAAAAATTTTGATACTTGATTATTGTATTTTAGCTGAAGTAATTTTTATTTCTTACTATGGTGGTCGTGTTTGGTGTCGGAATAAACCCAAGAAAATTATCTGTGAAATTATTATATTTTTATTTAAGTACTTATCAGTATTGAAGTTAATTTGTTGTAAATTCTATAATTAACTCTTATCCCTTCAAAACTTTCGAATTCAGTCCGTTGCCCTTCCAAAGTGATTTATAGACTTGTTTTCGATTTCTTCACCCGCTAGACGGTCATCTGTGTAACCTCTGTCAACATTAGTAAAAATTGCACCCTGCGGAGAGGCTAGTTTCTACATTACTAACTCTGCCGCAGGGTCAGGTTGGCGGGTTGTTTTTGCTTACTCGCAGGTTTTTCCTATGCTGGAATGGGACCCCTCGTCGAGGCTAGCAGCGATTCGTCGCCAAGTCATGGAGCTCTTTCTACCTTGGACTGCACCTTCCTGCGTGGTTTTTCCCTGGGGTTGCCGGGCTGTTGGCGGTTTTACTACCATCAAAAATCGCCAATCAAGCGGTCTTGGCGTTTCGAGTAAAAAGGCTGGGGAGCTGACGAGGAGGACTGACGGGAGATTGACATGCAGCCATTTTGACGGAAGGAGACGGAGCTGAAAGCGTCAGCGTTATCAGAGAAACATCGATGTCGGAAGAAATAGACGAGAGAAGGATACTATGGAGGGCGACGAAAATGTCCAAACTTAACTAATATATATTTTTTTTTCTCTCCTTAGAAAAACCCATGTTTACAACCAGTTACCATATCTACAATGTATTTCTCCAAGTCAATTCACTGTTTGGATCGTCACATTTTGTAGCTCAATGACTTTGGCCGAAGTTCGTATGTCTACAATGTTAAATTCCCTGTTGGAATTGGTATGAATATTTATTACTTTTCCACTACACCGCCACCATGTACAATTCTGTATTAATTCAAAGTATCTTAAATAAATGCTATATTTAATTTTAACTTCTTGTAATGTTTTCACTTTAATTTAGAACACTGGACCCTACTGTTTTATGACACAACGCAAAATTAATTATTCTGTTGGAGCTCATGGTCACTATTTACGATTGATTTGAACACTAATTTTACAGTATATATAGTGTTTATCATGTTGTCACAAACTTTACACATTCATGTTATTGAGAATTGTTTATCCAAATATTGACTTATCATTTGGTATTGAACTTAAAACCTATACACAAACTCATAAGAATTAAAAGCTCCAACAAGAAAATGGTGCCGTGACCTCGCGAATTTTGTTATATGCAATTTGTATTTTATGTTGTATTTGGTATGCACAAAAAAGGTGCCATGTATTCTAATTTATCATTTTTGGTCCAGTGTAATTTTTAAAATTGCTTTTGCTAAGAGTGGTGGCAGTGTTATTATTAATTACTGGTAATATTTTCTTTATGTTGATAATTGATATGAATAATATTTCATAGTATAATATTTTTATGAGTACTGTTAAAAGTGCTGTTAATTGTGTAATTAAGCTACACTATTTGCTTATATATATTTTGCTGTACTGTTTACCAGTGTTACATTATTTACACAAAATTAGTAGTTTATTTACACAAAATTAGTAGTATTGTATTATATTGTGTTACACATTTATGAGTTAAATTGGTTAATATGCCTACTAAAAGGAAGAGTTTAACTCCAGCGGCAACTAGAATGCCTGTAATTAACCGTTTAACTGGGGGTCGGAATCCTCAGCCAACTGCAAATAGAATCTCAGTTTTTGGGGCTGATCCTTTGGTGTCAATTCCCATTTTTACTGGGGCAGAAGGTACTACTCAACTTAATGATTTTCTTGACAGAGTCAATTTAGTTGCAGCACATGTAGGCTGGGCTGACTCTGATAAGTTGACTGCTATTCGTGTGAAATTAGATGGAGAAGCTGCTGCGTTTATTCGCAATAACCCTCGTCTCAAGAATGAGACTAAGTTGGAAATTGTGGTTGAGGCTTTAAAGGACAGATTTGCTACTGTTCAAAATTTACATGCTAATATTAGAGCATTAATTCAAGCCTTTCAGAAGCCTAGAGAAAGTGTTAGGCAGTTTGCTGCTAGAATAGAGGCACTCTCTTGTAAAACAGTACCTGTCGATAAAGTGGAAGATCCCACTGTGGAAAGTCAGAGACTTGATTTACTCTTGTCTGTTTTTCTTGAGGGCCTTCATTTACATTTGAGGCGACTGTTATTACCACAGAACCACAAAACATATGTAGCAGCTAAGAAACATGCTATAGCAGAAGAAGAAGTTTGGTTTAAAACCCATGCAGATGAGCTTAATAATGTTCACTCTGTAGAAGTGAATGCAGTTTCCACTCCAGGTGTTACAGTTAAGGCTGCACAGGCTAATAGTTCCAAAGATGAACTCACAGCAGCAATTAAAGCACAACAGGAAAACATAGTTACTTTAACTAACATGTTAGGAAACTTGCAAACTCAAGTACAATCATTGATGTCTAAGTCTACAGCTAAGAGTAGACAGGTTGGTCCTCGTTGTTATAGATGTAATAGGTTAGGCCACTTAGCGAGGAATTGTATGGTAAATCTATCTCAGGGTACTAACAACAATGTTAGAACTAGACAGTATGGTAATGCTCGACAGCTAGGAAATGCTAGTGTAACTCCCAACGCACACCAGGTTGCAGGGCAGGTTAATTCGAGGAACACTACTCAGTTAAATCCTCAGGCTCCAGTTTTTAACCAGAATTTAAACTAGTAAGGGGTAGGGAGAGCAATTCCTTCAGTTCATCCCATGAAGCCCTTTTGAAGGTACCATCAGTGTATTCAGTTTCTTTAGGTGAAGCACCTCTTCCTATAGTAAATGGCTCAATTTTGGGTAATAAACTCAAATTTTTATTAGATTCAGGAGCTACTGTAAATTTACTAAATGCTAGGTATATGAAATGTTTTGGCAAGAAAGTAAAAATTGAAACATGTGAAACTTATTTAAAAGGCATTTCAAGCAACAAAGTGTTAGTTAGGGAAAAAGTTTTGTTACCTGTCAAATTTCAGGATCAGATTTTTCAAACTGAATTTCTTATTATTGATAGTTTATCTGATCAATATGGTGCACTTTTAGGAACACACTTTTTAAGTCTAAACAAACTTTGTATTGATTTCAGTTCATCAAATTTGATAGGTCCACACATATTGGTGCCTTTGCACCTTCACATGTCTGCGCCAAGTGCTGATGCTTCAATTAATTGCATGTCACCAAATAACTCGACTAATGATATCTTTTGCTATTCTGTGAAAAAGCATAAACTTCCTCCTTTCTCTGAAAATATTCTAAAAGTTTCAACTTCCCTTTTACCTTTTTCTCAACCTTCTGTACTTATTGAACCTCTTCCTCACCATCAGCACGCCAAATTCAGTGTAGCACGTTCAGTGAATAGTAAACAACGTTCAAATGAATTTTTTATTAAAGTGGCAAATTTCTCTCCTGATATTGTACACATTAACAAAGGTATGAAACTAGCCACCTTGGCTCCTGTTAATGTTAAAACACCTGATATTCAGCCAGTATTTTCTACGAGTCTTGAGACTGGTGAGCAGTTTGAACCCTGGGGAGGTCAGTTTGACTTAAGTCATTTACCTGAACAACAGAGACATGAACTTATGATTCTTTTAGATCAGTACAAAAACATTTTTGCTTCTTCTGTCACTGAACTTACTGGTTGTGATACAATTTTACACAACATTAATTTAAAAGACAACATTCCTGTCAGACAGAAACCTTACAGAGTTCCTTATCATTTAAGGCAAGAATTAGATAAGCAGATTGCTGAGCTGTTAGAGGCAAAAATTATTGAAGAAAGTGATAGTGCATATTCTGCTCCTGTGATTTTAGTTAGAAAGCAAGATGGGAGTTATCGTTTAGTAACAGATTTTAGGAAATTGAATGAGAAAACAGTTGAGGATAGTTTTCCATTACCTAACATGATAGAATTGATTGAAGGTTTAGGGAATGCTACTTATTTTTCCACATTAGATTTAACTTCAGGTTTCTTTCAAATGAAAATACACCCTGATGATATTTATAAAAGTGGTTTCACTACTCCTTCTGGACATTATCATTGGACACGAGTCCCATTCGGGATGCGTAATGCGCCCAGTTCCTTTCAGAGACTGATGTCAATAGTTTTGGCAAATCTATCGCCTTTACAGATAGGCATTTATATAGATGATATAGTGATAGCTTCAAATACTTTCGAGGAACATTTAAGCAAATTAAAAATTGTATTTGATAGACTTACTGCACACAACTTAAAACTGAAACCTTCTAAATGCAATTTTCTCAGAGACCAAATTACATATCTAGGTTATAAAGTATCTCAAGGTAAAGTGCAGCCTGATGATAAAAACCTTAAGGTTATCAGTAGTTTTCAGGTGCCTAAAAATAGAAAGGAAGTTAGAAGATTTTTAGGTCTGGTAGGATTTTATCGTAGATTTATTCAAAATTTTGCTCACAAAGCCTTACCTTTAACTGAACTGACTAAAGATAAAGTAACCTTTAAATGGACTGATGAGGCTCAACAGGCTTTCGACAACTTAAAAGCTGAACTTTTAACTCAGCCTATTTTGGCTTTACCAGATTTTACAAAACCCTTCGCTTTGTGTACTGACGCTTCAAATTATGCTCTAGGAGCCATTTTAGGTCAGGAGGATGAGAATAAATTTTTACACCCTATCTGTTTTGCCAGTAGAAAACTAAAGGGTCCTGAAATTAATTATAGCACTGTGGAGAAGGAAGCTTTGGCTGTTGTATGGGCTACTGCTCATTTTAGGCAATATCTTTTAGGCAAAAGTTTTACAGTTTATTGTGATCAGGCTTCACTTTCCCATGTATTAAAGTTAAAAGATCCAACATCTAGGATTGCTCGCTGGATAATGGGGTTGTCTCAGTATGACTACAAAATTGTTCATAAACCAGGAAAATTAAATTCCACTGCTGATTATTTATCCAGATCTGTAAATGTGGCTGAACAAGTACAAACTTCTACCACCCCTGATCTTTTACACACCATTAAAGAACAACAAGCTGTTGATCCTTATTGTATGCAAATAAAAGAAGATTTAGAGAATAATAGAATTCCAAAACCTCCTTCACAGATCTTCTTCATTGAAAATGATACCTTGTATTGTAAATTTAAAAATCCTAAGGCTCGTTGGCAAAAACAAAACAGAATAGTGTTACCTAAAACATTAGTTCCAAAAATTCTGCAACAAAATCATGATTCACTTGTAGCTGCTCATTCTGGTTTTCATAGAACCCTTCATAGAATTCAGAAAGCATTCTTTTGGAAAAACATGCATAAGCAAATTCTTAATTATGTGAAATCTTGTCATTCTTGTATACAGAAACGTGGTTTTAAGGCATCACACAAAGCTTCATTAATGAGAGTTCCAATAGCAAATAGACCTATTGAACGTATAGCCATGGACATTGTAGGCCCTCTGCCCATGACACTTTCTGGACATAAATATATATTGGTTATTACAGACTATTTCACGAGATGGCCAGAGGCTTATGCTTTACAAAATTGTTCATCTGAAACCATAATTGAGAAACTTGAGCTGTTTATTGCTTCTCATGGGGTACCACAACATATAATCACAGACAGAGGTACCAATTTTATATCACAGGCTATTAATGAAGTTTATCAGAAATTAGGAATTTGTAAACACACCACTACAAGTTATCATCCACAATCAGATGGTGTCGTAGAAAGATTAAATGCAACTCTTATTAATTCATTAAGTCACTTGGTTTCTGAAACTCAAGAAGATTGGGACAGGCATTTACCGTTTGCTTTATTAGCACATAGAACTGGAAAGCATCAGGCATTAGATGAGTGCCCAGCGTTTCTCTTGTATGGCCGAGATTTAACGTTACCAGTGGATATGTTGACTCAGTCTAAATTTAAGACTTATGATGATACTAAAACTTATGCGAAAGATTTACTTGTCAGACTGCAAAAATCATTTCAGGTAGTTAAGACAAATTTAACTACTGCAGCTGAGAAACAAGAAACTACTAGAGAGTCAAAAGCTTATCATAAGGACATACAGCTAGGTGATACAGTTTACTTATACACTCCTGTAGTACAGCCAGGAACGGCTAGGAAGCTGTGTAAATTTAACAAGGGTCCTTACCGAGTTGTTGAGAAGTTATCAAAGGTTAACTTCAGGATAGAGTTAGTGACTAAACCACACACACGACAGGTGGTACATGTTGATCGTTTAACCAAGGTGCCAGCAAGAATTATATTTCCTACTTTAGAGATCTCTGATCAAGATCGTTCTTCTGCTGGTCAACCTAGTGACACTACTACACAATTGCCTTACAATTTAAGGCCCAGAGATGCTCATGGATTTGTAACGAGTAATTGAACTTTATACTGTTGTACATATTGGTAGGGTAGGAAAGTTTCTGCCTTAATTGAAGTTCTAGATTTTGTAACAGTTCTTATTTAGTTTTGTTTGTTTATTTCTTTTGTTGCGCTGCGTGACTTGTTTTGTTGACTTGGGTTGTTTGACCTTATCTAGTTCATGTTTTGTCAGGAATTGCAACTTACTACTCTTTATATCCTGGTTTGTTTTTCTTTGAGAGCTTAGTGGCTGGTCCACTTTGTTTTTCCTTCACGTTAATGTTTCGAAATTGTTTGTTTACCTTACTAAGGGACGCCTTAGTGTCTTTCGGCTTATTATTTTTGAGTAGTTGGTTGTTATTTCTTGCTCACACGTGTATATTGTGTTTTGGTCGATTACACTTGCCTACTTATTTAGTTTTATCATTTGTGGGCTTGTTGAATAACCTAAGTTCAACTGTTAGTTAAGTTACGTTACTTACAGTGGTAGTTTTCACTTATGTATTGGGGTGTTGCTTTGATTTAAGAAGACGTTTGTATCTCGTTTCGGGTAGAATTTTTGTCTTGTGTTTTTATTTAGTTTTGCTTCACCTTTTGAGGTAAGGTGAAGGTAGTTTGCACTCAGGTGATTGTTCAATTTCTTGTTATTGAAGGCCTGTTTTGAGTAACACGCCTCTGCTCGTGTTAGAGCTCTGTTCTTTTAGAGTGTTTATTTGTAAGTTTTTATTGTATTGCTCGTATTTTTTGTTACAATTTTTTTGGATTAGAGTTGATTGTTGGTTTACATTTCTCAGGCTTAAGCTTAGTTTGGAAGTGTTTTATTTTGTTGTAAGTAGTATTGTGGATTCTGATTCTGAGTTTCCGGTGGTAGGGTTATTATTTTGTTTTACTTAAAAGTTAATTGGTAAAAATCCTTTTTGTATTTAGTATTCTTTCGTCAGTTTAACAGCTGGCTCTGGTTCAAGTAATGAGTAATTTCTGCCATTGTCACCACTGCTTAGGTTTAACTTTTTATGTGTTTTGTAAAGTCAGAGGTTATTGATTCTTTTCGAAAAATTTTGGTAAACCAAAATTTTTCTTTTCGGAACGGGGGAGGATTGTTATGTATTACTTATTTCAGTTGTGATTTAAATTGTTTTAAAGGTAATGATTTAACTTATTTTGCTTCAGACTTAAAGATTAATTTGTTTTTAATTTTTTTGTAGTTGAACTTAAGTTTCTTTGGCTTGTTGAAAAGTAATTGTAGTCATTTAATTTGTTCTCTTGACAGTTTTGGTTAACGCTGATTTTAAGTTGCTTGTGTAATTAATTTTTCTTCTTTACTTTTGGTTGGTTAACTATTTAAATTCTGTTTAGTTAATTATTTTTTTTAACCTTGGTTGTTAATGTTAATCTCTTGATAAGTTGATCCTTAAGGTCAATCTTTTTAAAGTTTTGTTTACACAAGTTGGTGTTTAAAGTTTAATTTAAGTTTTTCTGTTATGCCCCCTTTTCTGCTAAATTTGGGATCCATATTTTCTGACTCTGGTGGTCGTTTTGGTGTTGTGGAGAATATATAAAAATTTTCATACTTGATTATTGTATTTTAACTGAAGTAATTTTTATTTCTTTCTATGGTGGTCGTGTTTGGTGTCGGAATAAACCCAAGAAAATTATCTGTGAAATTATTATATTTTTATTTAAGTACTTATCAGTATTGAAGTTAATTTGTTGTAAAATCTATAATTAACACTTATCCCTTCAAAACTTTCAAATTCAGTCCGTTGCCCTTCCAAATAGATTTATTGACTTGTTTTCGATTTCTTCGCCCGCTAGACGGTAGTCTGTGAAACCTCTGTCAACATTAGTAAAAATTGCACCCTGCGGAGAGGCTAGTTTCTACATTACTAACTCTGCCGCAGGGTCAGGTTGGCGGGTTGTTTTTGCTTACTCGCAGGTTTTTCCTATGCTGGAATGGGACCCCTCGTCGAGGCTAGCAGCGATTCGTCGCCAAGTCATGGAGCTCTTTCTACCTTGGACTGCACCTTCCTGTGTGGTTTTTCCCTGGGGTTGCCGGGCTGTTGGCGGTTTTACTACCATCAAAAATCGCCAATCAAGCGGTCTTGGCGTTTCGAGTAAAAAGGCTGGGGAGCTGACGAGGAGGACTGACGGGAGATTGACATGCAGCCATTTTGACGGAAGGAGACGGAGCTGAAAGCGTCAGCGTTATCAGAGAAACATCGATGTCGGAAGAAATAGACGAGAGAAGGATACTATGGAGGGCGACGAAAATGTCCAAACTTAACTAATATATATTTTTTGTCTCTCCCTAGAAAACCAGTACCATATCTACAATGTATTTCTCCAAGTCAATTCACTGTTTGGATCGTCACATTGTGTAGCTCAGTGACGTTGGCTGAAGTTCGTTTGTCTACAATGTTAAATTCCCTGTTGGGATTGGTATGAATGTTTTTTTTTACTTTTTCCACTCCACCGCCACCAATGTACTTATTGTAAATTATTCAGTATATTTAAATAAATTTCCATATTTAATTTTAACTTCTTGTAATGCTTTCACTTTAATTTAGAACACTGGACCCTACTGTTTTATGACACAACGCAACATTAATTATTCTGTTGGAGCTCATGGTCACTATTTACAATTGATTTGAACACCTATTTTACAGTATATATTGTGTTTATCATGTTGTCACAAATTTTACACATTCATATTATTGAGAATTGTTTATCCAAATATTGACTTATCATTGGGTATTGAACTTAAAACCTATACACAAACTCATAAAAATTAAAAGCTCGAACACTGCCCTATAGTTAAATGGATATCAAATAGAAAAAAATATCAAACTTGATATTTTGGTTTATGAGAGAAATGACTTATTGCATAAAAATTGCTGAACAATGGACATAAAACTGTTTTCTGAGAATTTATTCAGGGTAATGTTGTAATTGCTTTTTAAAAAAGCTTGTTTTAACCATTCGCAATTCTAAACATTTAGATTTATTTGCACTTAGAGAATTACTTGAAATTTATGAAACCAGCCAAATACTTGACACCAAATACTTGACAATATTTGTCACCCATAAGCTTTGCTGCTATTTTGAAACCCATTGTTGCCGTAATAAAATGATTTGCTTTCTTATTTTCTTTAATGATCTAACTTTTGTGGTATAAATCTAGCTAATAAATTTTAAATCTGGTTAATAAAAGCCGAATAAACATATCTCATTATCAATAGACTGAAAACTATTGTTCAACTCATATAAAGGGGGGAATTTCAAATATTGATGCATACTAAATTTTTTTCTATAACCAAATTAAATTGGTACTCTTTAAAACCGAGTATCTGGTCATATCGCAGTCAGGTGATTCTAATTTTATCATTCAACAGGAAATTATTTTTTTACTGACCCTGAGTCACTCATTTGGTAAGTGTAGACTACTATGTATGGATTCAATGTCCTACCATGCTTAGACCTTTAGAAATGCTGTGAACTATTAGAGATTTCTGGATAGTATTGATGATAAGTTCCACATCATTTTACTTCACTGAGCCACATCTCGTTCACGAAAACAAGGAGCTAACGATTGCTTTTGATTACATGTAAAACGTTAGTCTACACTGCCCCGAAAACCGTTATTTTGGTCGGAACGAACACCGGAACTGAACCGAAAAACAAATATCGGTTCGATTATCTTCAGTCATTTTGTTACTGTAACAAGCTTATCAATATTTTCTAATTTAACTTCAACCATATAATTATCATCATTACATATACATTGCTTCTCGATTTCCTGTTTTGATGTTCACTAGTATTTTTCTGTTTCAGTGTCGCATGAAACTACTTGTAGAACGCAGAATTAATTCAATTGAATGAAGTATAGAGGATTTTATATAGTTATATTTTTTGCATCTCAGCATGCGATCATCCACCGATATTTGATCAGACTGTTTAAATACACAAACCAGCTTTATCCAAGTGCCCCGCAACCTGAACAAAGAAAGGGATTCAGATGTATGCATAATAATACGTATTATCTGTTTATTAAACAGAGATACGTATTATTATTGATCAGGAGTCGTAAAACGGTTAGTGACAGTCAGTATTAATTAATGGAGAGTGAGTACAATGGTCAACTAGATGTAAACAGTCAATTAAGGAATAAATTAAAAATCACACGTAACTCTCAACCGGCTCTCTATTCTTTTCTTTTGCACCCCAAACTCAGTTGCGCCTGTGGCGGCCACCTTTTTCGCCTGCTGATGTTACTGATAGCGTAAGTACCTTGTATTCATTTTTAAAATCTATTTGTTATGTAGACTAACAGCACATTTTCTCAGTATTTATTTTAAAACTTGTCTATGATCTGTTCGATTACATACTAATTGAATTTTGATGATACATAAATTGAGGATTAGGAGATAGCAGTCAACAATGATAGATTTATCGGTATTTACTTCGAAAAACATTAATGCATAGATACATATATATGCTAATCTGACGGAGAAGAAAATTAGCAGGCGTAGCTGACGATAAGACACTTAATTCTTCTTTATGCCTTCTATAAGACACATGATTTTGGTTCAATATGCACCCAACAAATTCGTATATCTTATATATCTTGAAGCAATGAATAAAGAAGAGTGAGAACAGCACGTTGCCAACAGCAAGCAAATCGGGGCGAAAAGATACTGCCTATTAGTAGCAGTATTTATAATTTTGATTTTTTTGCTTAAATCCTAGATCTGCGATTGCGAAATTAAAAAGACTAATGCTAAAATAAAGTTAATAATTTTGAATTACATATTTTATATCTTAAATATTCTACTCCTTCATAGAGAAAAAGGCTTGGAATGTAAAGACTTTTCAGAAAATAAGCATTACAACGTTAGGAAAATGAAAATAAATATAATTTTGAGAAAAATCATAAAATTTTTATCTAAATTTTGAATATAAAACTTTTGAAAAACAAATACAAAATTTAGAGTTCTGCTGAAATCACCAGTCCAAATTTAAAAGTTTAAAAGAAATAATCACAGTTCTTGAAAACGTTTTGCTTGAATATCATAATGTAATTTTTACAGTCCTTGTCTTAAAAGTTTTCTGTAGAAACTGCTGTATTAATTATATTTCCACGGTAATAAAACACGGTTTAAACACGGTTCTTTTACACGGTAATAAAATTTTATTAAAATTACTTATTTACTCATAATAAAATAAGCCACAGTTTTTTATTGTAAACTATGTAAAATGAATTTTAGAAATTAATAACATGGAATGTTAATAAAATACAATAAACTAACTGAATAGCTTTGATTGAAAAGGGATGGTCCTCGCAAAGCGAATCAGTGTGATGTGATGTTGATGGTTGTGAGAAGCTTAGATACAAGAGAAATTAAAAATTTCTTATCTTTTAACGTTGCTTAAATAAATCGAAGTTATTAATTTTGATGTATGGTCATACAATTCTTCAAATTACATAGCTGAATTAAAAACATAAATACACAAAATTTCAAATTAAAACGAATAGCTTGTACATTCAAATTTAGTCTTAAAATTTAGTAAATAAAAGAAATTTTACATTACAATAATAATTTTAAAAAAATTTCAGTTTGACAGAAAATAAAATTTGAGCGTAATTTGACACAATTAATGTTTTGAATCTTCATAGTCATATTTGTTTGTGGAATGCTTTAAAAAACTTTTCTCACAATGTCACAAATATAAAAATTTTGAATACCATTTGTTTTAAATAAAAACGGTAAATGTCAAAATTTTGTAATTAATTATCATTATTATAACTTGCATTTTAACATTATCCTAATAGTATTAGTGAAATTTTGGTTTCTAGTATTATTATTATTATTATTACATTTCTAATTTTCTTATTTTTACACAAAACTGGAAGACCCCCATAGCGCTTTCAAAATGCAAACATATCCATTTGCTGGGCAAATCCGCATTAACTAACTGATGTATTAATTCACTAGTGGTTAAAGAGATGCTGTGGAAGTCGTTTATAAACGTGCTCTGATCCTTATAGTAGTAGGGCTTACTTGTCTAACTTTTGTGTGAAAACTGGAAGAGTAGTGACTGCACAGAAGAAGGGTTAAAAGTATCCTTTATTACAATCTTTAATTACTTACGATGCGTCAACTCGACGCTAACAAACTACGCCTCTGCTTGGGCAGTAACTAAAATCACTAAGAACTAAACTCAAAATTTGAAGATATTCACCAGCAGTAGAATTTCGCTACAGGGCTCAGACTATCCTATTTCCTAAAAGAGCGTTACAAATCTAGTGGCAGCAAACTAATAGCTGTTACGCCACGTTTAACCAGCAATCAGTGCTAAGCAGAAAGTCATGGTAAAGAAGCACAGAGTTTGCCCACACTCTCTAACTTTTCCTTCTAGACCTTGATACTTAAACCTTTTCTCCAACTGGTAGAACTTGCATTACTTCACGTGCGCTACAAATTTAAATATTCTGGCATTGGCAATTGAGGGAATGAAGGCTTATAGGAAATAAACTTCAAATTAAATTAAACTGGTTATTTAAAATAAATATAAATCCCTACAAAGGCAACTAACTTTTTTAAATTAAGGTTAAGGCATTCCATTATGTTAAAAAAAATAAAACTTCTCTCTGTTACATATAAAAAATAATAATGATAATTATATATAAAAAAATTAATATTTTTTCATAAAAAGAGGGCTTTTAAAACTTATCTTAGTATATTCTATCTCTGCATAAAATTATTAAGTACTCACGACACTATTCAATATTACAGTTTTCATATTTTATATTGACCCTCAAAAGCAAACCTTTTATTATACTTTTCGATACCAATTTTTTTAAATTATGTTATTGATTTTTCTATTCAAATCATTCTCAAAATAATTGTAAAATTCTTAGCGATAATTCAAAATTTTTAAC
>KK115776.1:44395-136127 GCA_000611955.2 Stegodyphus mimosarum | reverse complement strand
AAATTGGTTAAAATTTAATTAACAACTACTAATAACATCATGCAGTATGCCGCAAAATTAATTAATTAATCAAGAGATTTTTAAAATAAGTAGAATTAATAACAGTTCAGAGTGGTGAACTTTCTAACAAAAAGGCCCAAATTAAAACACCAATTTTCCCCCCTAAACAAACTTATATGAAAGGAAACTAATATAAAAAATAAAATAAAAGAGAGCTAATATAAAATAAATGAAAGCTTATATAAAAAATAAAAGGAAGCTAGTATAAAGAATAAAATAAAATTGGCATAAAATTAAATAAGAATTGATAATTCTTTGGTCTTTGTCAAGGAGGAACCAAAAGGATTATCAACTGAGCAAAATCTCTGAATTATACCTGGATGAATTGCAAAACAATCAAAGAATTAATAAATCGTTAAATAATTATTCAAAATTAAAATACTAAAAGGTTTTTAATAACTATACAAAGTTTAAAATATTAAAACATATCAAGGTATTTAAAATTTTTGAAAAACTGATAAAACTTATCTGTAAAAAATAAAGATTTAATCCATTCCGATGCGACTTGGAAATAGTAGATACATAATATACAAAACAGAGTGAGATTCAAAATTATTTGAACAAGAAAAGAAAGTTTATTTATTTTAAATTTTAAAGCTAATAACTTGGAAAATCGAAATCATTTGAATTGATATTAATTATATAGATTTTATCACATTCTTATATATACACGTATGTATAGTTAGAGAGAGAAAGAGAAAGATAATAAAAGTTTTCAGTATGTCTAAGTAATGGTAATAGAGCTGGTCGGTTACAAGGAAGATTTAGTCATGAACAGTCGGTACAGTTCTTGAATGTTTGGCATAGCATTATTGATACAAAGAAAGTAAACTAATTTAAGTTCGGGAGGACCTTTCTTCAATAATTTCAAGTGTATGTTTCATGCCATATAATATCTAATATTAGCGATAATCTTGGCGGCAGATTACGTATTTCAAATTTAGTTTCTTTGTTACATATGTATACACTAATCTTTACTTACAAGAGGGTAATATGTATTACACAATGAATGATACTGTCAAATCAATGCAGTATTTTTAGAAAAATTAATTTTTTCTAAGTTACAGTACATAATTATAATATTATAAGTTTATTTTATAAGTTTATTCTTATTCCTTTATTCTTATTTTATAGTTTATCCTGAAATGATAAATCACTGAACCGAATTTTACTCCAGTTTATGAAGCGTCAACAATTCATGACAGCCCTGTCCGCTTTCATAGCCTTGAGCCCATGATTTCGAATCCCTAAAGCATGAATGTTTTTAAGTGGATAGTGTTATTGATGAAAGAGCACTTTTAAGATATTATTGGGTCGAAAATTCCTTCGAGAGGTTGACGGTATGGGAAGAGGTTAGGGATCATGGAATCCATCCCCAGGGTATTTTCCATCAAAGCTGAAACAGTTTCCAGTTTCTCGTGGATGTAATTCAGACGCCTTCTTTTAAGGTATCCAAAACAATGTTCTTGGTAATAAAAGAATACATGAGAGATGGATTCAGCCTACACTTTGGTATAGCGTTTAATTTTAAAGCGCTGAATATCAAAGTGTCAACAATAGGACAAGAAATTCTAAGGAAACTTTTAGTATATTTAAAAAAAGTTGCTTTATAAAGAAATTACGTAAAGAAATCCTTTTGTTTGTGATTGATATGTTTGAAAGCTTATTTCAGTCTTTTACTCTTTTTTTATTTAAAATTAAGCAGTCTGAAATTCAAGATTTATGCACTTTATCAAACGTTAGTCGGTAATACCTGCTTTATTTGAGACACGAATTAAAAAAGAATTTTCATTGAGAAGACACACTTAGAACCATGCGTAATAAGCAAATTCGTTATGCTTTTGCTCTGAACTCGGGTTTCAGTTCTTCGGATTGCTGGACTTTCCTATTCAAGCCCTTTGTTGGAAATGTAATGAGAATATCTTAATTCCTTAAGTACACTCATAATAAGTTAAGTTCCTCAGTGCTTTGTAGTTTATAATTTTTAATTCAAGTACCAACATAAAATATTGTTTCTGCGAATTATCTTCAAGATACGCATAATTTTTTTACCACGTTTGAAATCGTGATGTTTGGATTACCGAGCTACTGTGAATATTCTACAAGGGAGGAAATGGGAAGTACGCCTTTTGTTTCATAACTTCAACGTTTTGATTATCTAATTATGTCTTAAGTTTGTCACAGAAATTTCTATGCCTCATTTGAAGTAGAAATTTTAATGAACTATTTATTTAATGCTTGATTTTTTTTATTTTTTTAATGTTTCTCTATACTTTCTTCGTACGTCCATCTCTCTAAATTGTAAACAATGAGTTTCATGTGAACTGCACGATATATAGCAATTTAAAAATGGTATAAAATATGAATACATTCAATAAAAAATTGATGGTGTTAAAAACTGCCCTGTCATTCAGTGAATTCAGTGCTGAAAACCATGTTCATTCATGTTTAATAGTTTATCCCTCTACGGGGTTCCCGAAATCATGACAGAAATATTTAGGCATACAGTTACATATATTCGTTTTTTAAATTGGATTAAAAATGAAAGGATGTTTTATATTAGTAGTGCAAATTAGTTGCTGTAATACAATCTAAATTGCCTCCATGTCATTTTTACTCGTTTCTGGACATAAGTGAGGAATAGTTAAAGAAATCTACTTGAATCATTCATTGACGACTGAGAATGAAATTAATTTTCATGAAAACTGTATTAGGTATAGTATACTAATTAAAATGAAATATTTTTATTATTATTTGACTACCTGGGAATAATAACGTAATATTATCGTACCAAAATTGTAAATTTGAAGTCAACTCTGATGTAAATACTTGTCTCATCAGATACTGCTGTTGCCTTTCATACTTGTCTCATCAGATACTGCTGTTTCTTTTCAAACTTTCTTGGTGTATTTCGGGTGGTTTAAGACTGAAATAGTGTAATAGTTCTTATGTCATAAGCATCACAACAGTTTCACGTTATTAACTTTACTTGTAGTTTACATTCTGCACCATACACCAATTCTTGGAAGGATACTCTGAAATGAACTTCATCTCGCCCCAAATTTTTAGCGAAAGCCCTAATGACATTATTTCCTTCAGTGGATTTTAAATTTTCTGCGTTTATTTTTATTGTTCAAGTGTATATTTGCAGTGAAGAAATGCGGTGGTATCACAGCAAAATATCAGACGTTTTCAAAGCAGTAAGAATTAAACAATTCACTTAACTTCACTTGGCCATCTGGATTCGGCTAAGCAACATGCCAGAGTATGTAATAGTACTGAATGTAGCAATTACTGTTAATAAATTAGTTAGTTCTATGTTCATACAGTCCACTTATTAGTTTAGAATAATAGTACAGGTGGTTAGATGTGAACGGAAGTTTTTAAAAAGGCTTTTCTTTATTAGCAAGGCACAGAATTGCCCTTGGAGCGATAAAAAGTGAAATAAAAACAGAATGTCTACGAGGCCTATTATTTCCTAAGTGTCACTGCGTCCAATTCTCTGGATCTCCTACTATGAGGAGAAAAGTTAAGAATATTTTATTTTCTCTCTAGGGGCGAAGTAGAAAAAGTACGATGCATAACTGCGATTGCTATAATATATGACTCTTCTGCCTTGTAATATCAAGTAAGACTTGGTTGCATCGGAAGTTTAGTTTAGTTAATAATTAGGTCAATAATTAAGTAATGTCAAAAAAGGGAAAAAGAATAGAGGGACAGACTGAATAAAGGGCGAAAGTCAATAAGTTCTTAGGGGCAGAATAAAGAAGATAGGGGGAAAAAAGATGCAAACGATACGGAAATACTTGGAAGTGTGGCACATAGAAATATGAGGCAACTGATATGGACTGAGTTTCATTTGAGGAAGGAAAATATTCTATTGAACTGTTGCATTTAGTTTTTGATATTGATAATTAAGGCCGAACCGATTTACGAGAGTTCCTATGTCCGACAGTGTTCTAATGTTTGTCTACTGATATTAAAGAAGAGAGTTTTTCATGAGTGACTTCGTATTTTCAAGCATGGGAAGTTCTGTTTCTGATTGTGACGAGATGAATGACAAGTAGTATAATGTGTTCCTGTCTACAACTTGTTTGGTGCAACAAAATGGCAATTATTTTGCTCCTTGAATGATGATCAACAGAAATGTTGTTCAGTACTGTTATTTAGTGTGTAATACAGCAAAGAATCTAAATATATTCCATCGTAAGAGGATGTAGAGTTTCGGCTTCTGACTATGATTATTGCGGATGATCTGCCCTGTCTAAGATGTGTTATGAAGAGACTGTTCCAAACTGATACTTAGCGGTATGGATAGAATGGGTCTACTGAAACAAGAAAGGAGAGTTTTCATCAAGTACCATAGTTGTGCTTCGGATATCCTTCCCGAAAATCATTTTGCAGCCTGTTAGATGGTGAGTGTTGGCAAAGATGGTCTCTTACTATGAGAAACGGAAAGCTTTAAGGAGTATTTGTCGAATATCATTTATACTCCGGCTCATACAGAAGCGTTTGAATGAGTTATTTGTAAGCACCATGCAAATTTCCGCCTTGTTTGCATTTTCCCAGAACCTCTTAAGATGGATAGTTTAAGCCCCAGCCTCTTCTCCCAAATAACTCAGCCAGCTGAAAATTTTAATTGCTATAGTATTATGTAAATCAAATTCTTAATTTGACGATGTTTATAACGGGGTTTGGTTCAACGATTAAGGTGAACTACTTGTTTAAAATATCTTTTATTATAATCTTTTGTCTTTCTAAAGGATTAATGTATAAGATATCGTCATGTGTTGTAACTTATTTAAGGACTTAAATACATATTAAAAATAAATGTCTGTATTACATATGCGTAGGTTACTCTAGTACGGAGCGGCCGAGCGGTAAAGACGCTGAACACTGGTAGTTCGGTTCGAGGTTCGAATCCCGCGAACGGGCTGGCTGCATGGGCGTTTTCGTGGTTTTCCCCATGCGTAACGTGTATACGAGCCAGTTTCCCTTAGAAAGTCCTCCACGAAGGCATCCCTCCCTTTAGGCAAATAGCCCTCGTGTGCTTTGTCGTAATTGAATAACCTAACCTAACCTACTCTAGTACGGCTTTAAGAATCCTAAATTGTTTTATCAAATTGAAGCTGGGTTGATATGATTGCAGTTGTACTACTCGGTTATGTTAAAAAGATTTAAATTAATAGGATCCAAAATTGCAGTTTAATAATTTGAACTTTATATATTCACCTTTTCTTTAAAAACAACACAATCAGCAAGCTTCTTTGCCATTTCTTGATGGTTAATGAGCTACCTGTACGAAAGTTAGACAGCTGCATATTCTCTCACATTACAAGTTTGTAACTGGATTGTTCTCTTTCAGGGCAAGATTACAACATTAAAAAATACGTTCTGTATATTCCAGTGTATAACGCGCACTTTCGATACAAAAAATGAGATCGAAATTTATGGGTGCGCTTTATGCGCTGGTTATAACAATGATAGCTTTAAAAATAAGGAATGAGCATAAAAAATTAGATTTTTATATATACCTTAATTTTATTTATTTAAAAGAAATGACATACCTTATGAACTTAAAAATTGTCATTAACGAATAATATCAAAAGTTCATCATATTCGTCATATGTTATATCTTCAGGCACATCATCGAATTCTGTTTCATCTTCGTAATCACTGTTATTCTGATCAGTAAATAGATAATCATCTTCCGTTCCATCTAGATTGCTAGATATCCTGCACTTTTTAAATAACTTTTGAATTAGGTCGAGTTTAATTTCATTCCATGCTTTTATTATCCACTCACACACTATTTTTAAACTGGAATGACGCATTTGGCCTCTTTTGTAAATGTTTTTTTTACCTTCTAGCATCCACGTATTCTACTGTCGTTTTAAATTTTCTATGAATAATTTATTGATACGCACATCTAAAAGCTGAACTAATGACGTTAATTTGGAATGACTACTATGCCTGTATTGCATCCTTTCAATAATATCTTCGCATTATCCGTTAGATGAGATCTGAGCATGTTCCAGACTAAAAGTCTTTCTGGATTCTTCAAGGCAAAACAGCGCTTTTGCCAAACATTTATTAACCAAAGTTTCACACAGTTTTTGTCCACCCATCCTTTCTTTAGAATATGAATGAAAACACTACATTTGAGAAATTACATTTTGGTATCGTCTTTCTTTTAAAAATAACCACGGCTTTTTATTTTTAATTTTGAACCGTCCGAAAAGCAGGAAAGTACTACGCTGAAGTAAGATCTTTTGTGACCTGTTGTTTTTATGTGAACCGTTTTTGTTTCTTTCACATCAGTTGTTTTATTTCCTATCATCTCCAGCATTACTCGAGTTTCATTCATATTTCCAATATGTGTGACAGTAAATACTTTTTTTACCTTCGTAAGTCAATGTCATACTTCTGTAAACTAATCAATTTATTATCCAAACCTTTCGGAAGTCTTTGCGAAACTTTTGTTTTTTCTAGTAGAACTAAATAATTCCACGCCAAAAACCTACTACATCAATTCAAAGTTGCTTTAAAGTTTTCACTTTCATTTGAATTCCTTTGGCCCACTTTAAGGCAAATAAACGGGAACTGTTTCTTGTCACAATTAACCCATTCTGACGCTTTTCTAATACCCAGTTCGCAACACTTTCTTCTAGGAAAGGCCATTTTTACTCCTTTGCGCAAAGCACATTTATTCTTTGGTACAATAATTATTGGGATTTCCTTTTCCTTCCACTTACGTATGGAGTTTTCAACAGCACCAAACATCTTTGTTGCAGCACAATTTCCATTTTCTTTCGAAAAAATAATGGCTTCGTATTTGAAACCATCACTTTGTTTGTTTCTCATCGCAAGAGCCATATTTACTACTAAAAGTAAGGCTAGATCAACCGTATCTCAACTAAAGCAAATGCGGTTTACTAAAGCCTTTGATTTTGACTTCAAAAGACTACAGAAAGAGAAAACACCTAATCCCTAATTCCATGAATTCCTTCAGGTTGGGAGCGCATTCTTATTTTAAGTTATATCTCCCTTTTCTCGAAATCTTACAACAGCATTCATTTGGACATCTGCATTGAATACAATCCACCCTCTTTGAAGGAATATTTACTTCCTCAAGCATTTAACCCCCACACAAATTATTCCCCTTATCACTTGCCATTTCGGTATACCATTGTTCGAAAGGCTAGGACAAATCTTCGAATAAGTGACCTCAAAAGATTGTAATGTATCTTTTAGGTTTTTTCTAATAAAGAACTGGTTGCACACAGCGAATATATCTAAAACTTTTAAAATGTAGCTTGAAATTATCGATACGTGTTATACACCGGTGCCCGTTGTACGTCGGAAAATACGGTAATTGACATTTTAAACACTCGCATCAAAGAAATGAGATATTCTGCCTGGTTTTGAATGAATCCCTGCGCATAGAATGCAAACATTTTTGAAGAAACCGGACCTACGGTGCTCTTTCCTCTACTTCTATTTTCGGAATGCTACTAAAGGAACATTCCTCAGGAGGACATTCGATAAAAACCTTGTTTTTTAACTTTTGTGGACGTGTTTATCCTTCGATTTTAATGATATTGATTAGATTTTTATTCCGACTCGTCATTATGAATTCTGCAAAAAACCCAGTATCTGCTTTTCATTATATTGTTTCAGTCGGAAATCTCAAATAACTGTATAAAATAGCATTTAAATCAATCAACTCTTTGGATTTCGAAAAGAAATCTGAAAAACTAAATCATAGTAGTTTTTCTTGCATCCTCGCTCCTGCATTTATAATTATTTTCCTTCAGACCTTGAATTTCAATTCTTGCCTCTCAATAGATTCCATTCTGCAACCATACTTAATGCAAGTAATATTTATATAGCATTCAAATTTTTTCCAGAAGTTTTAACTATTTTTTCTACATCTCTCAATATCCGCTTTGCTTAAATATAGTAATTAGCCCACGTGTATGCTTAAATATAGGTCTTGGTTTGAATTTATAAGAATTTCATCGAACAGAAGAAGTAAATAAATCTATTTGCCGAAATTAATTAGAAATTTCATGATTGCTTCTATCACGTTTCATAAAAATGTCCCCAATGAATGAGTTGTTTGCCTAGCATTTTTCGGAATTTTATCTGTTTAATCTTTCTTGAAAACGAATACTAAAAACTGTATAACATAAAAGAAGGAGGTTTAATTTTCATTTGAAAATCGTTATTATTCGAAAAGCTTTATATACGCAAGTGCAAACAATTTTTAAAATATATTATTGGGTAGCTGGCATGCTGAGTAGATTTTAATATGAATGCAATCATTTTTCTGTTTAATGAGAAAACATTAACAAAAGATCTAGTTATTGAAGAATTAGTTGACATATGCTATAAATAGAAGTTATGCTTAGAATTTCCTCATATGAAAGTCAATACCAGTTTCACAATTAGGCAAAACAGCAAGCCTTTTTTGGTGTAGATTTTAATTGAAACTATATCGATTTCGTGAGAGATCATACACTGGTCAATTTTCTTCAGGAGCAAATCAGTTCTGCAAAATGGGATGAGCTGCAATCTTATTTTAATTGATGCAATTTGCAACACAGAATGAACCCCAACGTAGCACGTTCTGTCGCAAAAAATCGCAATGAAAAGTAAAAAACTCAGGCATTGGAGTTCTAACAGCTTTAGGAATGACTGGATTGGATTTATTTTCATTAATTAAGGAAGATAAATTTTCATGAATGTGAAAAAGATCAAGGAAATCCTCCTCATCAACTGACATATTAAAATCCATGTTAAAATAAGGTTGCTATTTTGCCTAATTTTGAATTTCAACACTGGCGATCTTGTCTTCTAATTTCAGTATCAGTTTTTTCAATGATACATGAGAACATTACTGTTAAATATTTAATGCCATCCGTTTTATATCACGTTCAGATTTCGGCTGTGTAAAATTTAATAGTTTCGGAAATGCATTTAGACAAAATTTCAGCATCGAATTGACGTATATTTATCAAACATTTCTATGGATTTGAAGAATGTCAGGCAACATAAATTTCTCTTCTTCAAGTAGCAAATACATTGAACTGTGAGCATGGACAAAAGCCAGGTAAATATTCCAAATGAGCTGAATAAACGTCTAAAGGGCAAAACAGAAATCCGATAGAAGCATCAAATTTTCATTTCTCCCCATAGACTACACTATATTTGTTCAATTCATTTTGACGATCAGGTACCTAAGGTTTCTGATCAGGTATCTACGTTCCTTGAAGATCAGGTACTTACGTTTCCTGAGATCGACAATTCAAGAGTTTTCTAACATAACCCAACATCAAAATTAAGATTGAAATTTGGTTTAATTTTATTTTTCTTATCCCTTATCATTATAGTTCTTACTATATTCCCTTTATTGCAGGGTTTTAGGAAGATATATGCATCAATGACTAGATTTATTTTACTATTTTTTATTAAATTCCTACTATTAAATCACACTATCCCTGTATCCTGTTCAAATTTTCAATCATTAATAAAATACTTTTTAGTCATCCACTCAAGTTCAGATATTTTTTTTAACTTGTAGTGGATGGCACTTGATGTTAATATAGTTCTCTCACACAATAAAGTCAATTCCTACTTATTTATTCCCGTTTTTCGGAACCAAAGATATGCTGTTTTTATTAAATAAATTATAACCGTTACTAATAATGACCGTTTATTAGGAATTCTCACGTGATGTAAAAATTAATTTTATAACAACTTCTAAATAATAGTACATGATTGTGATAAATGGGATTGTAATATTTAACAAAAATAATTGGCAACAGTAAGACAGAGTTCTAAAGATTTTTAAACTGTATGTAATTAAACATCACCAACTCATACCTCACCGGTAGATATTTTTGTTGTTCACGTAGCAAGAACAAACTCCACACCCCGTCGCACTTGGGCCGGTGTCCCACAAGGGTCTCTTCTAGGATCCGTATACTTCAATATATACGTGAACGACATTCCTACAATACATGACACAACACTTGCTATATATGCAGACGATACAGAGATCCTCCCACAAAGTGCATTTGCTGGTTCAGATATCCAATAATTACAAAACTACATTCACATACTAGAGACTTAGTTCATTAACTAGAAAATCCAGGTCAATGTCAACAAGACCCAAGGGATTCTGTTCACCAGAAAGCAGAAATTGAAGAAAAATCTGAACTTTTATGGTACTTCTATTTATTCCCTGGGCCAAGCAAGTTCCTTACCTTGATGTGATCTTCAGTACGACACTTTCATGGCCCCCACACATCACAGCTATTCTACAGGAGTTTCGAGCTCGTAAAGCTCTTTCCCCTAATTGTTGGAAACAGTGTTCTATCTATAGAAGCTACTCATTTATAAATCCATTCTCCGTCCATTACTTTATTATGCATGCCCTGTATGGGCATATGCAAGAATTACGAATAGAAAGCGTCTTCAAAACACCCAAAATTGTATTCTTAGACAGATTACCAACTTTCAGTGGTACATCAGAAATCAAAGAATTTATGAGGAATTAAGAGTCAGTTTGCTTCGAACCCATTACTATAAAATTGCTAAAAAATTTCATGAAAAGCAAAAAAACCTTATATAATCCTGTCATCAAATTTGCTACTTAGGGCCCTAATGATCTTGCCAACTATCAATAGGCCATTAGCCGTACAGGATCATGTAACCCCCTGGAGTACTCTTGTTCTTACTAGTGGCTATATTTGTGTATATTATTTCATTATTATTATTATTATTATTATTATTATTATTATTATTATTATCATTACTTACATTGATTTATAATGCATCTTTTATTTACATGTTCCTGTTAATAAAAACTTCTATATTTTTACTTTATCTGTTAAGTTATGTAGTGTGCTTTCTCGGTTTTGTTCTCTTACAAACAGATTCGAGGTACCATCCTAATTCACGCTTACTAAGTTATCTTGTTGTGCTTATTAATATATTTGTTGAAGGCAATGTTCACCAGCTCGACTGCTCTGAGTTTCGTATAACATAAAAATATTTGGCTGATTATAACTCTCAAATTCCTAAAATTAATTTTTTTTTAAAAAGTGACTATCAGCTTAGAAGGTTATTTAATGGAAAATTACTCGCAATGTTTCAATGGGGTAGGGCTTTCAGCCCAGGTATCGGTGTGCGCAGACACCGTTCCACCTGAAGGGAAGGCAGGGTTGCCATATTTGAAGCGAAATAGCTCGTTTGGGAACATTTGGCAACAAAATTGACAGGCTGCAATCCTGGCACAGCTCAAAAGATGTAGTTTTAAGATAAACATGGTTAAAGTTTTCTTTGTTTTCGAAATGCAAAAATCCCAAGCTTAATTGGTGGATTTAAGAGTAAGCATTTCGAAAAGGCTTCATAGGAGTTCTGCTAATAATGATAATTATAAAATGTTATAAAATTAATATTATTTAATATTAAATTTCATCAGATTGTGTTGATTTTGTCTTTTTTCCTCATTTTGTAGAATTTTACTGGAAAATCATGGCTCACAATAATGTAAAAAAAATCTGGTGTCATGGAATCGGTTTTCGTTAACAGTGTTATCACTTTTTGACATGTACTACAAAATTATAAAATGGCGTTTTAAATATTTCTGTGTTACCTCAGTTAAAGTGCCAAAGAAAGAGAAAGTTTCCCAAGAAGGCTTATATTTACTTGAGTTTCAAAAAGAATCTATTCTGAAAGCTTTGATACTGACACTTTTAAAATCTGTTTGTTAAAGACTTCTTATTGAGAAAGTAATTCAATAATAGTTTCCGTACCTTTAGTATAGAAATGTCATTGAAGTAAGCAATGTCATTTTTAGTATTTGCAATAAAATTTTTAATATGTCTGATCTAAGAGATCCTTATGTGAGAAAAGTCGTTCCGGGAAATATCAGTATTGCAGCCAATGTACATTGCGTAAAAAAAGGGGGCGGATAGTTCTACATAGGGGGCGGATAGTTCTACGTAGGGGGCGGATAGTTCTATAGTTCGTTTAGGTTCGTTCTTAGGTTATGTATTAGATTTATATACAGCATTGTTCTAATATAGGCATTTTTACACAAAATCTGACTTTTTCTGAAAGGTCATGGCAATGAAAAACGCGAGTTGAAAACGAGAAATATAGAACCAGTAAAACGGGAAATATAGAACCAGTAAAACGGGAAATATAGAACTCTCCCCCCTCTCTTTTTTTTTCGCAGTGTACCCTAGAAACCTAAGAATTGCAGTCTTCTTTCGAGAGACATTACAGTCTTCTTTTAGTGCGATATTCATCTAAAATATGTACTGGTGCCATTGCCTCGAAGAAGACAATTTTATAATATTGGGAACCGACATAACTCAAAATTCGCATTTTTCGAGTTATGACAGTATTCCGGCCCATGAACATCATGTTAGCTTTCCTCGTTATGAAAATGTCTAATTTTGTCTAACTTCATCCAGATCTCAACGAATAGTTGAAGAACTTTACTCAGACTTAACTCTCGAATGTTATTGTATATAAATAAGTCTCTGTATTTAGATTTTAATTCACGAAATATTTATAGATATCTTTGTTAAGGAGAATAAAGTTGCAAAATTAATTATTTTTGTTACAAGTTTCATGCCTTTCAGTGACTCAAAAATAGGTCTTTGCGCATCTTGATGACTTAGAATGCAGTGAAAATCCAAAATGGAATACTCTTATAAAATAAGTTAAGAAAGCAATTTTCCTTTCCAATCATATATCGAACTTTATCAGGAGACTGTGATGTAACTTTGGTCAGATCGATTTGTCTTTCAGCGAAAGCAATTGCAATCCTAATTACTTCCGTTGTTGTTGATGTTGTTAATAATATTAAACTGATCACTTCTTTGGTATTATTCCCAATGCAATGAGGACTAAAAATTACTTATCGATCCAATCTAGTTTTTTTGGTACTGTCATATAAAGAACAAACAATGTTTATCTTTTTTGACAGGTCTCATTTTTATCCATTCATAAAAAATTTTCTCATGTTAATAGGCCGATACATATATTTTATATTTTGAACTTCTTCTTTTTTCGCTTTTGAAATCTTCAAAGATTAATGACATATTTTTAACCAGATTTCTTTTATACATTCCCCAAAGTTTAAGAATATTTGACAGAGAAGTTTAGAATAATAAAATCAGCCACACTTTTATTTGAATGACTGCTTATATATCTAATTAAATAAAATAATTAAATGCTTATTCAAATATTAAATAATTCACGAAATGTTAGTTTTCGACTTCCTGAACATCCAATTTCGGTTAAACACCTTCTTCTTCAGCTGCACTACAGCCTATCACAGAACAAGGCCGTATACGCTTCCTCCAACGGATCTGATTAGTCGTTACGATTTATTTTTAAAGTCTTGAGATATGCCTTCACACAGTCTATCCATGTCAAACATATCAAACAGATTTTTAAATGCTCCACCTTTACAGAGTGTATGCATCCAAGTGCAATACGCAAGTCCGCAGTCGTTACGTGTTGTCTGGGTAGTGTCCGTCCATAATAAAAGTTAAACATACTGTTGTAAATACCTAACAAGATACTTATTATACTAAATCCAAACAATCCCTAACACTGCACGCAATGTCTCTTGATTTTAATACAAGTTTCCGGTTGATATTTTATCTTATGACTTCGAAACACAGAATGCAAAAATACCTTTCATGGTAGGCAATCGACAGCTATTGGAGAGTTGCTGGAGGTTCGGAAGAGTAGAGAGCTCTTCCAAGCATACATCGATGATTTGCAGTGGAGCTGAGGCCTTTAAAATACATTGAAAACTACTCCTAGTAAAATTCGTCGTGTATACGCTCTGGTCTGAATGCAGGAACGTAACCTTCCGTCAACCGAAACTCTGAAATGACTAATCTAATGATTTGATTCAAATACCTCTTCCTCCATTGCAATACCCGCTGTAAATATGTTTAGTGTTCTTGGGGTTGGTACTATGTCTGGAAGAATTCAAGCCTTTACCTCCACTACGTAATACGCAACAATAATATTGGGCTTTGTGTGGTTCTGGTTTTTCCCAGAGTCTGATGCTTGTATTATCTGCTTTTAAGAAATTTTGAATCTGCCATAAAACGTGAAAGGAACGATCGCGCTCTTGCCTATGTCTCATGTTGAGCATAATTCTTAAAGTACTTTCCTGATCTTATTACTCAAAGGTGTAAAAACTCGGTACATCCAAGGCACAATGGCCTTTAGTCTTTTCTGTGCAGTATTATCAGACATCGACTTTCTTATTGCTATAGTAACATTGCTTAGAAAGTCAGCACGCAAATTACTATACTTTGGTTGATTGCAATTGCAATCAGTGTGGAATTAGTAAGGCCAGTAATTAGCCAGTAGTACTGTACTGTATATAAAATAATAATGTATTAATTATCAATTGATATTCTAGATATAGAACGATCTTGAAAAGATTTATTAATAATTGTAATACTGTCTGAAAATGTTTCCATAAAGTAGAAACTAAAGAAAACTAATTGGCAGCTTCTTTAGGGAAATGTCTCGTCTAAAGCATTCCAATTTCACATAAGAGTTAAAAACCTTCCATTCATATTCATTGTGTTGTAACAAGCAAGTCGAAATGCAGAAGTGTTGGAATTTAGGTTCAATACTTAATACCAATACGTCCTTCGAAACAACTTATTTTAACATGAAACTTTAAATCACCACACACCCACACTTACACCTCACGGTTAATTTGCATATACTTAGAAATGGTTTTTTAGACACCATCATTTAATATTTACATATCCCCATCGACAAGAGAAGTTACGTTTCAGTTAATAAAATTCAGGGTTGTGTTCAATATTGAAAAATTTTATTGTGTACTTAAATTTTGGGAGAAAGAATAAAGCAAGTTTATAAACATCACAGTCATCTATGAATATTCGACTTAATGAAGAAAATTCGTGATTATTCATAAGTGTCTTTTTTATTGTAATACTTTTAAAAATAACGCAAATGTTTTGTACCACGATAAAATTATATGCTTTGTAAAACCGCTAGTAAAATTTTACTTATGTGCCATATCAGACTTGTCGTAACTTCGTTTCCTGTATTCCGGATAATTGACAAAAAATATAAATAAACCTGCAACAGTATATAATATGATGAAATTATAGAAGCCTTTAATAATTTTAAATTGCGATAACTTGCAATGACAATCATTTCAAAACATTTTGTCCTATTTCGAGTTGTTAATTAAGGCTCATAAATTGGATTAGTTCCAATGCAGGAATTCCAAACTTGTATTCAAAAATACTAGTTGCACGGCTTAATTAATTTTAATTATAGTCAAGAATTCCAATATTTGTAATCGCACATAGCTTCATAGGCTTTCAGTAAACAGAAAGGAATTGAGTGTGCACCTTGTTCACAATCACTAACCATTTTTAAAATACCCAATTTCATTCAGAAGAACATGTATTGAAATTTTTGTTTAAATACTGTTACTGAGGGTTTTGTTTAAATACTGTTACTGAGGGTTTTGTTTAAATACTGTTACTGAGGGTTTTGTTCACTTCCTTTCGTTGATGATACCCTCTGATATTCAGTCTTCATTCTGCTATTTGTTTTTAGGTAAATTATGTGAATAAAATCTGGATTTTGATGCTGAGGTTTATTTTAAGCAGTTTTTAAGTTTTTGAATACGTTACAATGAAAACATCCTTAAATTTAAAAAAAAATATGAATAAATTACTATTAAGTTTATTGCAAATTATGAATTAGTTTTACCTTACGCACTCGTATTTTTTATTGCACAGTTTATCACATTACAGAAAATGCACTTTTAAAACTTACAAGATTAATTGAATATCTTAAATAATTTCTTATTAAAAAAATATGTTTTTTCTGTGTCAAGTCTGAGAACATTCTTAGAATTGGTTGTTTGCCACGAAAGAGAAATTTAAGAACTTCCAAATCCAAACTGTAATGAATGTTAACTCCGGCAATTTTCTATGGAACATGGATGATTAAAACTGCAGTGGAGGAAGATACTGTAACGTCATGAAACCTAGTCGAGCAAGAAATGAAAAAACTCAATTCTCCACACTTTCTAATTCATAATAATGCAATTTATCACTTATTCATTAACTTCCATTTTAAAAAGATGCAAAATTATTTAACTTCCCTTCGTATCATGTGTAAATGTTTCTTGTTTAAATTATTTAATTTGCCATCATAAACTTGTTGCGAATTTTATATTTAAATAGCTAATGTTAGTAGAATTATAATAAAAATTGTTTTACTTCCCGTACAATGCAACGCTAGACAAATTTTAAGAGAAAGCTATGCCGGAAAAGTAAAAACACGGGAGCACGTGCATTTAACATTGAATAAATGAATATCTCGTTAATTTGTTTTGAAATTGAATGAACGTAATTGACCACTTTGTTAGCTGTAACCGTAATTCCATTCTCTTATTTGTTTCCAAAAATCTCGAGAAGCAAAAAATGCTAGAAATATCTCTCGCGGCTGGTTGAAAACTATTTAAAGCCTAAGAATGACACCTCAGCTCATTTTCATAACACGTATTTGGTTTTATTTAATTTAAGGAAATTGCACGTCAGGGGCTCTATGCAATTCCTCAGTGAGCTGGATAAGTTGCCCATAATTGGCAATATCCCAGCAATAGCTGTCCAGACTAGACTAGACTCAGCTCATTAGTTAGTTGCTGTTGTTATTGTTGCCAGTTCAGCGGGAGATCGGATTAGCTTTCTCTTTGCATTGCGTTATATTTTAATGTTTTTAGTAGTTTGAAGTATAAGCATTGATTATATTGCGAACATCTGTACAATATCTCTCAGTAAAATTCCAGAGTTCTGATATATTTCTTTTGATAAAAATAAATTTTGTTAACCTATTATCGGACATGTGCATGCAATCTATTACAAACCTGTACGCACGCAACAATATTAATACAATTTATCACTTATTCCTTAACTTCCATTTTAAAAAGAAACATAATTATTGAATTTCATTTCGTATCTTCCTTAAACCTCTTCAGTTTTCTTTTTTGTAAAAACATCTTCAATGTGACAAGATAATATATATGAAATCGTGTCATATATAAGTTTATCTTTTTTGTTTAAAAGAATATCTGTAAACATCCATGATCATTTCATATAGGGTGTCGTCTCATATTCAGATATATATGGATATCATTTTTTATATTGTTTACTTTCGCAACTCGTAAGATATAAACTAAAATATATTTCTGTTCATTTAACAAGAAAACGAAATATCATTAAAGTTCGTTCGGAATATTTCTGCTTCGGTCTTTTATTGCATTTTTCATATTTACTAACTTTATACATATTCTTCTAAACTCAAACAAATTTTGTATTGATGAAGTTTCTGAAGCTCATTATTGCACATCCATATTTTCATTTTATTTAATTTTTCTTAGAAATTTATCTTTTCCCTCACTGTTATAGGTTCCTAGATGAGATTCCAATGTTCCTCGATTTTAATTTCTAGGTTTTAAGAGTAATTTTATAAAAAACGTTTTAGTTTCTTTTATAATATTCCCACATTTCATTTCGACTGTGATTTGTATTTTAACTTTTAAGTTAGATCTCTTATTTTTTTAATGTCTTTAATATAGTCGTTCCTAAACATACGTCTAGACATGCATTCGTAATAATTTCCCCTCATACATGAAAAATTAATAAATAAATTCCTCCTCTCTCTGTCAAACGAAACGCTGTATGGCATGTCAATGTTATTTGTTGAGTGAACGTTATTAATTAAACGAAACGTTAATGTTTTTGCTAAAATTTAATAGCTTCGTTTTTCATAAATAAACGCATTTACTTACAGTATATCAGAATTATAATTCGCAAACGGCAATCCTTTGTAATTATGAAATGTATTTTAAATTATATGGACTAAAAGTTAGGCAGAAAAGCGATTTATTAATGAGTTGATGCAAAAGTTTGTCCCTTTTTTGGAGATTTAATTTACGAATAAATTTGACGTCGTACATGATGCAGTGATAACTGTATGTGGATGTTTCAGCCAATAAAAAGTAAATGCAGACAGTACAGAGGCTGTTCGCACATTTTTTAGACGATTTTGGTAAGCGGTAATAAAAACTCGTTTCCTGCAAAAGAAGTAATTGCAATTGTACTGTGTTTTTAAAAGTCAAAATTATCGTCTGTGGCTTGAAAGTTTTGTTTTTATTCAAAATGGCGAATTTAACAAAGCAGTGGTTCGAAGGCTACATTTACGCTCTTTCCGAAGAGAAATATGCATACTCCGTTATCCAAAAACGATGTGAGAGTCATGGTTTTGTGATATCTAAAGCGTCGATAGGTAATATCATCAACAAGAAAGGAAAAAAACGTCAAATTGGAGCCTCAAATGGGACAAAAATTCCAAACAAGTATCCGAGGAAAAAACGGACATCTTCGACTATTGCAAAGGTACGTTGTTTAATGTTAAAAGAAAATCCCCTTAGTCAAAGGACAGTTGCAAAATCATTAAAATGCTCAGTGTCCACTGTAAACAAATGATAAAGGTCGATTTAAATCTTAAGTAAGCGAAAAAACGCATTGTGCATCGTCTTCTTCCAAAGCATATCGCTCAACGCAGGACGCGCTGCAGAATTCTATATGAGAAACGCTTATCCAAAGAAAAATGGAAAACGAATGTCACAATAGATGAAGCATGGGTGTATTTAAATGAATGTGACAAAAAAGAGCCATTTACTATCATAAAAGGGGAGAAAAAAATAAGTACATGGTTCAAAGAATCGAAAGAAAGTTTTTCTAAGGGATTCATATTTGTTGCCGGTTTTTCTTATAATGGCAAGTTAAAAATAAAGAGTGCAAAAAAATGTCAAGATTAACTTTAAATACTATCAAGAACATATTTTATCGCCCATTTTTCTGAATGAAATACCATCGCTTTGCCCACAGTGCCATCCATCTGTGAGACTCCATAGGGATAAAGCTAGCAGTCACACATCAAAATACACTGTAAATTTCCTAAACGAAATGGAACAAAAAACTGTTATCAAGGCCCATACCCTTCACTGATATGCCTACTAAATCTCCCGATGTGTCACCTATGGAATTTTGTGCTTTCGGACTTTTAAAAACTGCATTATCCAAACGTTGTCCAAAAACCCTAACAGGACTCTGGAAAGCTGTTCGGGAGGAATGGGATAGAATACTTCTTCTGACACTTCAAAAGGCATTATTATCCTGGAAATTGCGGTGTCGAAAGATAGTTCAGAATAAGGGATGTCAAATAGAACATTTAAAACACAATAATTTTATGTAATTTAGTTTTGTGAATACAATATACATCGCTTAAAAAATGTGCGAACAGCCTCTGTATATAAAAGCAACATATTAGTAACAGTAAATCATTCGTAAAAAACTTGAAACAGTTTAAAATTGAAAAGGATAAGAAATATCTCAGACATTGTTTCTTGTACAGGATTAGCAGAGGCAGTACTGCAGTCCTAGCATGTTGAAATATTTATCAAATGTACGAGGAGGGAGAGCTTGACGGTAGTACCTTTCATCATTGGTTTTGGAAATCCAGAGAGGAACACAGAAGCTATAAAGTTCAATCACATGCCGGACGTCCATGAGGGTTTCTGAGCAGATTTTAGACCAAGCCATATCACATTCAGCTGTTAAGGAATTACTAGAAATGTTATCAGTACACAGAACAGCATTTTAAAAACGAATTCACGCACATGGATTCCTCACAAAGCTAGATCAGTGGGTTTCACATCATTTCTTTTAAAGCTGTTTTCAGCCGCATAATCAATAAAAAGAAAACTTCAAGGAAACGAAAATGCGCTTTGCGGTAACTCTTTCTCTTCGAATTATTAGCGGATTAAAAAACATATGAATAGTTCCTTTCCCAGCTATAGCTAAGAAGGAAAGCTTTTATCGAAAGCTTGTGATAACTGAAATAATGACAAAACACAATTTTAGTTCCATTTTCTATTCCAAGACCAGATATTTGTTTTACATAGGAAGACTTACTGTAGTCATCAAAAAGGTAAAGTAGTATTAAGTTTATAAGGTATTTCTCCCGCCTTCTTAGCATGCCTTCGTGGTGTAGTGGTCAACACGTATTCGAGTGGTCCGTGATTCGAGTCCCGGCAAGAGCATTGCTCATTTTTGATCTCTCCTGCTTTCAAAAAATACCTAATGTCTCTACAGTGGCGCCCGAACAAAAAGGTGGTGTATGATGATTTTCTACCATCAGATTTGGCGATTGGATCCCCTAATCTTCAATTTCCCTTTAAAAAGGGGGCAGTATATAAGGTGTTTCTCCCACCTTCTTAACATGCTTTCGTGGTGTAGTGGCCAGTACGCTCAGCGCGTATTCGAGAGATCCGTGGCTCGAATCCCGGCGATGGAATTGCTCATTTTTCATGTCTCCTGCTTTCAAAAAATACCTAATGTCTCTACAAGTTATAAAGTGCTTTTTCTTTTTCCCAAATTCATTGTCGATAAGTGAAATTATTTTCATCTTACCTGCCTCGCTTTATTTTAAAACACATTTATCCAAGTCAAATAGTTTAGCAGGATAAGTTTTTTATGCCTTTGAAGTAAAAGAGAAAAACTTCTCAGCATCATTAAGTTAATTATATTTTTTATCATTACCATGAGGCATTTCGTTAAGCATCCTTATTCCGTAAATTGTATCCACAGTTACGTCAATTATACTTAATGCAAAATCACTGTAACGGTGCACACAGTCTGTTGATTGTTACATTTATCGGTAATGATATGGCTGCGAGCAATAATGCCTTACTAATTAATTGCTTTTGATGAATGCTTACTCCAATCACTATGACTTGAAGGGAATTATTCACGTAATGTACTCGACGATGAAACCGTGGTAGGTATCTAAATAAAGTCTTAACTAAGTTATAGCACAAAAATACAATTTAACTTCCTGGCATTATGGAAAAACACTTTTTTTAGAGTTATCCTCTTTGAAAATTTCTTTTCAATCATTTCATTTCCCTTTTTTCCACAATTTACCTAATTTCTAAATTTCTTATGCAGTTAACTTACTTAAAGCGCGATAACTGAATAATGATAATAAAGATAGTTAACATAACTAAATAAAGTTAACGTAAATCTGAATAGCATAAAAAAGCGTCAATATGCGAGATGTTCCTTTAGATTTTCTGAATAATTATTTAAGATTAATTCATTAAAGATTTCAAATGTTGTAGGTTTAATTCGTCTATCAAAAACCTTTGCCCAAACGTACTAGACTTTTATTTTTTCTTTAGTTACTCGATTTCAAGAATTAAACAAAAGATCTGAAGCTCTTTTCTCGGTCTTCCATTGTTGTCTCTTAATACCGTTTCAAAAGCTGAAAATTCACAATTTTGAAATTAATTAATTTTAAAATGATACATTATGCGGATTCACATCCTGTAAATAGATCTCACTTCTGTTTCCTTTCCTCCTCTTTCGCTTAGTACTTTCCCTTACTTTCTCGGTTAAGGTAATTACATATAAATTATTTATAAACGTTTTTAAATACATTTTATCATCATATGAACACAGTTTGTTGTTATGTATTGTTATTAGTGCAAAGTTACATTTCATCGATTAAAGGCAAAAGTGCAACTCAGATTAAAATGACTGTGTTAGTATCCATTTTTACCCATTTTTTATTATGGAGCTTAAGAAAGGCGCAATCAGTTTTTGTGGGTAATATACCAAAGAAATTTGGTCAAACTTTACATATTTAAATCTTCCTACTTATCGGTTTTTCCCAGAATCCATTCTTACTCTCACACTCTCTCTCTCTCTTTTTCAAGATTTCTTCGGAATTCACGTTTATGTGGGTTTTATTAATTCCTTGCAATTTTTCTCTCACTTTTTTAATATTTTCATTTCTTTCAGACTACCTCACTTTTATATCCCACAAATATCCCAGTCGATGAAACAGCTGTTCATCAACTCCTAACTAACAGGCAGACTGTATCACTATAGCACGGAAGCTTTCTCTGTCTGAAGGGCATAGTTTCTTTGCCGCGTTTAACGAGAAAATGAACCACCTACCCTTGAAACTCTTCCACAAAAGCACCATTTTAAGGTAGATATCATTCGCATGCTCACATGTTTTGCCACAAACAATAAATGAATCACGTATCCTCACTTTTATGGCTTTTCCACTTTGTAGAGCTGTGAGTTTCTCACTTTCTATTCCATAAGTACTTCCTTTCAACAAACTGCCCAATCTTAAGGAAGAAAAATCTAACACTGACAAAACACAGTTCATATGTTAAAGATCCCACAAAAACCTCGGTTGCTTAACGAATACAGTAACTGATATACGAATGTGGAAATAAAGATCTTACTGCAAATAAAATAAATGAATAATCTGTAAATAAAATAACCTATAATCTTTCAGCACCAGAAATGGTATCAGTCAAGATTCTTACTTTTTGCGCCTATTACTTTTCATATAAAGGTATGTTACCGCCACTTATTATTATTAAAGAAATAGTATAGCAAATATAAAAAATGTGTAAGAATGTTCTGTAGATTTCTGAAGTATTTATTTAACAGTGCTTAGTGATTTTATTAATTTACAACGAATAGTGAAATTTTAATGTTCTTGTTTGAGATTTAATTTTTAAATTTTACTGTTGTTTAAATTCTTTCATTTGATTGCGGTGAAGTTGTTTTAAATTAGCAGAAAAGGTTGTACAGCAACAGGCAGATTTTTGTACACTCACGGGCGGAGAATTTTGGGATCAAGTGTCGGCCGCCAGCTGCATTTTTTTCGTCCCCTTATCTTGCGAGGCAAACATGTATTTCTCGTTTAAAGGCGAACAGTTCTAGCGGTGGCGATTCTTGATAGAATTATGGGGTAAAAGTATTTAGGATTTGTCTGAAGAAGAGAACTTGTGATTTCTTTATTACACTTATGGGTGTCGCAATCGCTAACCGATTTACGATGTAAACATCCCTTGGTTTTGCTCGAGAAATAGGGGCTTGTGAAAAGAGAAGACTGATTTTCTTAGAACTTTGGTTAGTATTTATTGCTGTGGTTCTAATGCTTAGAGAGGGTTACTGTTTTGTGTAGGATTGGTGAATTTTAATTTTATGAAGTTTTTGAACCAATAGTAATTATAGAGGCGGTCCACGTTTTGAGCGCCGCGAGGTTTTAAAAATGGTCGCACACAGAGGCGGGGAAGATTTTTAAGACTTTTGTCAGATTTTCGAGTCTATTTTGAGGAGAGAGAGAAATCCCGGAGTCCCTCCCTTCCTCGGGGCCGTAAAGAAAGACCATAATTCTTAAGAAGGAGGTGAAGTGTTGGAAGAAGTAGTCCGACTTGGGTTTTGACAGCGTGTGAAATAGCTAACCGCGAGTGTCTCTATTCGACAACTATTTTGTTTCGTCTGAATATTTTTTCCGATGTGTGCACGAAATGATCAGGCAGCTCCCCGAGTTCCACAGACTGGTTGCGGCTTCCAGAATCGTCGTGGCTGTCTGAGTGATAATGGTTTTCTACTGATTGACTGTGTAGGATTCTGGAAAAGGCAGTGAAGTGTTGGAAGGAGTCGTCAGAGTTGGTTTTTTTGGCCGCGAATGAACTAGCCAACCATGAGTGCCTCAAGTTAACAGACTATGGTTTCGAAGACTATCGTTCGAATATTGTTTAGACGTGTTTACGAAATGATCCGGCAACTCCCGAGCCCTACAGACTGTCGGTGTATGCGGTTTTCCGTGAGTGTTTATTTTTGTTCTCTCTCTCGTATGGCCTTGTGTTACTGGTCATTTAATTATTAATTTGTGAAAGAGATTAAAGATGTAATCGAGATGGGTAATAATTTAAATTAAATTGAGGGCAAGTAATTGTTTCTTAAAGAAAAATTTCACTGAACTGATGTATATTCAATAGTTTATCAAGTGGTTTAATTAATTTCAATTTGTCAAAAGATACATTGTTCATTGTTTCAAGCTGAATTATTTTTTACTGGAAAATTGAAATGTGAGTTTTGTAAAGTACATGACTAGAAAATTTTGGGTATAATATTGATTGTTGTACAGATGGTCAAATGAAAATTTACCAGAAATTTTTTAATAATGCTTGTAGCGGTAGTCTTTTCAGCTATTCGTAATTAAAATTTTTGGAATATTAAATAAGTGTATATTATTGATTTACTATTGTATGTTTTTTGTGTGTGTTTTTATCGTGTGGTCCACTGTAGGTTATCCATATTATCCTTTCGAAAAACATGGTTAAACTTCCACTCAAACCTGGGTAGTTTATTGCGGGCGTAGGGAAATTTAATGATGTTTGTGACTGCACAATCAGAATTATTAATTTAACGGAACTGGTGTATTGACTTCTAAGTGTCAGATTTAGCTTTTCCTGGTGTTTTGATTTGTTCTGTGCTATGCTTAAATGAAAAGTGTTTGTGGCTATCTCTACAGTTGAGTTGAAAATTATGTATTTACAGAAAAGAGAGCTGATTAGTGAGTTTTAGTGAGAGATAGCATCTTGATGATTTTGTTTCTGTAATGCGTCTTACATGATTAATAATCTTTGATTTTAACAAAACACCAAGGAGGATATTTTTCTTTCTTTATTGAACTTAAGAGTTGGGAGTTGATATGATAAACTTTATTTTACTGTGGTGAGGATTTATGAAAATTTGTTTCTAGCTTAATTATTTTGTTTTCAATCACCAGTATCTTGAAATGATTTAAAGTATTCAGTATAATTTTACGAGAATTTTAGTATTGTGTTTTTAGTTTTTTTCGCGGCACCAAGTTAGACTTAGGTCAGGCTAAGAGTTAAATGTAAAAAGCAAACCCGTAAATTTTTGCTTCTCAACAATAACACAAACGCTGCCAACAAAGGTTTGATGTATTAATTTTAAAGAAATAGTACAGTGAATATGAAAAACATATTGCAACACAAATGAAAGTGTGTATTTACTAAATGTTATTGTGATGTGTTATTTTAAAAAAATATAATATAGGTAATATACAAAAATGTGTGGCAACACTTAATACTCTACCGGGAGTTTTAAAGATATGTTATTTTTAAATATTTTGAGATTTTGCTGACGTTAGCTAAACTAGAATGATGTTGATTAAATAAGAAGACAAAAAGGTTAATAATGAAAAGGATGTATATCATTTTACTAAGAAAGCTGAACACTAATACAATCAGCTGAGAGAAGACTGAAAACATTAATGGCAACATTTAATACTGCATTTGGAATTCTAAACATATGATGCTTTTAAAAATTTTATGATTCTGCAGTTTAATTTTTTGCAGTGTAAGTGCGAAAAAAATTATGTTTAAAAATAAAGTTTAAAAGTAACACTCTATCGGGAGTTCTAAAAATATTCTGCTTCTAAAAATTTTGTGATCAGCTTAAGTGCAAAAGAAACGATGTCAGTAATAACGGAATAAGACAACAAACATTGTATTAGCAGCAGTGAGTCCAAGAACAGTGAGTCGTCAAACTACGAACTCAGAGAGAGCATAAAAACCTCAACAAAATCGACGTCAAAATCTGAATCCTTTCAAATTTTCTCTAGCTCATTCTTTTAGCCCAAAATGGCTATTAGTCTAGAAACACGATCTCGTTTTGATTCACGTTTAATGTTCTTCCACTGTAAATGCGTTGTTTCACTTTTCATACGAGTCTGTTGCCATTCCGCTAAATGTAAGATATTTCTCTTTCACACTTAATGTGTCTGTTACTGATTAAAACCTAAGGTATTTAAAAGAAGCAAATGCAGTTTTAAGAATATTACTTTGCTTACTTTTTTTAATTTCATTGATTTAAATAAGAATACATTTAATTCGTGATATATCTAATTAAAATCATTAATTTACAGAATTATGTTATATATGTTCTCACTTTCCAGATATATAGGAACTAAATATTATAATATTATAATATGTTCCTAACATAATGTTTCCTAACATAAGTAGATACTCCTACTAAGTGTTTAAAACAACTCTTACTAAACGTTTAAACAACAAACCTACTACAACTCCTACTAAATGTTTAAAACTAACATGGGGACGTTATAGAATAACGTCCCCATGTTAGTCTAAATGTATATTCGTCTAGTATCCAATAAAACGTTTCGGTATTCCCCTCACCCATCTTTATTGATAATCTCCACTGATAACCCATATTAAATTCTAAAAGATCACTTATGGATGACCTTAATATATAAATCTTTCAGAATATTTTTTTTCTAAAAGTTTTAAAACATTTATTAATTGTTTATATTTTGCCAAATTAAAGCTATGTTAAAAGTATTTTATACCTAACATTTATACCTAACATACCTAATATTACATTTATTTTCATGAAAATACTTTTTCCGTTGACTCCATGCAGACTCAGTATATTTATGTTATGTACCCCTTGAGTATATTTTGCTAAGTAAGGAATGAAAATTTGCAGAATTTAGAGAGACCCATATATTTAATTTGAAAACTAATTTGCAATTTTTAATTATATTGGGTCATATAAAAAAGTCTCCGCGATTTTTTGCCACTGGAGGGTTTTGCCTATATCCCGTAACACTCACCCGACTGTCTCAAATGAACATGTGCTTAAAAGATGCTATTCCACTGTTCGTGAAGATAGCGTTTTAATTCGTTGCTCATGCAAAAAGTTATATTGATTTGAAAGTGAGTGAAATATCTGAAGAAATACGCTATATGATGGTTTTTTACTATTGAAAAGCTAAAAACGCTGCAAGTACATGTCGAAAAATTTGTGACGTGTACAGTAAAATTTCTGTGAGTGAACGAAAAGCTCAGGAGTGGTTTGCTTGATTCCGTACCGAAAATTTCAGTGTCAAAGATGCACCTTGGTCTGGTCAGCCAGTCACTGAAAAGCCGATGAAATTTTGCAACTAGTGGAGCAAGACCGGTACTCAAGTTGTCAGGAAATAGCGAAGGCACTAAACATCAACCACTTAACAGTTTGGAATCATTTGAAAAGAGCAGGCTACAAAAAGAAGATCAATGTTTGGGTCCCACATGAATTAATGCAAAGAATGAAGTGCTGTAACCTGGCGAAACCATCAATTCGGTCCTGTACCGCGCACAACTCAACCGTTTTAACGAAAAAATCCAGAAAGAACGACCAGCATGGGACAACAGAAAGAGAGTTGTGCTCCATTATGACAAAGCGCAGCCACACACATCATTGATGACTCGGAATAAATTAAAGGAACTTGATTGGGAAGTTTTGATGCATCCACCGTATATCCCGGACCTTGCCCGGTCTAAATATCATTTGCTTCGGTCTCTGCAAAACTCTCTTGATGGTAAAACATTGGCCGACCGAAGCGCCGCTGAAAAGTTTGGCCAAGTTTTTCGACAATAAACCACAGAAGTTCTATACCGATGGAATTATGAAGCTACCAAAAAATGGCAAAAGGCCATAGATAATAATGGTCAATATGTACTTGATTAAAATTGATTTTCAATAAAAAAATTTTTGTTCAAAAATGTACCAAAACACCGGGGAGACTTTTCATATGGCCCAATATATAAAATTTATTGAGCGAATTATTTTTGTTTTATTTATCATTTAAAGGTGTAAAATAAAAAAAATTGCAATTATTTCTCGATTGCTGAACGTAAAATTATTTTACTGCTCAAGATCTCGAATCCTTGATTATTTTTATATTCGTAATATCTTGCAACAGAAAATATTTTTATATCGCATTTCACCTGTTTTGATATTCAGCGTCTTTTGATGAAGAGTGCCTAAAGGTATACTTTGAAATAAATTAAATCTTTTTCTCTTCAGAAAAATATGCTAATTCAATATGAGTAATAATTTTTACATTTCGCTTTCGAGTTAACAGTAACAAATAAAACAATCTCGTTCGCTCAGACACTCCTCCTTAACCTATTAAGCTTTAAAACAATGCCAAAGGGTAATGAATGTATGATTGTAATGGTTTTTATTGCTACCGAGGAATTGTAACAAAACAATAAAAAAACTATAATTTTAATTTAAACATTTTTCTTTTGAATAAATTCATTTAATATTAATGGATGCACCCAGATAAAATATGATTAAATGATGTCTCGTGGAAATAAACTTTGTATGTTTGTTTTCTTTCTTTTGCTGGAAGATTTCGAAATGATTCAAAATAATTTGGTTTCCCATTTTTCCGATGCTCTTTTTATTCTGAGCATCCTTTGCTCCAGACGTCCATAATCAACCATGAATTAATTTGGAAGATTTTATGAAAATGTTTCCATTGAATTAATGCTTTATTGTCATATATTTATTTTCTTTAGAGCTTTTTTTCTACCTTTGTACATGTAAAAGGAAGTTGTTGAGTAAAATGGAAGTATTGTAATCGCGAAAAATTTCGGGTATCATATTTCAACGAAAATATCTATTTCGATAGTTATCGAATGCAATTTAACGATGTTTTTGTGTGACATCTGTACTTAAGGACGGAATAAAGGACTCTTTTTCCCGCAAAATAATTATAAAACTGATTTAAAATGGATTCTGAAGAGATGCTTTTCCTGGCGTCTGTGCGTACGTACGTACGTATGTACGTATCTCGTATAACTCAAAAACGAGTAGCCTCAGAACGTTGAAATTTTGTATATAGGACTGAGTAGCAGATAGACGTGCATCTCCTATTTTGGTTGCAATCGCTCGCACCAAAAATGTGTATATGTATATATATCCACTCTGTTACTTGGCTCAGTAAGCTCAGTTTTTTTATTCTTTCTTACACGTTGGTAAAATGTGCATTTTTTGCTTTAAAAATGATTGAATTGTGTTGTTCTTATCTTCCGGTTAAAGTTTTTATGCCTTTAACCTGCATGTAATAATTGTAAAATTATCAACAATTTAAAAGTTATTTAAATGCGGCTAAGCCTAATTTTTTGGCCATAGCTGCCATATTTGTTTACATTTGAAACTTGGCAGAATAGTGGATTTGTTGCCAATCAGGAGAAACTAAGCTTCGCAACAACAAAGATAACGCCTTCTTTTATTATTGCGAATTAAATCATGATTAATCCATTCCGGAATTTATTCGAGGAAATATGTGTTTAAGATTTACTTCGTAATTTTTAATATAGATATTTTAAGTTTTTCTGCATTTTTGTCTTGTCCCGAAGTAAGAACTGAATTAATTAAATGAGAAATAGTGAATAGTCTGTGAAAATCTGTTTTTTTTTTCTTACTGTTTAATCTTTTTTATACATCTTTTTAGATATATTATAGTATTTGAATAGAACATGTGGAAACGATTAGATAATTTTTCAGGTGACATAATTTTTTGTGCATTCGGAGTTATAAAATGAATGAGATGTTAAGTGAACCTAGCGCCAGAGTGTCAAGGAAAAATGCGTATAATTTAGCATTCCGTACAAAAATGTCATGTGGTGTATACATTAGATTTTTTAGTTTAGCAAATAAAAGATGCTTTTTGTCCCACCGGCAGAGGCAATTCTTTTTAAGTGATATTTCTAATAAATTTATCATGTAAAAACATTGCAGCGCAGTGTTTCTAATTCACTATTTTTAAGTCAAATTCCAAAAAATTGGCTTTCCTCCATGACAGATATCATTAGAATAATCACCTGACTTTTAGCAGTTTTTCTGTTTCCTTTTTTTTTCTTTGCCAGATCAGTAACGTTTAGTTCAAAATCATGATAAAACTTCAGTCATCCTTCAATTAAAAATTACTTTTTAGTTCAAAATGAAACTCCAATAACCGTTAAGTTTTTCGATTCAGAAATATTGTTTTTCATGACAATAATGATAGCAAATAACAACTCAAAAACCCTATGTCTCTAACGTGCGAAATGTCTTACTGTGATTATAATCTCACTAATCAATCATGAAATAATCTTTCATCTGTTGTTTTCTTACATTTCTTATAATCCTAGTTACAAAGGCCATTCTCAGAAGATAACTTCTATTGTACTACCTCAGTTCAAATAAAATTAAAGAAAGGAATATGTGAATCAATTGGATGGTATCCAATAAATCAGGAAAGAATTACATCTTGTAGGCATTATTGTGATGAATACAATATATGGTGTTTATTCGTCCAGAAATGAACGATAAATAAAAGCTGCTGTTTAATAATCTATTAAATATACCAAAATAAATGTAACTACATTTTAAAATTTTGCATCCTGCACATTCAAATATTTCTAAACAAGCGTAATAACAAATAGCACTTGTTTATAAACAGATTATTTAGCTCCTGAACCGACCAGTTGTAACTACAAAGTAACAATGGAAGTTTCTCCTTGGTTCTATAATCGATGAATAAATGGGTTAGCTGTTTGTATGTTTTTTTCGAAATGTAATATACACTGGTGTGCAAAAATTAAGGACGAGACGGTTTTTTCAATATAACTTTGTACAAAAGCTTTCCAAATCAACACATTTAATACCGTAAGATCCCCAATACGTAAGGACATGAGTAGTGTAAGCAACACTTCCTAAAAGAGAAATCAGAGGGATAAAAAAAGCTTTATTGAAAAAGTAGCATGGAGCGCAATGCGACTGAAGGCCAAAACATCCCTGTGATGGGTGTCCAGCAAGAAAGATCCGGTCATTAATAGGGGATATGATCTCCCCTGACTGCTAGGCAGGTTTCACATCATTTGCATGCTGGATATGTGGTTGTTAATGAGCTGTTGAGACACTGCTGCTCGTTCCTCTTGTAGCACCAATCGCAGTTTCGGAATCGTTACTGGCGATAAGTTACGTGCTGCCGCGGGTCTCCCTAGTAAGTTCCGTACATGCTTGACGGGATTTAGATCCAGAGACCTTGCCGACCAATCCATGTGTTCAATATCTTCACTCTACAACAGCTCTTCGAGAGTAAGTGTGCGATGAGGTGGAGCGTTGTCGTCCATGAAGAGGAACTGAGGACCCATAGCCCTTGTGAAAAGACGCATGTAAGGAAGAACCTCGTTACAATAGCAGTCCCAGGTGACGAACCTCCTTGGGAGATATGAAGGTCGGTCCGGTTACCAAGCATTATGTCTGCTCGAACGAGAACTCCGCGACCTCCAAAACAGTTCCTTTTGATGATGTTGAAGGGGTTATTGCGTGTTCCCCGCTCTGTCCAGATGTGCATGTATCTAGAATCGTAACTCAGACTAAATATGCTCTCATCTGCAAAGAATACTCGTCCCCTTTCATTGTCTCTCCAATTCCGGTGTTCCCGGCACCACAGAGAACGCCTTCTCCGATGGACAGGCGTTAGAGGTACACACCGTACAGGGCGTCGTGCAAACAGACCACCACCGTGCAGTCTTCTGGCCACGGTAAAACGCGATATCGGTCGTCCAGTCGCCTGTGTCGTGTGTCTAGCGATTTCTCCCGCTGTCTGCCGCCTGTTTCTTCTGGCCTGTAAGGCAATATACCGGTCATCTGCGGGTGTGGTTCCTCGTGGACGACAACTACTAAACCCCCGGATAGCTGTTCCTGTAGTTTGAAATTGTCTCTAAAGTCGTGAAACGATGCTGTGAGCAATTGCGAATTCTGCAGCCACAAGTGTCCCACTGCGGCCTTCCTCCAACTTCCCAATGATTCGACCGCGGGTAAAAGCATCCAGATGTCGTCTAACAGATTGATTATTCGCCATTTCTCGCTGAGTCAGCAACTCGGTGTGATTTTAACTGCTATACGGCGTGCAATCTCTTTGCCAGAAATACTGATCTTACACCGACAACATGCTTTATATTACTGAGACACTCCCCCATTACGTCTACCTGCATATCTGCGCATGTGCTACCGTACATCACCTTACTTAATCTCCTGATTGGTCTTTCTGTCCGCTCTGCCTCTTCGTTTAGGTGATATGCTAATTTTTCGACTTCGTCCTTAATTTTTGCACACCAGTGTAAATAACAGCCCACTGCTCTTTGATAATCTGTGTTAAAATGTTCTTCTCCTTTAGTGGACAGCCCTTGTGTATTTTAAGTAATATCATCTAATTCTGCCTTTCAAAGCTGGTCAGTTACTGAGAGGCTAAAACCGTTAAACATTTATAATTCGCTGTAACTTTCTTTAAAGTCTGACAAGTGATTTGGCTAACTGAGGTTTATGTTTTTCTCACTCGTAACCTGAATGCAGCTCTACTATCCTTTAGAAAGACCACCACTAATGCATTCCTTTTCCATTAAGCAAATAAAAGCAAACAACTTAGTCTGATCTTTCTGTTCCCTATGCGATTCACAAAAAGCTAATTAAGCAAAAGCTACGAAAGGTTCATATGAATTTCACGTAGCGAAGCTGTTGATAGCTCTCTTACAAAACTGCACACAAATGCGTAACAGTTTATAAAAATGAAAAGTTAATTAATTTATTAAACACATAGAAGAAAAACAAATGAGCAACTAAATTCTGCAGTTTAATAATAAGTACTCTCTCTTTTGGAAAGCATGCGATCTTCGTGAGGGAGAACCTGAATTTGAAGAGGAAACTACTGAGCTCAATAACTTGCAAAACGAATTTAATATTTTTCCTGAAATATTTATTTCTCATTTCACGTAACATCGATGGAACAAACTTTTTATACCGCAGATTGGAATTAATATAAGATAACACTTTCATTTCTCAAAGATAACCTATACTTCTCTGAATGAATTCTTAATTTTTAATTTAAAGTTAATTTTTATTTACGCCAAGAGAGTTGTCATAAATAACTTGCTGGGATAGCGTTGTCTTCTATGTTAGTCCAGACGAGCTGCTAGTTTCAATACCACATTTTGCGTCGAATCACTATAAACGGCTGCATCACATTTCAAATTCTTGCCACCAAATATTATCTCTCAGCATCATATTTAAAGAAACTAAATAATGAAGAATCTGTATGACTGCATGTATGTTTCTCGCAATGTGAAAAAGCTCAAAGTTTAATAATAAGTACTCTCTCTTTTGGAAACCATGCGACTCAGAAATTGCCAATTGCCCAAAACGGCAATTTGCCCAGAAGGGCTACTAATATCGTTTTCGCATTTTGCGTGGATACATTATAAACGGTGAATAACTTTTTTAAATTGTTGCCACCAAATATTAATAACCTGTATTATATTTAAAAGAATTAAATAATGAAGAATCTACATAAATGTACGTATGTTTCTCGCACTGTGATAAAACAACGGTACGTAGAGTCATCAAATTTTGAATAGTCTTCGACTCGAACATAGACACCTGGAAGCGCGAAATGGAATTTGTTTTATTCTTCTTCTTATATTTTGTAAAACTTTAACGATTTTTTATTAAAAAATTCAACAATTTCAAAGCGAGCAGTGGCAGAAACATTTTTATTTCCAGTGTGGTTATAAAAGATTTTCATCTCCAGCACGAAATTTTCTATCGGAAATTCTAAAGAAACTACTGGCAAGCCCGCCAGATGAGCGAGCTGCGGCCAAAGCAAAATTTATAAGTTCTATATACACCTGAAAACAAAATGTATAAAAACATTTCAATATAAATTAAATCATTTCATCCTTTTCAAATAACAACCAATGCATAAATAATATATTTTGTTGCCAAACCAGAAAACAAAAATTTTTGACACTTCAGGATAATACATATAAGTATGACGTCATGATTTAAATTAAATGTAACGTAACAACTTTTTCTCGATATCAATAAAAGAATTAATATGGCAATAACGTACCATGTGAATTATCCTAATCGGAAACAATAAAAGTTGCTAACAACAGCTATTTATTTAAAATACAGACATTAACGAAACACTTTTCGACATACATTGACGTCACATGCAATCGCATGCTTTATTCAACGTCAGGATATGAAGGTATTTTCTCCATTCTTTCTGCATGCCTTGCAACTTAACGGTAGCACACTCAGTGCGTATTCGAGAAGTCCAGGTCCGAGTCCCGGCGAGTGCATCGCCCCTTTTTCACGTCTTTCGGCTTCAAAATAACCTACTGGCACCCGAGCTAAAAAGTGGTAGATGATAATTCTTCACCACCAGAATTTAGCGACTGGATACCCTAATTCCCAGTCGCCCTTTAAAAAGGGGAGTATATAAGGTATTTTCTCCCTTCTTTCTGCGTGCCTGCGGTGGTAGCATTCTCAGCGCATATTCGAGAGGTCCAGGTCCCGGCGACGGTACTGTACATTTTTCCCGTCTCCAACATCAAAACACCTAATGTCTCTACATACTTATGTAATAATAATATATTTAATGTTTGGCAATGCTATTTTTATTTCATATTTCGTAAAACTTAATTTAAAATATTTTATTAACAAACTCTGGGATTTGAAAGTTAGCAGTGGCAACACTTCGAAATAAAGCAGATTTTTATCTCCTGCGCGAGATACTGTTGCCACTCGGAAAGATGAGGGAGAAAATTAGCGTTTCCAGCGTTTTGAATTAATATCTCGGCTGATTAAAGTCGCACGAAGATGAGAATAGTCGAAATGGCTTCCTACGAATTTTTGGAAGCCTGGGTACCTCTTTTGAAACTCAACTCCCTGACGTTCCAGATGAGATGATGCCACAAACAAACAGACGCGCACAGATTTTAATAGCATACACTAGCGGGCAAGCCCGCCAGCTGAGCGGGCTGGGCCCGCTTGTTCGCCCTGATTAAAAAGTTGGACAGAACTACCAGTGTTTAAGATTTTCTAGGTAGCAAGCATGCCAGTTGAGCGGGCTGCGCCCGCTTTATTAGCGTATGCATCCACATTCTCGAATGCATCCAGATTCACGTATATATCCACAAGATACTGCATACACATTCCCCATGCGCTAAGATTTTCTATGTTGAAAACCCGGCGGTTAGCGGGCTGCGCCCGCTTATTTCCCTTATGCATCCAATATACTGCACATGCCGGCAATCACGAAAACACCCACGCGCTCCCAGGGATTAGGAAGTTCGACCTAACTACCAGTGTTCAGCGATTTTCCTGCTGGCAAGCATGCTAGTTGAGCGGGCTGCGCCCGCTTTATTAGCGTATGCATCTGCATTCTCGTATACATCCCCAAGATACTGCATACACATTCCCCCTCCGGAAAATGTCAAAACACCCACGCCGTTGACCAGTTGAGTGGGCTGCGCCCGCTTGTTCGCCGGGATTCGAAAGTTGGACAGAACTACCAGTGTTTAGCCACCGCGTTGGCCGGGATTCGAAAGTTGGACCTAACTATCAATATTCCCGCCAGCTGAGCGAGCTGGGCCCGCTTGTTCCTTGGGATTCGAAAGCTGGACAGAACTACCAGTGTTCATCTACGGCGTCCGCCGGGATTCGAAAGTTGGACCTAACTACCAGTGTTCAGTAATTTTCTACTTGGCAAGCATGCCAGTTGAGCGGGCTGCACCCGCATGTTCGCCGGGATTCGAAAGTTTGAAAGAACTACCAGTGTTCAGCCACCGCGTTCGCCGGGATTCGAAAGTTGGACATAACTACCAATATTCAGCAATTTTCTAGCTGGCAAACATGCCAGTTCAGCGGGCTGCGCCCGCGTCATTAGCGTATGCATCCAAAAGATACTGTATTTGCCGGGACGCCCGCTTGTTCGCCAGGATTCGAAAGTTGGACAGAAATACCAGTGTTTAAGTTTTCTATGTTGCAAACCCGCGCGTTAGCGGGCTGCGCCCGCTTGTTTCCCTTATGCATCCAATATACTTCACATGCGGGAAATCACGAAAACACCCACGCGTTCGCCGGGATTCGGAAGTTCGACCTAACTACCAGTGTTCAGCGATTTTCCTGCTGGCAAGCATGCCAGTTGAGCGGGCTGCGCCCGCTTTATTAGGGTATGCATCCGCATTCTCGTATACATCCACAAGATACTGCATACACATCCCCCATTTCGATTTTTTTCGAATTTTCCCCATTTCGAATATTTAAATAATCTGTAATAAATAAATAATTTATAATTTTGTAAATAAATATTTTCTTGCCAAAGCAGGAAACAAAACTTTTATTCTGCAGATAATAGATATGACGTCATTATTTAAATTTAATGTAAAACATTATATTTTAATCACACTTCAAAATAATGTTTAAATAACAAAACCTTACTAAGAAATTGCTGGTAAAACAAACTCTAAAAATAAAGCGGCAATTTTTACCCAAATTCTATTCAAATGCTCTTATAAATCTACAACGATGAATAAAAGAAATTAACAAATAAAAAAGGAATACTTTTCCGCAGACGATTCGAGGGCGCTTACCTTATGCGCATGCGCTTTCGTCGTTCTGAACCATCGAAACCCAAAAAAAAAACATTTGCACCTGTCCGAAAAAAATGTACTGGAGCATTTTTAATGACCCCGCTAATTAGACTCGTAATAATCAAAACACTATGGAATTAACGGGAAACCTCGTTAGAACGTGTGGCAGGTTTAAGTTTCAAAATTTGAAGCAAATCGGCCTATTAGTTGCCGAGTTATCGATTTTTTGCGCATTTTAAATTAACATTATTTTATACTTCTCTTTTTTTGAATGACGAATGGCCTTGGTGATTCGGATCATATTTCACTCCCGAGGCTGTTGCCACTGGGAAGCAATAAACGCGGTAATTAACGTATGCCCAGTTTTTAATTAATAACTTCGTTAATTAAAATCGTACGAATATGAAAATGGTATCGTCGGATTCCTTGATTTTTTTCCAATCCGTCGATATAAGTCTCGAATTTGACCTAAAAGAATTTCCAGAGATATTTGCGAAAACAGAATTTGGCACCTAGCCAAATCCCTTTCATTAGGGAAAACGGAGAAAGAAAGTCAACAAAATGGTAAATGTAGGGAGAACGTAGGGGAAAATTAGGTTTTTAATTAATATCTCGGCTAATTAAAGTCGGACAAAGATGCGAATGGTCAAAATGGCTTACCACGGACCTCCTGAATCCAACGATACCTTCCGCTAAGCTCTGGACCCAGCCGTTCGTGAGGAGATAAGGTTACAAACAAACAAACACACAGACGCGCACAGATTTTAATAAGTAGACTAGCGGTAAGCCCGCCAGCTGAGCGGGCTGGGCCCGCTTGTTCCTTGGGATTCGAAAGTTGGACAGAACTACCAGTGTTTAAGATTTTCTATGTTGCAAACCCGCCTGTCAGTGTTTAAGATTTTCTATGTTGCAAACCCGCCTGTTAGCGGGCTAGATGCTGTTTTTAACTGTTTTTAGCCCAATGTGGCTTTAACCGAAATGCTCTCGAAACGTGTATGAGTCTGTAAATGAAAAAAAAAACACCCGTTTCGGCGTAATGTAAAATCCGAAAAGATTTCAGACTTTTTATTTCTGTTTTTACTTTCATTTGTGATTTATTTTACCGATTTATTTTACCAGTTTATTTTTTTTTATTTTTTTTTATTTTTCCTCAACAGATAGAGTTAAGTGTTTCACGGCATTTTTCGAACCCATAAGTACCCATACTTAAAATATTATGAAATATACTTAAAATATATTTTGCTTCTGATAGAAGAGAACATAATTACTGTTTCGGAAAATAATGAAAATTATTCTATTAAAAAGATTCAAAAGATTATTGAATTTTTTATAATTATTAAAACTGAAGTTAACGTGCTTCAGTAATTCATTATGAATGTATTTATTTAATATCTGAAGATAATTATCTTTGATTCCGTAAATTTGTATTGCAATAAAAAAACAGTAAACTTTATGTTAATCACAACAGTATTTTAGGCGATGTTACTCAGAGTTCATAATGTAGCGCGAATAAGCAGTACGAAATCATTTTTTCATAGGTTAACTACATTGGTAAAAAAGTGCAATGTTTAAAATAGAAAAGCTTAATCTTTATATAATAGTTTCCTCCATTCCGTCCCATAAAAAACAAAAAGAAAAAAGAGAACATGCATCAGAAGTTTTAACTTAGAGGAAGATTATCAGGGCGAAAAGCTAATCAATGTAACTGGAGAATTTCGAGTCGACTGTGGAAATATTCATCTCTTGTAATATCAAACTACTTATTATTTTCCCCAAAGCATATGTTACATATTTTACATTTCAATTCAAATTAATTGCATATTTTGGAAATCTCTTCCTTAATGATTTTTAAAATGCAATCAAAGCTTGCTTTCATCCAAATTAAATAAACTAGCAGCATCAGTTTCTGGGTATGCATCAGACGCTTCCTAGTGATACTTGTGGTGAGTGTTCAAAACCTCTGAGTAATAGCTTCACCCAGATTCCCTACAGCTAGCTGGGTTGTCTACATGTTTACTTTTGTAGTTATTTCTGTGCTAGCATGAATACGGACCATTTCCTTTAAACATCCTCTCTACAGTTCCACTGCCCTAGTTGTGATTCACCATTATCACCTAAACAAACAATCACAGTGGAATCCCTACCGCCACCAGCAAGGAAAATATTCAATTCCTGTGATGTTCAACTACTATATTTTCCCCTTCAAGCATATTTATATGAGTTAAACTTCAGTATTAACTGTTTAACTTTGCTTGGTGTCTTAACGATTATAAAAATGCTGAGTATAACAGAAGCCATTGACTTTCATGGAAGTTAATCACTTCACCATTTTGACCGAGACTCCTCGATTTGAAAATTGTCATCAGGAGTCAACAACGTCATACACTACTCGGGGTAAAATGTGGCTTTGATCGTTACCCCCCGAGACACACTTGTCACTCGTGTTTTTCAACCCCCCACCCGAGAATGCAGAAAAGTGAAAAGAGGTGATTTATAGATTAACTGGTCTCTACAGCGCGGTTGCATCAAGATCGCACATAGGACAGTTCATTCACAGAGAATGGAAATTGAAATGCGCTTCCAGTCTCCCTTTAGCTGGTATAACAATGGAGCTACGCCTCATTTAAAAACATGCGTTTAAGAGATCGTATCTGTTAACTTTCAGATAATTTACTAGGGGGCTCTAGGGCAGAATTGGGTGCCCCTTCGATTGGCGACAAAATTTGTTCAATTTTGGCGATGCAACTCCATCTCTGGTTACCATGATAGTTTTAACTTGGTTTTAGTTTCCATTGCCGTCGCCTTAGGGTTACCGTAACTTTTTTTAATCTTATATGACGTCATCATTCTCCTGATTCTTTTTAAGTAAAAATAGATCGATGTGTACATGGACAAAGTCAAGGCAGTGCGCAATGCCGAGTTTGTACAATTCTCTGATGTTTTTTGAGTGAAAATACATCGACGTGCCCATGGACACCGATTTTGTATAATTCCTTGACTTCTTCTTTTGGTTTTGTGTAGCGGCCATCCTGAAATTTCGCTTTCCTGGCACCGATCTTGGCGTCAAAAAGGAATCGCCTAAAAAACAAGGAGCACCCAATTGTAAACTTTTACCGACTAGAGTACACGGAAGAAAGTTTTCTTCTAGGTGAGAATAGAAGTTTGTAAATAAGGTTCTAATAGCTGATGTAAAGGGGAAAGAAATATTTCTAAGGTCAGTTTCAGATGCAAAATGTTTATCTTTGAAGGAAAAAAAGAATCATATATTTGAGTTTTGTAGGACAGTGCAGTGCTTAATCACAAGAAATCGCCTTCAGCTTCTTTGCTCAAACCTAGCAAAATGGATAAAATACCTTAACACTTGTAGCGGGTCTTAAATGTCGATGAATGAGATGTCTGCATAAGAGTTTCGTGTTTTTTTTCTTTATACGTAACATGAATACGTCCCAGTTTCCAAAAATGTTCTTCATACCCTTTCTACACACATATCCCTCACAGACTGCATTATTGATCAAACAAACGAACAATGTTTTCGAAATATTTCCTTAACTGCTGTCACTGTCAACAATTCAGCTTGTTAGAAAGACAATTCAATGCTCACGCAGAATTTACTTTTATTTTCGCTGTTTCTCCTTTCACTAATGGCGGAACCTGAATCCTTTACTTCTCTTTTCCACATTTTTGAAAATGTATATAAGAGGCTAAACAATTACAGTAATTGTGAAAAGTCAAAATATTTTGTATCAGAAAATGAGACTAATATCTGATAAAAAATAATGATAATAAAAACGTTGCTAAACCTTCGAAAGATAAATATTCTCTACTTTAATCTCATTAGTAGATGTTTTCGGATAATACAACAAAAATACAGAATTGAATTTAGTATTAACTATGCTGAACTTCTATGCGTTATCTTTCCTGAGTGAAGTTTCAAGATTTAATAATGAAGATATTATTGTTAAAAGCAATTTTCATCCAAAACACGAAAACCTAAAACTTAAGATACTGTCCGTTTTTAAAAGGAAAGAATCAGGAATAAGATCCAGCAAAAAAAAAAGCTTTCTCTTTTCGAGGTCATAGTTCCAAAAGACATCGCAGAATTATTCAGCGATATTTCAAGAAATGGAAATACTGGGGAAACACAACACTGATGGCATATTGACAAAACACAACACGATGAATCATCGTTTTTGCATGTTTCCTGGGTATTATTTCAATCTTTCAGTCGTGAAAAAAAGAAGCAGATGAGTTTTTTGTTGTTCCTTTTATCCAGTTGTGATATGTCTCGCTAGATTTCAACTATACTTATTGATTTGGGAAAGTTATTAATTAGGAAACTGAAATCCTCAAAATATTTAACTTTTCTGGACGTGAGAAAAGATTACTCTAATATGGCGTAGTTGTTAGCATTTGTTCAATATATCGATTCTTTTCTTTGAAACTTCAAGGTTTACCAGTAACATATCGAATTGTTACTTAAGATATTGAAGTTTTGATACCTCATTATAATGCAGAATCGCAATCTTCTTTGCGCTGTGTGAGTATAAAAGATGGCAAGGGTAATTCTGTTCTATACCAGTGAAACATTTTGCTGCGCAACTTATAAACAACATCCAAAACTTTTCATAGAGAGATTCTAACTCCCATTAACTGATGGAAATCCATTAAAGTAATATTGACAAAAGTGGTGTAAACTGCGTGTTTCATCAATTAATGTAAAAGAAACATTTTGAGATTATTTTCTAATATTTTTTATTGTAATTAGTCCAAAGGGGCAATTTGCCCCGAAGGACTAATTTCGTTTTGGCATTTTGCGTTGATTCACTAAAAGTGTTGTTTCACTTTTCGAATTCTTGCCACCAAATATTATCGCCCTGTATTATATTTAAAGAAATTAAGTAATGAAGAATCCGCATAAATGTATATATGTTTCTCGCAATATGATAAAACAACGGTTCCTAGAGCCATCCAAGTTTTAATATGTAATCCTCCTATGAATATGGGCATCTGGAAGCCCAAATTTGAAATTTGGAATTTGTTTCATCGTAGATTTCATATTTTGTAAACCTTCAACAATTTTTTATTAACAAACTCAAGGATTTCAAAGCGAGCAATGGCAGCGCTGTACCGAAAAAACGTATTTATCTCCAGCGCGAGAGACTGTGTATCGGAAATTCTAAAGATATGCTCATTTTAAAATCATTTTGCGATATTACTCTTGAACTGAGTTTTATGGTTTAAGCGCAAAGAACAGGATATTTAATAAATAAAGGTAACACACAAAGTGTTAAAAAAACGCCCCTTTGAACGTAATTTAAAATCTGAAACCTTTCAGATTTTTTTCCTAATTTCTAATTCTTTCCATAACTGATGAAAATGGTTGGCAAAAGCATAAGCATATTCTTTAATGCGCCAGGACAAAAGTAGTTTTTCAAAGGATCATCTGCCACATTTCTATAAAATGAGAAAACATTCTGACTTTTTGTTTGCGACAGCAAGTGGTTGTCAAGTGCCGGTGATGAGTTGTTATAGCTAAGAATAATGCTGGATGAGAAATCTGAGAATTCCCTGCAACTAGTACTCTCTCAGTGGATTTAAATTTGCTAACAAAACCGAATTAAATGAAACATTTCCAATTTTTCTGCGCAGTATCTCACAGGGTCTAAAGAGAAGTCCATAGTGCATCCACGAAATTCAAGTTTCATGTTAAAAACTTGAAGAAAAGAACTGAAGTTTGACACTTTTTTTTTCCTTTCAGTCAAAGGCATAAAAAAGCATTTTCTGAATTCACTTTTCTATAGAAGTCCAACCTCTCTTCGGAGTAGACTCTGGCAACCATTATTCCATGTGATAATGGACAAGACGACAACAACAACAACAAATATTTTTCTGAAAAGATCGAATTTCGAATTCTGAATATGAGACCTTTAGTTTATTATGAAATATCCTTATCTGCCAGATTTCTTTTCAAAGTAAAGAATTAGCAAATTGACAAGTGTAAAAACTTCTAAAAATCCATTTTCAATAAAACATCTTTCGACATTAAGTTCATTTTTATTTTTTCAGTAACCTTACTTAGCTTAGTATGATGGTAATAGCTACTGCTTTTCTAAAAGATTGGTCCGGCTAATATTTAACCAGATTCACGCGGAAGTTTCAGCCAGGCATAAAATATAGAATTCCTATCTTTCCGAAGTTTAAAAAAAACTGTATTGGAAAAAATAATTCAGGGTTTCTTTTGATTCTGTTTTAAAATAAAATACTGAGGAAAACATGCAAAATATTTCGGCAGGCTTTTTATAACATTTCATTTTTATTTTTTACGAGATGATAATAATTTTAGTAAAAATAAAAATAAAACATGTTTAACATACATATATATGTATTTTTAACATACATTAAAATTACTTCATTAATTTTCCATGCAATACTAACAATTTTTAATCTCTATTATGCTAAAAATGTTAATGCTAGAAAATTTATCATGACTTTCAGGATTCATTACACTTATGGTTACGGAGTACAATACTAGAAAACCATTAATCTAAACCATAGAAATCATTCTCGTCAGAAATGATCTACAGATAATTTATTGAATATAAGTTCAATGAACGATTTACTGTCTACATCTAACCTCGGTTTCCTTGAAATTTATCTGAAATGAAATTACTTTTCGAAAGCAAAAAGAAATTGAAACGAAATTAGACATTATTCGTTGCTACAGAAAAACGTCTTGTTCTTCTAGAAATTTTATCTGATTTAAAAGCATCATTTTTATACGAATAATAATGTCATTTTATAAAAATTATTTATGTAAAGAAAAGGGGTAAATAGAATTTTATTCTACTTGCATCTTTTTAAATTGTTAAAGTTACCATTATTTTCTATTCATATCTACTTTTATAATCAACATCTTTTACTCAGTCTAAAAAATGATAATTTAAATAATGCAATTTTAAAACTTAGAAACTTAATTAAGGTTAGACTTTATGCATAACGCTGTATAGTTGTGAATGCCTAAAAACTTAATTCCCTGTTACATTTTTGCAAAATAACTTTAAAAAAATTGTTCTTTGCTAAGTGATGTCTCTCACCAAGAGCTTGGATTAAAGCTTCAGGAATATTGAAAGAACAATTGAAAGAACTTGAATTAAAGCTTCATGTCATGCCCAAGTTTGCGTGCATTTCAATGTGTTGCGTGCGTACGTGTCTGGTTCGTATCCGTAAGTCCTCGAACTCTAAGCCTAAAGTCGTCTATTACGACAGGTTAGCTCCTTACTATGGGCATAGTACGTAGTGTATATAATTGCAAATAGTAATGTAAATAATATAAGACCATGGTCCTTTTTGCATTTGTATTTGATACTATTTGTATTTAGTATTTGATAGTATTTGATTTGCTGAAAGTTACTTATTGCAATTACTGTTTATGTTGTTATTGTAACGTAATGTTTATTATTGCATTGATGCCTTAGTTGTGAGTTTGGCTTCCTGTCCAAGGATTGTACTGCCCGGGACGTGCAGTCCTTGGGAAGGGGACAGTGTTACGGGTTCATAATGGATTGAATGCACCAGTCGTTAAAAAGTTAACAAGAATTTATTATTTCCACAAGAAATAAATCAAAATGCTGAAATCTTTCTTCAGAGATATTCGTACAATATCACAATATCTCAAACGTTAAGCAAAACTTAATTCAAAAACAGAGAAACTAGTTCTATCTCACAGCGAAATAGCTACAATCAATAATGGCATTAAGTAAACAAAACAGTTCGGTTAAAACAGCTACAACTACAACTGAGATGACGTGTTTCAGTTCGGCTTTTATAAGCTTTTTAATTATTTACTAGAACATTCCGGTAAAACCTCGATTTTTTTCGATAGTTGTGGATGACAACAGTAATTAAGATATATTTATTCATTAAATATTAAATGCATGCGCTCTCTTATTTTTTTACTTTTCCGACGTAGCTAAATCGTCTGCGTTGCACGGGAAAATAAAACAATTTTAATTATAATTCTAAATAAATAACCAAATAAATATGAAATCTGTAACAAATGCATTTGCTTCACATACGAAATAAACATGAGAAGTAAATATAGCCAGGAAAAAGAATTAATACAAAATATTTAGCATTAGAAAAATAAATTTTATTATTTACACAAGGGCGTAATTTTTTATGGCAAATTACCTCTTAGACCAGGTATCCTGATTCTAAAGGATTTCCTCTCGAGATATATCATGTTTTTGAAAGGAGATTTACTCTTCCTCAGACCGTAATAAAAGACTAATGACTAAGCCAATTTGTGAAGCATTTTAAAAGACTTGCCCCAAAACGACAAGAAAGTTGAACATATTCAGGCATTTTGTAAATATAGTATAATCACCAAAGGTGTTTCCTTGTTTACATTTATTATATCAGTAATTAATTAAATATAAATTTTTGCATACTTAAGAATGTGCAAATTGTTATTATTAAGTAAAATAACAATTTACATATTTATTAAGTATATTAAGCCTTGTATTCATATGTAAGTACTAAAATATTTTTCTTTTTTCCATTTTGTATCTGATTTAGAACGCACAACTTAGGTTTAAATATCTTATGTATGGGTTGAAAGTGGCAGAAGCAGAATACAAGGTGAAAAGACAAGAATGTTCTAATACGAAGTAAGAAAGCAGTAGAGTAAACATTTCAGATGCTGTGCATTAAATATATTACGTGATTTTGTAATCTGCATCCGTGAATACTTTAAATACTGATAACTGTATATCGTTAAGAATCATATTACTTTTATGTCATATTTCATATCATATTACTTTCATGCACTAATAAGGAAAAAACTGGTAAATTTTGCAGAAAAACTAAAAGATCTCAGGCTACATAGAATTGCGAGAGTTACCTGAATTTGAAATCGCTAGGTTATTAATGAATGTGATGGAAGCGTAACATAATGTAGCACAAAAAAGTAGAAGTACTGTTTCATTTGTATCTACTGTAACTATGGTCTGCGTTTACCAAATACACTCATACACAAAACTTAAGGTGAGCAGCATTTTTACATGTCTGCCAAATTGATGGGAGATAAGCAAGCTATATATTTCCTGATATCGAGCTTAAGACAATGTCAGCAGCCTGCTGGAAATAATAAACCAAAGCAATGACATCAAGTCTTTCGCAGAGATTTTACGCGTAAGAACTTGGTATTCATTGAAAATTAAGTAAAAAAAATCTGATGTGGGTACCATATTTTTGTCGCACGGGAATCAAACTTCTTCATTTTTATCTTTACATAACGATATCATTCGTTTTCCCAAATATAAGTATAGAAAGTGGGAGAACACGTTAAAAGTTAGATTTCGTTGTTTGTCCAAATTTAATATTTTTATTTAACATTCCCAAAAATGTGAATATTTTCGTCATTTAAAACACTTCTGTAATTCGAAGTATATGACTACAACCACCGATTGTAAAACTAAAAGGCAAGGCAATGACTTTTAAGCCGGTAAGAGGGTGGGTGGATATATATTCATACACATAATCAAATCAATAAATGAAAAATTTCCAATTAAAACTGCTAATTTTATAAGGTTTCTCCTTCAATCTCTTGACTTTCTTTGCGAGCATACGCTGTGAAACCCTATGTAGAGGACAGTGAGCAAATCTAGGCTATGTCCTTTAGTGTTGAAGAACTACAAAGTCAGAAGGAGGGTTTAAAAGTGACCCTTTAATTCAAATAATTACAACTCTCCAAATTGAGAGTAAGCCACTACTTGGGCTGAACTAAAATAATATGAAATAAAGTGTGTTAACAAATTCAAATACCTAACTTAGCTTAAGTAGGACGGCGAGGGAAGCTTAACTCTTAGTGAAATGCAATAATGCGAATTTCACTAGCAAACACTGGAAATTGCAAATGCCTATGAAGGCGAACTTTTAGTAGACAGAGGAAATCTTTGCGCGCACAGCCTTACGGCGATAAATCCAAGGCTCTGCCTTTCCCCTCGCTAACTCTTGCCTTTTAAACTGCTAACAGATATATGCGATTTGCATAAATATCTCGCTCGCGCTAAATTCGGGCAGCAACTGAAACTTTGAGATATCGATAGGAAAGTTCAAACTAAAAATAATTTGGTTAATTAAAATAATGAATGCTACAGTTTAACAAAAACTAGGAATTTAAATTTGAAGTCAACATAATTTCCAATCAACTAAGCAATTTAAGTACTAATTCCAAACTAACAAGCCTACTTTCCATTTTGTTTACGTTATTACATATATATATATTTATATATTTGGTACTGTCGATTGCAATATAAAAACGAGAGGTGCAAATTTAGATGTTATATCAGTCCCATACACAAAAATTTCAACACTGTACGGTTAATTTTTTTTAGTTATGCGAGATACACACGTACAATCAGTAGTTACGCTTCAAAATACTAATAGCGTTAAACACAATGCGATGCAAAACGCATATAAAGAGAAATATATCTCAGTTTACGCGAAATTAACAACTCGCAATAACAATAGCTAAGCAACTGAGGCAGATGCTGTCTCCAGCCTTATATAGTTTTCAAACCGGCCGCCGAGCTGTTTCCAGTACTTTCGCTTTTCGAAATTACTGGTCGAATTACGGTTACAGCTAACAGAGTAGTCAATTACATTTATTCAGTTGCAATACTTATTATGGTGATACAGTGCAGTGCACCGGAGGAAGAGGATCTCAAACAAACCCAGCGAGCTTACATCTGCCGCCATACACGGTTAAAACACCCCAACCTCAAGAAGCCATCCGAGAGGACGCCACTCCCATCGGTCAACCCAGGAAGACTTAAAATATCTCAGTCTGGGAAATAAAACAACGCTTTATATAAACAAAGTCAACGCACATAAATGTCAGACACCGTTCGTCTCGAAGTGTATCTTGTGTACATCTTTCATCTTGTATACATTTCTTTAAGGAAAAGAGAGAAATTTAAAATTGTGAACTTTATTTAAAAGGAATTTCTGATAACAAAGTTTTAATTATTAAAAAGGTGAAGCTTCAGAATCAATGATTTGAACCTGAATTTTTTATTACTAATAACCTTTCAACTCACTATGCAGCGATTTTAGGATAAACGTTTGACCTGACAACAAATTGTGCATTAATTTTTAATTCGTTGCCTTAAGTAATATAACCTAAGAGTTAAAAAGTCAATAGAAATGTGTGGTATTTAAATTAAATTAATTAATTTAATTTAATTAAATAGCACGTATTAATGATAATTAATGCGAATTCCATTCGATTTAGATTATTTGTTTTGTTGTTTCATAACAAAAGACTGCGAGTTTCACTTTAAATAATTTCTTTAACTTCATTTTAAATTATAAACCAATAATCATAAATCAATCTACCAGCGGAATAGAAAAAGCAAAATCAAAGAAATCAAAAAGCAAAAACAGAACTAATTCGATATTTTTTTAAATTGGATAATGAAGGAACTTGGTTGGAATTGATATTATTAGCAACTAAAGATAGTTTGCATAAAACTGGAAGGTGACATTACTTTGTTGTTGTTGTTGCTGCTACTCTTCGCGTTCCACAAAGTACATCACAAAGCTTACTCCTGGTTAATGTGCCATTGCTGCAACTCAAAAAGCCCAAGATACAATTCTTTTAATATCTATCTATTTAAATTTTCTTCATATGCAAATTTCGATGTTTTCTTTCTGCGACGTCTTAACAGATTTCTTTCTTTAAATGGCATGTAGCATGTAGTTTAATAGTGTGTCTTGTGAAATAGTTACCGACAAGGATACACGACATCTGGAGACGAGGATGTCGGATTTTTGAAAATAATAAAAGTGCCTTCGCGACATGTTTTAATGCTATAAGAGTACGCTTGGATAGAGGAATTCCCCGAAGACTGCTCAAGGTAAAGCTTTTAAAATCATTTTCCTTTCAAAGGATTCACCATGGAGCAGCTCGTAACTGAGTTAATAGAGCAGAATAGAGCTCTAATGGAGAGACACTTCAGCTCTTACGCCATAAATAGACAATTCGAAACTTTCGGTTCAGTTCGAAAAATATAATGAACACGAAGAACAGTTTGATTCATTTTTAGAGAGATTCGAAAGTTATTTAGATATACAAAACTTTTACAGGACAAGCTTGGGAAAGTACTGATTTCCAGCTTGTCCGAAAGTTTATTAAAAAACTTGTAGAGACATTAGGTTATTACGAAGCAGGAGACATGAAAAATGAGCAACGCCTTCGCCGGTAATCGAACCACGAACCTCTCGGTTACGCGTCGAGCATGCAGACCACTACACCACGAAGCCATGCGAAGAAGGTGGGAGAAATACCTTATATACTCCCCCTTTTAAAGGGCGACTGGGGTTTTGGGGACCCAATCGCCAAATCGCGGTGGTGGAGAATCATCATCCACCACCATTTTAGTTCGGGCGCCAATGTAGAGACATTAGGTTATTACGAAGCAGGAGACATGAAAATGAGCAACTCCTTCGCCGGGAATCGAACCACGGACCTCTCGGTTACGAGCATGCAGTCAACTACACCACGAAGCCATGCGAAGAAGGCGGGAGAAATACCTTATAAACTTGCTGGCTCCTTATAATCCTTCCGATAAAGATTATGATGCGCTAAAAACCACACTGAGAAATCATTTAAATCCTAAGACACTTATAATTCCTAGCAGACACGTATTTTTAAATCGAAAGCGGCAAGAGGGGGAAAGCATTTTTCAAAAATTGATTTTAAATATGCTTATTTGAAAATGAAAGTAAACCCCGAGACTCAAAAATTGCTAACAATAAACACACAGAAGGGATTATATAAGTGTAAGAGATTAATGTTCTGCCTAAATACAGCGCCGGCAATCTGGCAACGTTACATAGATGGGCTATTCGAAGGAATGGAAGGGTGTAAAGTCTTCATGGATGATATAACAAATAACAGGGTCTGATGATGAAGCACATTTAATACTTTAAATACTTTAAAAAATTTCTTCGAGAAATCTAAAACTCATGGACTAAATTAAATTTAGAGAAAAGTAAATTTTTTCAGGATGAAATACAATTTTTAGGTCATAAAATTGATACTAATGGTCTACATAAAACTGATTAGAAAATATCAGTGATTGCAAACGTCCCTAGACCCAGAAATGTCCAGGAAATTATAAGTTTTTTGGTATTGGTTAATTTTTATGGAAAATTTTGCCCTAAATTAGCGACAGTCGCAAATCCTTATACCATAAAAACTAATTAAGAAAAACTCAAAATGGGTTTGGATGAAGGATGGTCAGGAGGCTTTTCTAAACGTTAAAGGAGAATTGTATTCGCAAAAGTTCTGATGTATTATGATCCAAATTGCCCTTAACAATGCATCGCCAGTGGGCTTAGGTGCGATACTTTTTCAAAAACTTCCTGAAGGAACAGAAAGATCAATTGCATATGCTTCTAGAACACTGACTGAAGCGGAGAAAATGTATTCTCAAACTGATAAAGAAGCCTTGTCAATCATTTGGGGAACTAAAAATTTTTTCTGTATTTAAAAGGTAGAAAATTTACATTAATTTACAGACCATAAAGCTCTTGTTGCAATTTTCGGCTGAAAAAAAGGCCTGCCAGTTTTGGCAGCAACAAGATTCCTGCATTACGTTTTGGCTTTACAGTCATTCCAATTCGACAGTATTTACCGTAACAAAAACGAGCATGGTAGTGCTGACTTTCTATCACTATTACCGACGAACTCAGAGCAACTGTCTGTTCAGGATGATGTAACTATTTTTCAATTACAACAGATTGAAACTCTTCCAATCACTGCCAGAGATTTGGCTAAAGAAACTGAAATTGATGCAGAACTCAGCCCTCTACTACGGATACTTCAAAGCGGCGGTGAATTCAAAGGAAGGAAGGTGGAGTATAGTCTCCAAGATAGCTGTATAATGTATGGCCAAAGCGTTTGTATTCCAAAACGATACCATGAGAATGTTTTTAAAGAATTGCACCACGGACATTTAGGTACTGTAAAGATGAAAGCAAGTGCTAGATCTTACGTGTTTTGGAATAGTATAAATAAAGATATTGAAAATATTGCTAAAACCTGTTCTGAATGTGCAAAACATAAAACAGATCCTCCTAAGGTAAAAGTTCATCATTGGGAGTACACGAGCGCTCCAATGGGTCGTATTCTTATTCATTCGTATGTTTTTGATAATCGTCAATGCTCACTCAAAATGGCTTGAATCCTATCCAATGAAATCAAGCTCGACTTTCAGAACGAATGTTTACGGGACTTTTTTGCACGATTTAGATTATTGTTAGTGAGTGATAACGGGCCACAATTCATTTCACATGAGTTTCAGGTATTTATACAGAGTAACGGAGTCAAACACAAAACTACAGCACCATTTAAACCATCTAGTAATGGGCAAGCTGAACGGTGTGTGTTTACAGTAAAACAATCTTAAGAACAGTGCAAAATTATCCGGGAATTTTGAGACAAAAACTCAATACATTTTTTATGCAGAATAGGAAAGCTCCGAATTTAACTACTCTACAGAGCCCTGCAATGCTAATGCTGAAGAGGGAAATTCGAACAAGAATAGATTTATTGAGACCAGATCTCAAAAGTAGGGTGGAAGTTCGAAAAGGAACCTGCGAGTTTTTAGACCGAGGATTTAGAGTTGGCGATAAAGTGGCAGTAAGAAATTATCTCCAAGGTGACAGATGATGAAGATTTGAAACCGTCTAGTCCAAGGATGGGCAGCTTCATTACACGGTAAACGAAGATGGTCAGCTATGGCGGCGATACATCGATCAGATGCGTGATGGAGGAACCATAATTGATGATGGCTGCATACGTCTACCTCCAGCTCTGGTGATTTCCAAAGAGCCTGTTAAGAGTGGAGTTCCAGAACCATTCAAAGGTAATAGCCACCAGGTAGATGAGTTCGTGTCGTCTTCCAAGCCCAAGGTTTTACCGGATGTTCCATCCACCGGACCAGCTGCTATAACTAGTTTACCAAAGAAACCTTTACGTCGGTCCAAGAGAATTCGACGTTCCCTGGATAAACTGCAGTTGTAATAAAGGGGGAGGAATGTAGTGTATCGGAAACTTAATCCTAATCGGACTTAAAGCTGGCGCAGTGCCAAGCGCGCGAAGTTATTGAAAACGGTAACTAGGACTGGAATGCGAGTAGTTATAATGATACGTGTTTAAGCGAGGATGATAGTAGCTTTTGTATATACTAAAGAAGCATATAGTTTAATAGTGTGTCTTGTGAAATAATTACCCACAAGGATAGATGACAGAGTATCCTATTTTCGTAGCTTTTATCTTTATTTAATGACACTTGTCTTCTGCAATCAACCCAGCTTTGTATCAGATGCAGTCTAGACTCATTATCTCGATAGAATTTGCACAAATATGATTTTTGTAATGCCGCAATCAAAGAATTCCAGGTAGCGATTGAATGTTGTAACAGAATATCGCAAATTTTGCGAAGAAACTTCGTTACGATAACAATGAATTCAAAGCTAGCAACGAATGGCTAGAAAACAAGCAAGTGGAATATTATTTTTAGAGACTTTTGAGGCGCAACTGTATAGCTTAATGAAAATATTTGTAAGGAATAGTAGTAAAAGCTTTTTTCTCCATGAACAAACTGCAAGCCAAATAGTATTTTGATGCCCGTGAAACATGATTATTTTTGCAAGGTTTACCTGACAGACGAGTGCCATAGCGATAAACAAAACTAACAGCATGTGGCTCTACTGTTAGCAGCAAATCAGTACAGAGCTGAAATTCTTCTACCTCTAATGATAATGTTAAAAAACATTTTTTTAAATCTCAAAGCTTTCAGTTTTTACATTACGCCGAAAGGGGCGTCTTTTTAACGTTCTGTGTGCTACCTTTGTAAAGTCATTATGTTTTTCTTTGAAGCAGGAGTCACGAAAAATGAGCAATGGCCTCGCCAGGACTTGGACCTCTCGAGTACGTGCTGAGCGTGCTGACTATTACACCACGAAGGCATGCTAAAAAGGCGGGAGAAATACCTTATATACTTCCCCTTTTAAAGGGCGACTGGGGATTAGAGTACCCAATCACTAAATCTTGGTGGTGGAGAATCATCACCCACCACCTTTTTTAGTTCGAGCGCCACTTATAGAGTCATTAGAATTTTTTTGAAGCAGGAGACATGAAAAATGAGCAATGTCCTCGCCGGGATTCGAATCAGGGACCTCTAGAATACGCGCCGAGCTTACTGACCACTACACCACGAGGGCATGCTAAGAAGGCAGGAGAAATACCTTATACCTTTATTTATTAAATATCATGTTATTCGCACTTAAACCATAAAATTCAATTCAACAGCAATATCGCATGAGCATATCTTTAGAATTTCCGACACACAGTCTCCAATTCACATCTCCAATTATTTATGTAGAAATAATAAGAAGAATAAAAGATAAAATTAAAATCTCAAATGCTTCAGATTTTAAATTACGTCCAAAGGGAGGTTTTTTTAATGTTCTGTGTGTTACCTTTATTTATTAAATATCATGTTCTTCGCACTTAAACCATAAAATTCAGTTCAACAGCAACATGGTAAAATGATTTTAAAATAAGCATATCTTTTGAATTTCCGATACTCAGTTCCGCGAGCTGGACATAAAAATGTTTTTTTTCGTACAGTATTGCCATTGCTCGCTTTCCAATCATTGAGTTTTTAATCAAAAACTCATCATGCTTTACAAAATATGAAATAGATAATAAAAAAAATTCCAAATTTTGGCTTCTAGATGCCCATATTTGGGTGGAGACGTACGTTATTCAAAATCTGATGGCTCTAGGTACCGTTGCTTTACCACAATGCGAGAAACATACATACATTTATGCAGATTCTTCATTATTTAATTTCATTAAGTATAACCCAGGGCTCTAATATTTGGTGGCAGCAATTTGAAAAGTGAACCGACATTTATAGTAAACCGACGCAAAATGCCAAAATGAAATTAAAAGTCCTTCTGGGCTAACGTTCTTTGGACTAATAAAAACCGAAAACGTATGTTTTACTAAGATTAAACTATTTCTTATGGTGCAATATAAAGCGAACTATAAAGCTTAGAAAACTAGAGGAAGCAAATAGTAATAATAATGAAGAAGACGAGAATCTAATCATTATAGCTGATGAAGTTTTGGTAGAAAACATAATAACTTCAACAAATGGAAAATTTTTACAATGAAATGAAATCTTGAAATTTCATTGAATGAATTCTTCAAAATAGAAAATTAATTCCAATACATAGAATTCTAATACATATCGGACTTTTCGATATAAAATCCCCGTAATACTATGCTGAAGAAGCAGAATTAAAGAAGGAAATGCTATTATTAACACTTTGTCATTTTTAGAGTCCTTTGGAAATATTTTCATTATTCGCCTTTGGTACAGTCTTATAGAAAGTAGCATGAAGTTTCGAAAACCTTTTAGCCGGCGATAACATTTAGTAATAGACTTTTCTTTGATAAGATAAATATTAATAATATTTCACATCTTTATTAATGTACTCTCATTATTATTAAATTTATATGCATTGATACTCTAAAGTTGGACAAAAACTAATAACTTCTTCACCTGAATTTTCTTCTGCTCTTTCAAGACAGCTAAAAGAGTTTGAATGTTTCATATGAAAGAGGTAAAATGACCTATGTAGGTACAGCTATTCTTGAATGACTTCGGAACCTTTTAATGCAAACATTCAGTTTGATATAGCATTAATTTTTAAAATATTAAAATATAATGAGTACTTCACTAAATGAATATTGTGCTCACTGGAAACTGAATAGAAGTTGAATTTTTATTTTTACACAAACCTAATAATTGTAGCCCTATCATTACTATTACTATCCATAGACTACTCCCATAAAATTTTGTACTTTTAAAAAAATTCCAAGTTGTTAAATAAAAATTTGAGCTAAATAGATAAATATTTAAGTAAAAAAAGCTTGTAAACATCTTTTCTGAACATATTGTATAAATCATGTCATGATAATCTTTCATTGATCAAACAAATTATTTTGTAGTAAAAGTGATGATTAATTACTCTTTTATTTACAACTTTTATAACTGCGTCGAGCGTACTGTGCGCCAGTACGGATAACCACTGATATGCCATTTAAATAAATATCTTCCAGTGTATCATCAGCCGGACAGAAGGTAAACCTCAGGGTAAAAATTCACGGCGTGATTTTCTTGACTACTCAAGATTTATGGGAATACAAAGCCTGCCTACATACACAAGGTTCATAACATATATACACCAAGTTCATTATGTAAATGCACAAGACTCTGGTGTGTATATTCATTGCATAAACTAATACACTTATTGCTTGTTTTCGCATATTATTTACTTGCTATTTACATGATCTTTAATGATTTCATGTGCTTCCATATGTACTCAATAATCCTGACATGTACATTATGGGATTGAGTTCAAGCAAAAGTGCGAAACATTATACAGTTCATATTAACAGTTCTGTTACAGAGATATATAAAATTAAAGCAGTGGAAACATTTTTATTGACTTGAAGTTCTTTATGAATGTTCTACTGCTTTATAAAAGATATTTTCGGCAAATACGAGTAGTAGTGAGAGTAATTAAATGTGTAGTACGTAAGTATCTACATTTACAATGCTGTATTTTATACTGCATTATGAACTGATTAACATTTAACTGTAGTTTGTAGATAAAGATAGCTAACTCAGAAAGTGCTGAAACTAGACTGACATTCCTGGTTCCTTGCCGTGATACGTTGAGTTATTGCAATTGATACTGAGGGTTAGCTGTAAAAGGAGTATCATTATTACTGTGCTAAATCTTGAGAGTTAGTGTTCTTTGGTCTAGCCTGGCTAGACCGCAATTCATCTAAGAATGCTTAGTCAAAGCACTGTTCTCCGCTACAGGGAGCAAAATGTATTGCACCAAAACTGATATGGCATTTCCGTTTTTAATATTTTACTGAACAGAATCTGATAATGCTCTCACGTTTGGCCTGCTTATTTTCACACGGCCTACTGCGGCCAGTAGGCACTGCTAGGAAGTTTTAGGTGCTCATTTTCTGTATTCGGACAGTTGAAAAGGTAGTGATCTAGATCGTCTACCTCTCCACATTCACATGAGTATCTGTCTCGTTTTCCAAATCTATGAAGGTAAAGGAGAAAGGGACCATGGCTCGTGTGAAATTGGGTACGTGCTCCACTACGTGTTTTTGTAACACATGAAACTTTTGGTAAGATTTTTGGTATGTCCTTCTTCCTCTATTTTAACTACCCCATCCTTTTTACCACTTCTGTACTGAATAATTTAGCGTAATTATCTTCAAATATGACTATGGTAAGCTTACTGGGTTTTGGACTCGATTAGGATCGTTAGCTGCAGATTTAGCGTGTAAGTCCCCTACTTCATTCCCAGTTGTTCCTACATGAGCTGTAACGCAGACCAGATTAGTTCTGTCGTCCGTTGGGATACTGAAAAGAATTTTTTTTATATGTTCTTTACTATTGTACTCCAACTTCTTTGCCTTCGAATGGCCTCCAAGCTTGACGCTGAGTTGTTAAATACAATTATCTTTTCAGCTATATGAAATTTGGTCAAATTGATTGCGGCTTTTAGCGTATTTAAAAAACTAAATTGTCCGAATAAACAATTAAAAGCACAACTTCAAATCTTCAGAACATCCATTTTTATTCTATTTTCCACAACCGTGGTAAAGCAAAAATATTTTATATATAGCTTTGCTGCAGCGCAGATAGTCTCACAGAGTTTGCTACCGCGCATCGTAGCACAAATATAAAAATTTTAAACACACCCCACCTGTACATCAGTATTAACAAGAGGGTCAAATGCAACACAAATTAATAAGTATAACACAAATACAAATATCATAATACAAATAGTACTGAATGAGCATACATTGCACTCAATGACGTTCATTAGGCATAAAACAATATTAAAGGAGAAGTATCAGTTTGTTTCAAGTGGATAAATTAACTGCATTGTGTCTTGTCACTTCGAATAGCACACGAACGAACGTGCCCATCACGAACAGTAAACCCTCTTCGACAATACCAAGTCAGAAGGGAGATTTTGATTCAGCGACTCCTACAAGCAAAACTGTATCTCCTCTTTCAACATCTTTTCCTGATGATGGATTTACAAATTTATGTACGTTTCTCATTTGCATCAAATAATTACCTTTCCATTTCAGCCAGAGTTGACTCAAAAGTTTAGTCTGATATAATTTTAGAAGAGTCAAAGTTTCCCTTGTAGACGTTTGACTGCTGAAACCTTCAGCAAAATGTATAGGATAGCTAACATTCTCTTGACCAGGAAACAAAACATGGGCTGGAATAAAAGTTTTGGGTTCACATAATTCATTGTTTACATAAGTAAGGGGTCTATGATTATCAAATAAAACAGGAAATTGTTATCAAATTATCATTATCATTATCAAAAAACAGGAAACTATTATCAAATAAACAGGAAATAAAATCTGACGATTTTTTTCCAACGATATCTACCTTTGCACATTGCAACAAAATCCCTCTTCTGTCATTCAGGATATAATTCGATGAAGTAGCAGTTGTTTCATTAGATTTTGATTCCAAACCATGTTCAGTTATTTATTTTTTTGAATTTTTCAATTTATGTTATATAAAGCATATTGCGCGAGAGTGTTTAATTTTGCAAAAGGAGCAGTTTGTCCCTTCGCAGGCCTTTGGCAGCAATTTATATTACAGCATAATAAACATCTTTTTTTTTTTTTTTTTTTTTTTTTTTTTTTGAGAATTCAATTTCTCACACAAATGGCTCGTGTGCTGCTGACTGCAAAATATACAAGTGTTTGAAGTAGCACTAGTCAGTAATTCATTAGCTCATTAGCGGAGTAAAGAAATTTATTGCTACTGCAATTGAGGGCTCTAAAATTTCTGTGGTTAGATTGTTTATACTCGTTATGTGTTGCGTGCGAAGAAGGAGAGTGTATATGAAATGTTCTCTCCCTTGCAGTAATGGAACGACGTAAAAAATCCATCAACTCCTTTAAATTATGATTTGTGCTCCAGTTTGTTTTTTGCCGAATTTCCAAACGAGGTCGCTGGGATAAAGTTTCAAAATTACAGCGCAAAGCATTACGCTATAATTTTCTGATTTTATACCTAAACTCTCAAGAGAACGAATTTGGATTTGGTACTTAAAATACAGATTTCTGAATTCTTGTAAATTAGAAATGTTCTTTAACGGTGTCATGTTCAAAAGTTTAGACATATGGGCATTCATTAATAAGTCTTTCTGGCCAAAGGTATCTTAGATTAATCTAAAAATCAAGCAACAAAAATCAGCATTATATTTGCAAATTTTTACAGGACTAGTTTCGATGGCTTTACAGAACCATCATCCTTAGCTGTCAAACGCAAATGTTTGCTTTTTTTTTTGTTTGACTTCTAGATGAATATTTTTCCCGCGTGTTATTCTATCTTAATCTTGGATTAATTTAAGAACCGACTTATAATTTAATTACACTTGTTTCCCATCCGATGCACCAATATTTAAAAACTGTTGTCCGAATAAACAATTAAAGACACAACTTCAAATCTTCAGAACATCCATTTTGTTTTATTTTGAGCAACAACCATGGTGCCGCAAAAATATTTCATATGCCGTTTTGCGACTGCGCAGATAATCTCCCACAGCGTGATAGCAGCTGAAATATAAAAATTTTAAAAATAGCGTAAGAAGCTCTGTCTGCGGAATTTTTCCCTTCTAGGCGTTTTTTCTAAGTTTTGACCACTTCTGTACTTCGGAGTGGGCCATAAGCGCAGCCTGTGCCCTTTTCGGTTTTTGAGCCATATGTACAAATGGCCAGGGCTTTCTGTTCAGAGGGGGTGTATTGTAAGTGCGTTGTGTGCGTTAAGTCCGACTTTGCCGGGTTACCCTGCATGATCGGCTTACGTTTCTCATAGTCTGTGTGGATGAATAATTTCTGCTACAGAGTTATATTCTCTTCAAGGAGCAGTGACTTACTAGTAAGGATTCACTTTTCACTTGTAGGCCAAGTGGAAGGATGCCTGCCAACATCTGTAATGCCGCAGTAGGAGATGTTCTGCACCCCTAACGTATGATCAGTAGCCGAAATTCTCTGTATTCTTAAGAGAAACCTCCTCATATGGTGACCCAATACAAAGAAATTTTCTCAGTGTGCATTATACCAGGTTTTTAGAATTTTTATTGGGGTACCCCAGTAAAGTCCTGTTGTTCTGATCCTGGTGTTACTTAACTGCTTCAATTTCTGCTTTATCTCTTTGAAATGTGGTATCGAAGAAAGTCTATTATTTATTGTGAATCCTAGATACTTAAGGTTGCTGACTCCTTTCATAGAGATTCCATTTAACTTGATACTGAGATTTCTATTTTGCAACCCTTTCCTACGTTTATATAGCTGCTCACTTTTTTCTACCGAAATAGTTAATTTATGCTGTCTTGCTTTAAAATGTGCTGATGGCGTTTTGTACTTTCAATCTGATGTCTTTGTTTCCAGCTATGATCAATCGGAAGACGTCAGCTTGTCATTGACCGTTGTGATTTATAGCCAGTGGTTCTGGAAGTAGCGTATCAGATGCATACGGACAATGATGAAGAGGCGAAAGTAACATCTGCCAACCTTTTCCTCTGCCGTTCTTGAATGTTGACTGAGTGTCTTCTTTGTTTCTAACCGTCAGTCTGTGGCCTGTCGCATATTCTGTCAATTTCTGTGCAGTAAGATCGATCTTTACCTTGCATTCCCCATATGTCTTGTGGCGTTAAAGTCACCAGCCATTATGGTGTAGTGAAATGTGCTGCCTGAGTTTAGCTCTTGTAGCAGACATTCAAATTTCTTACTTGGTGGATTGTGCACACAAATGATTGCTATTTTAAATGTTAGAGGATTCAATAAAGATTGTTACCGTATTAGCCGTTGTTTCTATCAGCAATGGGCTTAGGGGGCCGTTATACAACTATGGCTGCCATTTCATACTTGAGATGAAGAGTTTACTTGATGTTGGTAAGCCAGGGAGATTGATCTTCATATATTGTTCTTCTAGTAGTGCCAGGTCAGTTGTACTAGATGTCATCACCTTCATGATGTTAAGTGTGGCCGCCCTTGCCGTTTGAAGACTGCACTGTAATATTTTCATATCTATCCTCTCTTTCTAAGTACCTTCCTCAGTCACTGCGTTAGATTCCTGGCTGAGCTCAATCTGGGTACTTTTCTCTATAACATGGACATTTCGAGAGCATTTCTCAAATATAATCCTGAATCACCTTGTAGTCTACTTTGTGAAGCTTGTACTTTCTCCTGCACTTTATCAGATGTTCTCTAATATTCTCTTAGGTGCATTACTTATCTCCAGTCTGGATGTTGTATACAGTTGTCTGAGGAAACTGGTAAGTGTGGAGAAGTCTGTAGCCACAGTTGACTGAGATGGAAGTTATCACGTGACTCCATTAATTATGGGAAGAGGAATGATGCTATGAAACAGTTATTATAATGATACTCCCTTACTATAGGTACCTGAGGCGAAAGGTACGAAGTAATGCGAACAAAGTTGGTAAGAAAGTAATTGACTACAAACATTCCGAGCTATAACGTGAACTGTACTCGACAGAGCTATAACATGAACTGTACTTGACTTTGCTGTTACTCTACAGATTCTCCAGAGAAGAAGCAAATGTAAAATACTGAGTAAGACAAGAATAGAATTCAATTGTTTTATTAAAGTAAAACATATGAAGAAGATTTTTTAAGCTCCATCACAATTTTGACTGAAGTGTCACGCGGATTAGAATTTGAGTCTCATGCATTTCTTCACTTAAAACTGCGAGCATAGTCTGCCCACTATTACCTGTTCACAAGCACTATTCTGCTAGAGTTTCGCGCACTGCATATCCACTTGGACCAGAGACCAGTTTTCTTTTCCTTAGATGCTCTGATATATCCGAGCTGATCCATTTCAAGCGTATCGACGTCAGCGAAGACAACATTCAAGCTTATCCCCGTGTTTGAAGCGTCTTTAGTGCAGATGCCGTATCGGTATAATGAAACACAGATCAAAATACTCGCCGTTCAGCAGCTCAAAATACACAACGACTACAATGCCCTTACCATTCCATTAAAAAATTACAGTCACTAAACCTTGAAAGACCTTGCAAAAAGAGGTTACATGTTTGCTATGAATACCAAAAATAAAAAGATGGTGAAAGGCGTTTCACAGTGAAATAATCATTATGTGTCTGCTCATGACGAGAAAACTGAAATTCTGTCATTAAATATGTTTTAGATGTCAAAGCTTTCATTTGCTTTACTAACTTCAAAATCCGTATCTGCATTTCAAAACCTAGAAAAGAAAACAAAATAGTTATACAAAGTTCAAAATTTGAAACAGTAAATGAAAGTTTCGTTTTGTCAGAAACAACCATTTTTTTAAAGATTCTACTTTTGTCAGTACTGTATTTTTGTCAAATTCTCTTAGAATTTTAGGCTTATCCTCTAATGATAGTGCTTATCATTTTTAAATATTTTGATAGAAAGTTAAATTCAAAGAAGGGTGCAAAGAGTAGATAGCAGTCGGGCGAAATAAAATAGAAGAAATCGTTAGTAGAAATTATCTAATCGAATATCTCTAGTTACTATAGCTTTCTCTGTTCTGTCCTTCCAAGTGATCCCTTTTAACCACCAATCGGATTTCAAGACCTGTACGAGTCTGAAATATCCGAAGCCTTTATTCTTCTTATCCCCATGTAAATTTCCATATGCTATCAAAACACAGCTATTTATTTCGAAAAATGTTTGAGTTGATGAGAGAGAAAAAAGATAATAAGCAAGTGATGAAAACGAAATTTATTTGTCGTATAAATGAAATCTTTTTATTAATATGAAAATGAATGAATTAGGCTAGAGATTTTTAAAATGTAACAGTCACATAAATGAGGAACGTATAAATAAAGCTTCACTGTATTTTATTTGGAAAGACATTAGGACATTTTTTGAAAGCAAGAGATGTGAAAAATGAGCAATGCCGTCGCCGAGAATCGAACCTCGGATCTCTCGATCCCGCCGATTGTGCTGACATTAGACCACACAGGCATGCTAAGAAGGTGGGGAAAATATCTTATATACTCCCCTTTTTAAAGGACGACTGAGGATTAGGGGACCCAATCGCCAAATCCTGGTGTTGGAGAGTCATCATCCACTATCTTTTTTATTTCGGGCGCCACTGTGCTGAGACATTAGGATTTAGTTGGAGCAGGAGTCATGAAAAATGAGCAATGCCCTCTCCGGGACTCCCCGAACCTCGGACCTCTCGAATATGCGCCGAGTGGGCTGACCATTACACCATGAAGGCATGCTAAGAAAGCGGAAGAAATGCTTTTTTTTTCAGCTGTATTACCTTATTTTTATGTAAAGCTTTAGGAATCTTTTCTTAAATAAAGTGTGCTTAAAATATAGCTTTTGTACTAAATCAACTACCTATTCACAATAAAGAGATAAAAGCAGATGCTTTAGCTACAACGAAGTGTAAAATAACACGGTAGTTGGTAATTAAGTCACGCAGCTTTCCAGTACTTACTCAGTCTCTGAAACTTTAAATCCCGTACCACAAAATGTCTTGAGAATGCGGTTAACTCAAAAGGAAAACATAGACAGAACATGTTAATTGAAGTTAACGTGCATTCAACTTGTGTCTGCGTAAACTCATCTGCCTCTGTCTTCAAAATACACAAGAGACTTTTTCTCCTTGTAAAGCTTTCAGTTTATATCTATTATCTAAGTTTTATGTGAAATCAGTGACGTATATTATGCTATAACGATTGCTTGCGTTTGAGGATATTCCTAAGTGATTTGCAGATTTCTGTACAGAAAGTTGAAATTTAAAATCTTTTAATTTTGTTCTATTCCAAATTAAAATTTAATTCACGAAGCAAAGCATCATCGTTGGAGGATTCAAAGAATTTCCTTTAGCTGCAACAAAATTAAACTGGGCAATATATATTTCGGTAAATTAAAGCCCTTTTCAATTCAAAATCTGAGTCTTTCAATTAAAGAGATTTAAAATGTTTGCTAAAATGGGAATGTGTGTAGTTCGTGAGTAAGGTATACAGGGAATGACTAACTTGCGATATACGGTTCTTAAAGCTGCGCTAAATTATTTTAAGTTTTACTGATCTAAAATAATAAACAAAAAATTCCGTCACTTACTGCAGATGTATTGTTGGTGTACAGAATTAATGCATTCCAACTCTCGATGTGATCCGTGTTAATCCAGATCTTTTATGATTTTAGGTGCTTGGACCATTGCTAACATTATCTTACATAATAAAAGCAAGTGTAATGTGTCTGTCTGTCTGCCTGTCTGTCCATTTGTCTGACCGAGCTCTCCAGCCAAATCTATCGCACGCAGGGACCTGGAATTTTTTACACGGAAGCACAAAGGGGCTGGCCGCCAGACCTCGAAGCCCGATTTTCGATTTTTGAATTAGAAAAATTTTAAAAAAATTATTTTTTATAAAGTTTTTGTTCTTCAGTTTTTGTTTCTTAATTTGCATTATTGTGTTGCTATTATTGTGATTTGTTGCTATCATTTATTTTCAACTTATTAAATCGATTTATAACAATTCCACCATCATGACCGGACATGCTGCAGGCGAAGATGTGTTTATTTCAAGAATTCCTATAATCCCTTCCGATCTCCCGTTTCAGTTTAAGCGTCTACAATTCCCTGTTCGTTTGAGTTTCGCGATGAGCATTAATAAGGCACAAGGACAATCTCTCAAAGTTGTAGGGCTCGACCTCCGTAAGCCGTGTTTCTCCCATGGTCAACTGTACGTGGGTTGTTCAAGAGTTGGTAATGCCGATAATCTACACATCTTAGCTCCGAATGGAAGAACATTAAATATAGTTTATCCCGAGGCTCTCTAACGAAAAGGACAATCTAAAGAAAAATTATTGCCACTCTCCACTCTCCCAAACTAACTCTGACTGTCATGCTTTAAATGATGATGTTATTGTTTAGTGCTCTCTTGAGAGCATGAGCAATAATCCGAATGGTGCTGCTTCCCAGTGCTGCAGTACCAACAGACATTAATCGGTCAGGGGCCCTTGCGACCCCAGCCCGAGCTCCACAAACATACACAAACACTCTCCTCTTCTAATTCATTGTCATCTAAGTTTAACTTACACTTAAATTAAAAATTTAATTGGTTCTCAACTCCAAATTTCCTGTAAGCAGGATGTTTTATTTCATCCATGTTTTCGTTACTTTTTATTTTTTCTGTACTGTACTCTCTATCTTTCCCTTTCAACTCTTTCCTATCTTTGATTTTGAATTTTTTATGTTTTACTTTTCTTTAAACTTCAGACCAATGATTATAACCACATGACTACGGTTTCCTAGCATGTGCTAATATGAGGTCTGTTCTCATTTAAACTAATTTTTTAACAGATGGCTCATGGTTAGGATATATTGTTCCTTTTTATCGACGGGGAATGTTGTGTGTGTGGGGGGGGGGGAAGAGAGAGAGACAGTCTACATGTCCTACACTACTATTCCTGCGCTATTCACTTATCTGCATTTTCTAAATGCACGGGCAACGCCGGGCGGGTACAGCTAGTTACTAATATTAGTAAACAATTATGCTAAATTGTAATGAATTGCTAATCTTCAATTTGACTTTTTTTTAGTTCTCTCCTCAAAATGTAAAAGAAGCTAGAAATCCATCGTTCATCTTCTTTGTTAATTCTATAAGCAACTGTAACCTAATTGCACTCTACATTTTCAATTCTCCCTCCCTCCTTCACCAGCTACTACATTCTCAAATATATTTAATCATAGAGAAGAAAATTGACAAAACTAAACTTAGCTCTCTCTGTAAAGAATTTACCTATTTAAATTTGTTTTCTTTCCAGGCGATCATTTTATGCTGGAACTCAAACCCAGCTCAAAAGACTCTGACATTCATTCCTAGTGTTTATACATGTAAAAGTTACACGCTGATCTTTTATACACTTCTTCTAACTTATCTTGAGAGAGGAAGACGTCGCAAAAGGTTTTTAACTTCCTTTACTGCTTCTTTTTTTTTCTATTTGTGAAGAATTTTTGAAGTAGAAATGTCAAAATCAAGTTGGATTATGAATTCAGGTATCAGATCTATTATTTTCGAATGAAACCAGTCTATTTCTTTGCTGATATACTGACTATCTGTATCGTTTTAAATCAGATTTTCTTAGTTTACTTTCGCTTACATGATTCTATTTCTGTTCTTCTGAAACTAGTTCTTTATTTCTAATTTGCATCTCTAATTTAAACGTTATTTTTTATTTCTCTTTAAGCATTCGTTTGAAGAAGTAAACAAATCAATCTTTTAATAATATATCAAAGAGTTACCTCTAAGATTTAGACATATAGGAATGATTCTTAACTTCTAAGCAATAAACAAATAAACTAAACAATCCTTATATTTTGTCACTTACAATATTGTTGCGAAATGCCCAGCTGCGGTAAGAAATATAGCTTTCCCGCAAAACGGCGTTAGAATTGCCAGAAAGTGATAGGGAAGGCAGGGTTGTTAGATTCGCGCGAAATCGCCCATTTTGCGACAAATTTAGCGATATGCCATGGACGGAGCCAGAACATTCTAGAACGAATTTTTAGAGGTTTTCCCGAGAATATTCTCAAAGGCAGGTTATAGCTATATATATGTACCCTGCCTGTACGCGGAATAGATCACTATGTTGAATTCAGTAGTAGCCTTTTGAATTCAGAGATTAAATTGAGAGCGAACGAACCGAGTCGGGGGTTGTACTTTAGTGCAAGCTGTGTTCGTCGTTGTAGCCTGAAGGCTGTGTTGATTGTTTTAGCACATTAATCGTAGTTTTTCGATGACTGTAAACATGTCTTTGCAACTGTCCTGTGTAATACTGGCGAATAAATTATGTTTTGATTTTTCATCAAGCGTTATCGTCAACTACTCCAAATCCACAAACCCGAAGAACGGAACCGTATTTTATAAATTATAAAAAAATTATAACTTTTAAAATAAGAGTGCAGTATTTAAAATTAGTCATTATACCTCATTCTGGTCGAGATGAGTTACATTGTAGAATATAAAAATTTTGAATTTAAAATCAGACATAATAGCAATCTCAGCTTGATGTAGATTTTGAAAAACATCTCTACTGATTTCAGAAACAACCAGATATAGGTCTCTCCTCTTCAGGTTTGATTTGGTTTGTGTGATTACGACAAAGCCTCGAGGTCTATCTGCCCAAGGAAAAGAATGCCTTCTTGAAGGTCTTTATTAGAGAAACTGGCTTATTTACGCGTTACACATGGGGAAAACTACGAAACGCCCATCCAGCCAACCCGTTTGCGGGATTCGAACCTCGAACTGAACTACCACTCTTCAGCGAAGTTACCACTCAGCAGTTGTTGAGCTCCCTCGTTTCAAGAGGAAAGCATTTTACTGCTGTATAAGTCGGTTAAATCCGATTTTAGTTTCTTTTTCCTCCGCCTTTTACCACAAGTTTGAAGAGGTAAACTAATCCACCTTCATTTGTATTTTCCTGAACCACTTTTGAAATTTAAGATTTTTAGAATGATTTTGAAGCATTAAACAAATTCGTTAGTATAAATAGATTTCAGATTTATGTTTTGTCATTATAGCATTCTATGAATTACAACTAGCTTAGAATGTTTTTAAACTGCATTTTATTCAAAATCTAAATAATTTAAGGTTTTTAAAATACAATATGCAAGATTGAAGGAAAAATTAGGCTAATAGGTTAATATGGTTCTCTCTAGCTGTCATACAGCTCTTACAACGTGACTTCATACTGCAAATGAGACAGTTTATGAATTCCTATGACAGCAGTCTCGTTTCTGCAGCAACATTATTTTCATGTCTTGTATGGTTCTGGGAGAGAGAGAAGGTGAATTTTAATTGCTCTCTAAAGATCATTCCAAACATGTTCTATAAGATTTAGATGCGGAGATCTAGTCGGACAAATCTTCCAATTAATAAATAGCCTTACATTCAGGAACACCATCCACCAGATTAGCCATATGTAGAAGAGCGCTGTCTTCAATAAACGTGAACTGAAGCGCTAACTGAACTCCATAAAAGGATCTTTTTAGCCTTGCAGGCTTTATTAGGTTTTTTTGAAGCCAGAAACGAGAGCTAGCGAACAATTCCCTCGACGGGATTCGAATTGGAGACTTTCCGATACGTTTTTTAAAGTTTTCCGAATAGCATTGTATTTTCCTCATGAACTTTGCTTCCAGCTTTAAATTGATATCAGAATGATCTTGTTAAGGAAAGAATAAGCAAATGAATCAATAATTTTTAAACTTAACATCGTATAAATTTCCAGCAGCTACAAAACCATTAAAAATGTAGAAAACAAAATTTTAAGCAGTACAATAAAGCTTTTTCTCTGTTGCAAGTTTTATGCTGGGCTCCTTCATTATATTCACGCATTCTAGTAAAAAATATGAAAGGTTATTTAAGAAGGTACTCAGAGTGAATAAGCACTTGTTCCAAATGTTTTTATTTAGTAAAAAAGACCTTTAAAAACGCGTTTTAGTTTCTGCCTTAAAGATATTAAAAATCTTTACATCTTTAAGATGATTCATAGCATTCGCGTTGTAGAATGATTTATAGTCTTAAAACAAAAAAAAATTAGTTTATTACAAGATATATTTTATCTATAAATATAGAAACGTAGAAGAAATTTTATCATATACCGTTCATGAAGCCCCAACTATTAGTATATGAAATTCACTCTAAAGAGAATTGGTAACACGTTTATAAGCAGTAATTGTTTCATAAAAGGAAATATTGAAAACAGTAATTGATTGATATGTTCAGGTCTTTTACGTACAAGAAAGAACTTTCACGTTTAATTTTAAACCGGTTTAAATAAAATGAAACTAACTGCAACTAGAAGGATTTGTATCTAATTAATTGCTAAATCTCTACGGCTAATCTTAGGAAAAATTAGCGAATTTGAAATTTTTGACTCTCAAAGGCAAACTTTCTAAAAACTTCGATACCATATAAAAGTTTTAGATGTCACAAATAAAGTTCTGTTACCAAATATGGTTATGGTTAAACATTTTATTTCCAAATGCATAGCCCTAAAAACGCGTTGTCATGAAGACTTCTGTGGATTAAAAACTCACTCGATAGTAGTAGATTAAGAACCGAAATGGTCACTTCCCAATCTCTATCCACTACCTCAGCGTATCGTCGGCTCATCGGCATTTCTTTAACGCGTCCATGATTGCTAGTGTATCCGTTTCCTACGGACAGAGCTCCAGGACCTCTCAGTTAGCACTACTAGTTCATTCTGACGTAAAGTCTATATGGTTGATCTCGTCCAAGAATGCAGTGGAGTCGACAAGCGATAAGGTAAGTGTTATCTCCTGTTTTTCAATGTACAAATAGTCTACTGATATTAATTTACAAGTCAAACAACGAAAATCAAAGTTATATTTTCAAATTTTCACAGGACTAGTTTCGATGATTTTACCAAACTATCATCCTCACCTGCAAAAGCGCAAATGAACGAGATAAGATATAATGATGACATAAGATACAATAAGAAAGCCTTCACATCAGACAAGCTGCTGGCGCCATCTGTTGATGAAACCAGAACTAAAACATAATTTCTTTAAAGGCTGAAGGCAAAGATGGATTGGAATTAGGATCGTTAACTAGAACAGGAAGATTTTTTGAAAGTGAAATGCCTCTAGAAAATCCACTTCACCAATGGAAGATGTTTTTTGAATAATTTTGGCAGCAGAATAATTGAAAGTGTGATTTTCCAACAATGTTGGCCAACAGAAGACTTTGTTATTTGACTTCTAAATTAATATTTGTTCGGCGTGTTATTGTATTTTAATTATAGAAGTCACAAACAAGTTTATTTTTTGCCTTTTTTTTTTCCACGACGTTTTCGGCATCTTGCGATTTTATGTGTTTAAATTTCGGAACCGCAAACAGGCGTATTTTTCGCTTCCTTTTTTGGACGTGGTGTAACATGATTTGTGATTGCATGATTTTCGTAAGTACGTTTTTGAAATTTTTTAGTTTTATTTGTGTTTCATAGACTTTAATATTGTGCTTTGTTTATCTGATTTCATGCATTTTAGTTGCAAATATTTTGTTCTCTATTCATTTCAGTGGGAAATTTTTCGGCTGCTTTGTGTGTGCTTTATTATTGGTTAGTTAATTTAGTTTGATTTTATGCATTGTTTATCATGCCTTCATCCATTAATCGTTTCACTAAATTACGCCTGAGGCGACAGAAATTCCTGAATCATCTTGACTTTTTACTTAAGTGTAAATGTAAAAAATTGATCCCCAATTTCATTCAAATCAAATCTAATCAAAAAGCTTCCACTCGCGTTTCAAGAATTCTGTTAAACTGCAAGCTAACCTTACTTCGGTCCATCATAAGGGATACACGTCAACAGTTATCCCAAACTGAACATGAGCTCTATAAGCTCCATCTGGAACTCGCAAAATTCGCTGCCCTTTAATAAAAGTCTTGGTCTAGAACGGAGTATGCAGTTACCCGTCATAAAAACACCCTTGCAGTTAAATTCGAAAAACTTCTTTTACAGTCTTCCAGTTCAAGTAGTTCAAAAAATCTTTCCATTGTAAACATTAAGCCAATAGTTAATACTTCTAATGTTAGTTTGTAAGGTTTTAGTTTAAACTAACAAAGTTTTATGTTACTTTTTTCTTTCCTGCAAGTTCTTATTTCAACTTCCCCTTTGAATGAGCGCGCATTTCAGCTTTATGCTAATTTGAAGTGGAGCCAAGTTTGTATTTAAAGGTTAGCGAGGAACTTCTCAGTGTGAGAGAGCTTTTAGTCTCAGATCACTGCGGCTCTGTTCGACGTCCACCTGACTAGCTAGTATTTAAATTCTAAGCCTTAGCGCTGTTACGCTATTACATATTGAAATAATCTAAGTGCGTTAGTATTAGCTAAATCTTGCTACACACCATTGATCGTTTAGCATAGAAGCCAACTTCGCGTTCATAGCTCTTTGAGCAACGACTACTTAATTTCTTTTTAACTTTATTTTGAATTATTTGATTGTTCAAGTTAGACCCAAGTGAGGTCATTATTTTCTGTTATCCCTCCCGAGTTGGGAAGTGGCTGTAAATATTAGTGGTTTAAAAAAGAGAATTTTAAATCATTCTTACGTGCAGTTATTCTACCACTTAACCACAGTATTCTACCACAGAACATAGCTGCATTCAGCTCCCTGTTCAAGAGCAGGACTTTACTACTTCACGAATATGTTCGCCAAAAGTATGCACAGAACACTCAGTCCTGACAAGTTTATCAGAAGAACAAGACAGAATTCTAAAATCTAATTTTAACTTCTCATAAACCTCTAAACCCTCGATCCCAAAGATTTTGGCTCCTATCGAAAAAACTTTCAAGTTCAATAAAGTTTGAGATTCACAGAAAGAAATTATTAGGCACCTTATCGCTCATAATGTGAAATTTAACAATAAATCTTTCAAACCAAATCTAACCGCGAGAGAAAGAGCTCCAATGCGCGAAATTCATTCTAACCTGGATATTATCATTTGGAAGGCCGGCAAAGGTGGCCAGATATTCGTCATGGATAAAAACACTTACATCAATGCTGTCACTAAACTCTTAAACGAAGGACCATATAATCCGATTCCTAAAGATCCTTCACCTTCGGACCTGTCAAAAATAAAAACTGCGATCAAATCTTCATTATCACCCAATATTATTAATCAAGCAGTTGAAAAATTCTTATCTCAACACACCAAAACGCAGACTCTTGGTTTAGGAGATCATAAAAATTCTGTTGCCATTCCCTTCTTTCCATCAATTAGCTGTAAAGTTGCGCGTATTTTACAGAAATTTAACTTTCGAGTCGTTTATTCTCCCATAAATGAAATTCCGAGTTCCATACTCAAGGACTCCATTCCGGATATGAATTCCTGGAGTATTTACAGGATTCCTTGCCAGTGTGTTTTAATTTACATTGGCCAAACTAAGAGAGTCTTAAAATTGCGCGTTAAGGAACATGAAGCATATGTTAGAAAAAAGGAAACACAGAAGTCTTTTGTTGCTCAACATTGTTGGTCGGAAAATCACAGTTTCAATTTTTCTGCTGCCATAATTGTTCAAAAAACATCTTCCATTGGTGAACTGGATTTTCTAGAGGCATTTCACGTTCAAAAAAATCTTTCTGTTCTAGTTAACGACCCTAATTCCAATCCATCTTTGCCTTCAGTCTTTAAAGAAATTATGTTTTAGTTCTGGTTTCATCAACAGATGGCCCCAGTAGCTTGTCTCCTGTCTAGGCTTTCTTATGTTATGTTGTCTAATCATTATAACTTATCTCGTTCATTTGCGCTTTTGCAGCTGAGGGTGATGGTTTGGTAAAATCATCGAAACTAGTCCTGTGAAAATTTGAAAATATAACTCTGATTTTTCTTGTTTGACTTCTAAACTAATATTTGTTCGGCGTGTTATTGTATCTTAAAGTCTACTGATATCAAAAATGCGAATCATGTTTATGTGTATTAATGATCAACAATTTCGTCCTCATTTTTTCTGTGCAAAGAAGTTAACGAACTCTTTTAGTTTTTTCTAGAGACTCAAGGAATAAACTTTTAGTTTTCAGTTATTGTAAATTTCATGCGCGCATTTGCTAAAAAATGACCTTTTGCCCATGTAGATCTGTGCCAAGGAAAGAAATTGCGGTTTTAGTTAAAATGAAGATAAGCGAAATTCATTTCTTTGGCTTTATTTGAAATTAGAAATAGCAAAGTGGTAAACTACAAATTTAAAAACTAACTCTGAAACATTTCGATCTCAGATAAAGATGGTTGTCATTCAGTCTACTTCACGACATTTCATTTCCTTTGTCTTCTAAACTAAAGGATCGAAAATAATGTCAAAATTTAAAACACAACTGTATCCGTCCACCTCACGGTTACACAAATTCAAATTTAATAGAAACAGAACTCCTCTACTTTACCTTTAACCAAAATAAATATTCATGTTAATGTAGTGCGTAATAAAAACTTAAAATTGCAACAGCAGGTAAACATAGAGAAACAAAAACATACAATGATGGTCAGCCCATGCTGCTAAGTCCTCTCTGAAAGGCTCTGAAACTAAAAGTTTGTTTATACTTATTTACATTCTGGTGAAATAAAAACTATAATGAAGACTAAATAATAAGAAAACTTGTATTAATTAATGTAAATCATTACAATAATATCAGGGAACACTGCTTGAAAACAAATGTTGGTAACTATAAGTAATGAAAAATGGGAAGAACGAAAGATGCCCGCAAATTCAGATTCCGCATGTAATTATTGATTTACTACTTTAGGTTTCCATTCTCAGAATCGACTGCTGGGACTTTGGGAACAGCATTTTGAAATTTTTAATAATTTCAAAATATCACTGCAACCACAAACACTGTTATTTTTACATTTTTATTAGCTTACTAACAACGCTTTAATGGCTAGTTTCCTATTATATTGTATTTTATATGAATAGATGCATATGTTTTTTCTTTTTCCTGGAATATTCATGTATCTACGTTAATGTAGGTAGATAAAAGAAAAAAAAATATTATTACACTTAGCTTAACTCTAGTGATTCATAATGATATATTTACGTGATATTTGTCAAACTTCCCTTAGTGGCTTTAATGATCATTCTTGAATGAACTGAATTCTGAAAAGAAATTGGAATGATAAAATTACCTTGAATCATGCAATGCCTTAACCCTCATCCTAAAACCTTTAGTAATCATTCTTTTATTTTCTCACTGTTTAAAGTAGATAATGAAGCATAAATTTATACGCATTTAACAGTGTAATTACACTTCGAGAACACCATGCTCTGATCTCTATTCTTTGAAAGCTTTACCTTATGTTAGCTTTGAAAACATCAAAGGCAGCAGAATATATTCAAGAGTGTAACTGATTGATGTATCAAAGGCATCGTTTGATATTTGCATTATCAAGTGTAATTCCTTGGTAGAGAAAGACCAAACAAATCTTAAATTGAGAACGTTTTACAAAATTATGAAGTTAAGACATATGTAATGAGATTTGTGTTATTGCGCCTGATATTTAACTTTCCTTCCATTTTACTTCTCACTTGACCCTTAATGTCTCTGTATTAATTAAAAATTTCATAAAATTCATGCAACCAAAGAAATTTTTGTTTTGCAATTTTCTTATATTAATAAGCCGTTTAACACATAAAATAAGAAAAAAAATACTAGTAGCTTATAAGGTATTTCTCCTGCCTTCTTACCATGCCTTCGTGGTGTAATGGCCTGCACACTCGGCGCGTACGCGTATTTGAGAAGTCCGTGGTTCGAGTCTCGACGAGCGCATTGCTCATTTTTAATCTCTCCTGTTTTGAAAAAATACCTAATGCCTCTACAGTCGGGTCCGAGCTAAAACAAAAAGGTGGTGGATGATGATTCTCCACCACCAGGATTTGGCGCTTCGGTCCCCGAATAACTAATCGCCCTTTAAAGGTGGGGAGTATATGAGGTATTTCTCTCACCTTCTTAGCATGCCTTCCTGGTGTAATGGCCAGCACACTGGGTGCGTATTCGTCGAGAGGTCCGTGACTCGAGTCCCGATGAGGGCATTTCTCATTTTGCATCTCTCCTGCTTTCAAAAAATACCTAATGATTCTACAAGGTCATCTTCTGGCTAAAATAAAAGAAAGAGATATACTGCTTAATACGAAAAACGTCAAGCGCTTGATTCTAAATCTATAAACTGTTAAGCATCCTAAGAAAAGATTATAGAAAAGTATTTGGATATAGAAAGATAGATTCGGATGTAGATGTTCTTAAGAGGTAAACAGCAAATAATAATATTAAAATATCCTTATAAATGATAAGCAATAATGACCTGTAAACTACCAAACTCCCTAATGTATTAAATGTTTACAGCTAGTCTTACCAAAACGATTAAATTATACTTTGCGACTAGAAAGGTAAAACAAAAATGTAAGATAATTGCATAGGTAATCCTCATAATTAAGAGAGTTTAAATTTGTCACGAGATTAAAGGCCGTTAGTATTATTTTTGGACTCGATAATTGTAATTATTCGGCTTTGGGTTATTAACTGCCGACTCTTAAATCGATACGCCGGTTAAATTTCTCTGGGACAGCTTCGATTTAAATGTAATTGTGCAGTCCTTGGCTACTAATCCATTTTTTAAAAATCGATTGACTGTTACTTTAGTTTCCTCGCCACAAGTGGTGGGTAATTTTGTCAGGCGCAATACGTGTATATATGTTTTAAGTTTTGTTAAATAAAAGAATGCTTTAAACCTTTTCATTTCTCTGTTGTTGTTTCAGATACAACGATACTTCGCTCCAGATTTGTTAAGAGTTTGGAAATAGAATATATCTGAAATAATTAATACTGAAAGGAAACAAAATTTCGAAATAGAATATATAAGTAAGAACATAGTTTTAAATCAGATTGGAAATTTAAATACTTTCCTCAACAGTGATTGAGAATTATGTTATTTAGCTTTTGCTAAATACATCATTATGAACTAATTTAAATTTCTTAATTAATTAACTAGTTTGAAAGTGTTATCTTGTATCTACCACTGAAACCAAATCACAGGTCTATAGCTTCATAACAAATTTCTTAATATGCAGTTTTATTCTAAAACTTATTCCACGTATTAATTGCATATTAAGTGATATACAATAAATACTAATTAAATAAAATATCAGAGCGATGATACAAGATAACACCTTCAAGTTAGTTAACTATTAAACATTAATTAACTAGTTTGAAAGTGTTATCGTGTATCTACCATTGAAACCAAATTACAGGTCTATAGCTTCATAAAAAATTTCTTAATATGTAGTTTTATTCTAAAACTTATTCTACGTATTAATTGCACATTAAGTGATATGCCATAAATACTAAGTAAATAAAATATTAGAGCGAATAGAGAATTTTTTTTTATTTTTTTAAGGTATCAAATTTAATTATAATTTAAATGGGGTTTTAAAGTGACTTTATGCCCTATAAATCGATGAAATATTTTACATTTCTAATTTTGGTTCCAATACATTGTGTTCTTTCATTTTTACTCAAGTTTCAAAGCTATTTAAGTAGCAGCTGTGCCCAATAACTCTGGTAGTCAAGAACCAGCTATGCTTTTATTATAAGAAAAATCACTACGAAACTACGAAAATTTCAACGAAACTAGGCTAACTTGATAGTAATAAATCAGTTAAGAGAATCATTCAATTAGCGTTCGAAACTTCAGAAATTCTAGCGAGTTTTATCATTGCCTAGATCCTTTTTTATAACTATCACAGCATATTCCAACAAAATGCTCAGCTTTGTATTTTTACTTCCTTGTACGAAGTAAAGGAAATATTGTAATCGCGAAAAAATTCGGGTATCATATTTCAACGAAAATAACCATTCTGACCACTCTCGAATCCATTTGAACGATGTTTTTGCGTGGCATCTGTATGTACGGACACAATAAAGGTCTCTTTTTCCCAAAAGGAATTAAAAAATTGATTTAAAATGAATTCAGAAGAGATTGTTTCGTGACGTCTGTACGTAGATATTTATATATATGCATATATATATCTCATAACCCTAAAACGATTAGCCTCATAATGTTAAAATTTTATATGTGGGACTGCTATAACATGAAATTGTGCACCTCCTTTTTTGGTTGCAATCGGCCACACCAAAAGTATATAAATATATATATACGCACTCTGTTACTCGACTCGGTGAACTCAGTTTCTTCTATTCTTACATGTTGGTAAATTGTGCGCTTTTTACTTTAAAAGTGATTGAATTATGTTGTTCTTATGTTCCGGTTAAGGTTTTTATGCCTTTAGTTAATCTGCATGCAGTATTTGTTGAATTATAAATAATTTAAAAGTTGTTTTAAGTGCGACTAAGCCTAACGTGGTAGCCGTTTACTTACATTTGAAACTTAGCAGAATTTGAACCAAGTCCGTTTCTGCATTTCTGCATGTTTTTGACCATTGGGTCAAATGTAAACTTCCAATTTTGTGCACAGAAAATCTGCCTTCTTGTTTGCTGGCCGAATTGCTTGTTTTTGAATAGAAACTGTAATTTTACTTGCAAAGATTGTTTTTTTAACTGTTTTAAACGCATTTGGTGTTTTCAGCTTTTCCATGTTTTTCACCTTTTAATGAAGATATTTTTATTCTTATGTATTTTTACCTTTCCATGAAGTGAGAACTGAATTAATTGAATAAGAAATATATCTCTAATGAAATTAAAGGAAATAAGTTGAAATGAAATGCAACAAAATCTGTGAATAATTTAATAGGCGATACAATGAAAGTCACGTAGTGTCCACATCAGATTTAACTTCTTTGCATCCAGAAGTGTGCATACTAAATTTTTGAAGTGCGATTCACTCTCATGCTGGGTCACTAAAATGCGAAAAAGTTGAAAAGAAAAAAAAACAAATTTTCTCTTTATATTGTTATTAATATAATGATAAATCGTATGCAAGATAATAAAAGGTTTAGATTATGCATCAATATACTCTGAAAAATTTCCAGAATTAAGTGAGTTGCAGTCTAACTTTATTGACAGTTATTCTTTTAAAGCTAAATTTTTTATGAAATGTAAAGACGAACGTTGAGACCATTCTAATAATTTCTCGGACCGAAAAGTACCGTTTTTCATGGCAATAAAAGTCATTACTTTTTTTTGTTAATTTAGTTTTTAAATATGTTTTATAAATTTTCTAAACTTTTGCTTTTGAACAACACATTTTATTTAAGCGTGCTTCATTTTCTTTCTGAAAGTGACATAAGACACTGTCTCTTCGCCATTTTTATATTTTTCCGGGATAGATTTCACCACCTTATGAGTTTCATATCCAAATGAATGGAACCGTCCCATTCTTCAACAAACTGATACACTTTGAATGAGGAAAACTTGGGAGCAATTTTTCTAATTATTTCTTTCTTCTCTTCTTTTTCTATTTTTCATTTTTCATGATTTTTATCTTTTTTCTTTCAATTTTTTTATTTTTCTATAACAAAATGCACGTCTTCTCTCAAATTCAAAAACAAATATATGTGTTATTCTTTTTAAACTTATTATGCAGAATATAAACAAAAGGTTAAACAGAATTATGAGATTTTAGTACAAAATATTACAGACCCTCTTTCACGAAACAGGCTTCCAGCTCATTAACCAACTGGCTCTTGGAATCGCGCTGTTATAATTTAACTGTTAACTATTTCAACTGATCACATGTTATTCTGCTGCCTTGTCAATGTGAACTTCAAGTTTGCCTTGAAAATTTGTAACAGACTTGGGTACATTTATTCTTCATCATATTATGCTCGAGTAAAACTCTGAAATGAAACTATCTGTATTCACCATTTTATTTTTTTTTACTCCTTGTGTATTAAACAATGAAATACTGAAATTTATATTCTAAAACAATGCGTCTGTAGGGTGCATTTTGTCATGCTGGACACAGAATACTAAGGAGTACTATTGCAACAAAAACAACGAATATACTTAGTTAATTTTATTTTGTTAAATTACATTGCAAGAATCAACTTGAGCTAAATTGAGAATTCTTTCGCTTCAAAAAGTTAACGAGACATATTAAGACATAAACATATTAAATTACTTCCCGCTCTCTGCTTGAAATGGTTTTCCTAAACATTGCGTTCCTTATTCCCCCCTTCGCATATATCTCTTGGGTCTTTTTCCCGGAGATATTGTGTTTTATAAGCTTCTCTAGAACGCGAACTAAAATGCTATTTCGCAGGACATACCGTCGCAGCAGATCCTACGACGATGTCAAAATCACCTTTCCTTTGATGCGAAAGTGTTCAGGTAACAAGTAACCCAAAATATGAAGACTTTTATTTTTAGAATCGATTTACTTTTATCAAAACCAGAAGGGACGTGTAAAATAAAGCTTAGAAAGGATTCCGAAGCAGAAAAATAAAAGAAAATTCTGCGTAGGTTTTTCAAGATTTGAATTACCACTCTGAAAGTCTACGCAAACGCCGAAAAGTGAAATATGCATTTTTGCTTTTATAAATATCTCCGATGCATATGTCTGTTCAGAAATGGGAAGAAATATAGGTTTCTTTAATGTTTAAACGCGCTATATACTTTTCAGTCTGGTAGATGAAAGATCTCGTCTTTATTGCTGGTCTTCAGGTTTACAGTTTCCAGTAGACAGAACAATGGTTGATCACTCACTTGGTGGTACAGATGAGCTCCATCGATAGCACTATTTACCTTTATTAATCAATGAATTTTTAGCTCATTAATTTTTTTGGTTTAATAACATGTTAATTAACTGAAGTATTGAATTAACTGCCTTTTTTTAAAAATGTTTTCAGTCGTTCTGATAGATTTTGCAAAAATTGTTGTAACTTGAAACGGGGGAATCAGCTGTGATCTCGCTGGGATTCGATCGTAGAATCTTCTACTTGCTTGCCAGATGTGTTAACTCGTGCTAACTAACAATAACACGCACGAGGAAGAACTATAATACGAGGAAAAGGCGATAATTTCTTTCTCCCTCTCCACACTTAAGGGGGCGACTGGACAGGAATCTAAGACCGATATGGCCAAATCCGAAAGGAAACATTGTAGAGACATTAAGTATTTTTTTAAAGTGGGAGAAATGAAAAATGAACTATGCCCTCACCGGGACTCGAACCTCGGACCTCACGATACGTGCCGAGTGTGTTGACATTACACCACGAAGGCATGCTAAGAAGGCGAGAGAAATACCTTATATATTCCCTTTTAAAGGGAGACTTAAAAGGAATTAAGGGACTTGCGGATTAAGGGACTCTATCGCCAAATCCTGGGGTTGGAGAATCGGGCGCCACTGTGGAGACATTAGGATTTATTTGGAGCAGGAGTTATGAAAAACGAGCAACGCCCCCTCCGGGACTCGAACCACGGACCTCTCGAATACGCGCCAAGTGTGCTGACTGCCGAGTGAAACACGAAACATTTGTGCTCTAGCCAGGATCCGAACCACGGATATTTTAATTGATAAATGAACACTTGCTAGCCACTTCCTCTACCAGAGACTGCATGACGTACTCCAGTTACAATTCAAACCTTTAACGCAAATTCGAAAATTGTAGCCTCATAGTAGTTTTAACAAATTCGGTATAAGTATTTAAATTTGATATTTATTTTGGTACCCCTTTTCATATTTCACCAGAGGAGAGGGTCATATTTGTCACATCCTTTGCATGGCTCTATTTCGTGACATGATCTTTTTCATGAGTTTTTTTAAACTGCAAACGATTGCTATTACACCAGTGAAAAAGGAAGAAATGACCTGTATAAACAACTAAGCCTTACGTGGGAAATTCGAACGCTGAATTTCCTAGCATAATCTCAAGTTCAGCTCTACAACTAGCCATACTGAATTTGAACCTTCAACACTAAACTAGAAAATGGAGACTGAAAAACTTATAGCATTAGACAAGTGAATAAAAGAAACAAAGCTCATAAATTATCATGTACCATAAAGCTAGGCCTTTTTATGTAACACGATAATTCATAAATCAGAAGAAAAATGCCTTTTATTCCTTTCATGTTTGCCGGTATTTTGCAGAAAAGATTTATCGTAATGTTTTCCATTAAAATTTATCATGAAAGTTAATATATCTGATTAAATATACCTGCAGAGTGGATTAGCTTTTACAAAGGAAGTTATCAACATACTTATGCCACATAAATTTCTCGAAGTTCTCCAGATTTTTGAGTGATTCCCTCTGAATTGTGAGGATAGCTTTGATCGAAAATGTCTTTCATTTGGAAAGTAAATGGAAACGTCCAGTGATAAATTCATTTCTATAAGTAAGATTCTTCAAATCAAATCTCATACACAAATTAATTCAGATCATATTAAAACCCACTATTATGAAATGCTAGACCTGATTATGCAAAAATAACATCAACACTGTATCTCTGAATTTAAAATCAATGAACGAAGTTTTAGAGAATTGGTTAAAAAATAAAATTCTGTAAAAATAATATTGTAAAAGATTCTTAATACAATCATTGCGTAAAACCTAATAAAAGTAACACGTTATTCAGCTGTTAAATTTGCGATATTATAACCAAATTTTTTTAATAAAGTGGTTTTAAGATTTCAGAATTTCTGTCATATCTAATGTCTTTCATATAAAGAAACCTAAGGTAACATTTGAGTATAAAAAAAATTATTTCGGAAATTTCGAAAATGAAATGTCTAGTTACTTATCCTATTGGAACCTTTAGCTGACTCATATGCAAGTCTATATTTTCATCGCATATAAGTAAATCAGTATTTTTCTTGCTATAGTAAACAAGAAGAAATTACATTTATAACAGCCAGTTCAACTACCTTGTCTCCAAGCTAACACATTAAATCGATCACTTAGGATTTGGATCAAGTTGTGTTCTACAGAGGTATTTCAATTACCGTACGATTAAATATTTATGATGATTGCTTTTCTAAGTTTTAATTTAGCTCTTTCGTAGTGCTCGTGGCTATAGTCAAGTGTTTTTTTTTTTCAATTTTAAGCTATTTCCTAATAAGCTATCGACCCCCAGCTTTGCACACACATGGTTTGTAGGAAGACAGTACAATGTGATGAAGCAATTTTTTTCAATATTCCATCGAGAATTTCTTACTTGCTTATAAGTAAAGAAAGTATTGTAATCACAAAAAACTCTGGATTTCAGATTTCATTAGAAATATCCACTCTGTGTGTTCCCGAATCCATTTTGACTACTTTTTCAGTGATGTCTGTACGTACTGAAAGAATAAAGGACTGTTTATTCCAAAATGGATTGTAAAATGGATTTTTTTTTCATGACGTCTGTGCGTACGTATATATATATATATATATATATGTGTGTGTGTGTGTGTGTGTATCTTTATTAAATCAAAACTCATTAGCCGTAGAACGCTGAAATTTTCTATATGAGATTGCTATCACATCTAACCGAGCGCCTCCCTTTTTTATTGCAATCGGCAATATCCAAAAGCATATATACAGTTATACCTGCCTCCCTTAACCCTTATCCGGCTTAAAATTCCTTACACTGTCTCTTTCTTTTCTTTATATATATATATATATATATATATTTCCAATTACAGAAATGTTTTAAATGATTGAAATATTCACACTTTGGCAATTTCAAATTAAGAAAAAAACTGATTTTGGAAAAATAAAGAAATCAAACCTTTAATGGCTTCTCCCGGCTTCTATATTTATATCTGGGAAAGTTTATACTCGTTATAAAGAAACTGCAAGAAGTTTGACTCCCATATGACAAAAATTAACCAGGATATTTAATTTCAAAATTTGCAGCTTTTGATGTTTTTTTAACTTTTCTTGAGGGATGGGTTAATTAAGTTAAGTTAGAATAATTAGACGGAATAAGTTTAAATGAGAAGCAGCAAAAAATGTGTATAACTTAACAGTTTCTTAGAATGAAGTCATGTCGTGTCCATATCAGATTTTATTTATATGATAAAGACGATTTGCCGCAGACATCTTAGTTTAACGAGCGAACTAAAAATCAAAGAATTTTACTATTTGAACCATTTCATGCAGTAAAAACTATTTAAAATAAATATCCATAAAATGTTTATGTAACTTCTGATTTTCTGATGAATTTTTGACAGTCGTTTGACTTTTACGAATGCTTGGCTATTATTATTTCAGAATTTCAGCATCTAAAAATATATCTGCAATAAAGTTTTGAATCTTTCATATGTTTGAAAAACAGATGAAATTATTACTGAAATAAACTCTTCACCATCTTTTAAAAAGAATGTTAAAAAGATATTAATTATGTGATTTTCTATTTTTACTTTCTTGTACGAAGTGTACGTGTAAATATTATAATCGCGAAAAATTTCGGGTATCATATTTCAACGAAAATATTCATTTTCACCGGTCTCGATTCCATTTGAACAATGTTTTTGAGTTATATCTGTACGTACCGACAGAATAAAAGACTCTTTTTTCCCAAAATGGATTGTGAAATGGATTTAAAATGGATTTAGAAGAGATTTTGTTCGCAGCGTCGACACGCACGTACGCACGTACTTACATATGTATCTCGCATAACTCAAAAACGAGTTGCCTCAGAACTTTGAAATTTTGAATATGGGACTGCTATAACATGTAGATGTGAACCTCTCTTTTTGGTTGGAATCCGCTGCACCAAAAGTGTATAAATATATGTGTATATATACCCACTCTGTTACTCGGCTCAATGAGCTAAGTTTTTTTATTCATATATTCTAGTAAATTGCGCACTTTTTGTTTTAAAAGTGATTGAATTATATCGTTCTTATACACTCATGGACAAAAAACTTAGCGCACCAAGAAATAATTGCGGGATCGTAACGAAACTTGCAACGAAGGTACATGTCGGGGAGATATGCAAACGATTCGAAATGCAGCGTGATTGCGCATTACGTATAGCCGGTAGAGGGCGTTGAACGTCGTACTCTGTGGAGTATAAAACAGGTAACCAAAGCTTGTTTGAGTGTGCTGAATCAGTTACAAAGGAAGAGCTGAGGTAGACATGTCATTACGCCGTGTTCGAAGATAATATGAGCAGTTGTCGCAGTTTGAGAGGGGGAGAATCGTCGGGATGATGGAAGCTGGGTGGTCAGCTAGGCGAGTAGCTCATCAATTATGCCGCTCTGATTGTGTTGTGAGGAGGTGTTGGGACCAGTGGACCCGAGAGATGTCATGTACACGAAGACCAGGCTCAGGACGCCCTCTACAGACCAGTCGTCGAGAAGACCGCCACATCGTAAGAAATGCACGCGTACAGCCAACTGCTTCATCGACCGCCATCCAGGCACAGGTAGTACCTTTACTAGTGGCCCCTGTGTCTTCTCGAACCATTCGAAGGCGCCTGGCTGAAGGACAGTTGGTATTGCGGCGCCCATTACGTGTGCTGTCCTTGATGCCCACCCATCGACGCCTTCGTTTGGAGTGGTGTCGAGGACGAGGAAACTGGACTGCAGCGGAATAGAACCAGGTCGTCTTTAGCGACGAATCCAGATTCAGTCTCGGCAGTGATGACAATCGTGTTCGTGTGTGGAGAGCCCGTGATGAATGCCTCAATCCTGCCTTTGCTGTACAACGACACATCGCTCCCACAGCTGGTGTGATGGTATAGGGTGCCATTGCTTACGATACACGGTCACCCCTAGTATTGTTCCGTGGCACCATGATAGCCCAGCGATATGTTCATGAAATCCTGCAACCGCATGTGTTGCCACTCATGCAACGGCCCCCAGAAGCCATTTTTCAACAAGACAATACTCGGCCTCATACGGCAAGGGTGTCACAACACTGTCTTCGCACTGTTACTACCCTTTCTTGGCCTGTTCGATCCCCAGATTTGTCTCCAATCGTGCATATCCGGGATCATTTGGGACGACGAGTTGGGCATCCCAAGAGTTTGAACGAACTAGAGGCAAGGTTACAGCAAATATGGAACGAAATGTCTCAAGACATCATAAAGAACTTGTATGACTCAATGCCCGATCGTATCGAATCGTGCATTCGCGCTAGAGGGCGTCCAACGGAGTATTAACTCCTCCGTTCTTTTACCTTTTTCTCTGAAATAAATTATCCTTTTTCTTTGATTTTCTTATCATTTACTTATATCAAAGTAGTCATTACGTATGTAAAATTTCGTTTCATTTTGACGACTCCTTCTTGGTGCGCTAATTTTTTTGTCCATGAGGGTATTATAATGTAAGAACAATATAATTGTATAACTTATATCTTATAATCCGGTTGAAGTTTATAGCCTTTAGTTAATCGGCATACAATAGTTGTAGAATTATCAACAATTTAAAAGTTATTTAAATTCCACTAAGCCTAACGACACCGCCATCTGTTTACATTTGAAACTTAGTAGCATACTGAATTAAGTCAGTTTCTGCACCAACTTCAGTGTCTTTTTGCCGAGTGGAGGTAAAAGTTTTCTGCACCGAAAAATCTGTCCTACTTTTAATTAATTTAAACTCTAATTTTAGTCGTAAAAGCTATTTTTAACTTTTTTTAACTCTATTTGGTGTTTTAGGTTTTTCTGTATTTTACAATTTTTAATGAACATGTTTTGAGTTTTTATGTATTTTTGCTTGCCTCCAAGTTAGAATTGAATTGATTGAATGAGAAATGTATTGAAGGTTCGGAAGTTACAATGTTATTATACGTCATACTGTTTTTCTTACTTCAGTATAGCTTTCTATAATATTGATTTTACTTAATCTGTCTTCTTTTGCCAGAAAGAATTACTTGAAAAGAAATTAATCTTGCTGCAGAAGTTTTCTACGATTTTATAAATGTTTTTCGCTCTCCTTATGGATATATTTACTCAGCTGTAGTGATTGGTAGTTTGGTTGCATTTTTGTAGGTTGCATATTTAACTGCACACAGAACTCAAGAGATTATAAATCTGCAAGAAGCACTACTAACTATATGAAGATCTAGCTAGTAGCAAAAATCTGTCTAGTCGAGAATTTTTTACCTTTTTGTGCACTTGTTGTGTCTGGAAAATCTTGCAGACTGAATTAGACACGCTCTTTTAATTTTTCGGTGGTCCTCTTTACGTCCTCTTTTACTTTATAATTGAGAATGATATCAGACGAGTTGCAAAATCATAGGTCGGTCATCCTTTTGAAATCTAGAGACTCTGAGGACAAACAAAGTGCAGTTCGCTAATATCTCATGGCAATTGTTGTGAAATTATGGCCTTAGTACTGCCATGTGGAGACTTTCTTGAATAAATTATTGTTTTCATAATGTCAAAGCATGTCGTCTCGCACCTCGTAATGGCTCGCCTGTCTGACACCGACTTTAAATTGTGATTTGCAAGGGGGGCTGCCGCAGGCCTTTAAAATTCTGGAATTCAAAAATGTACATCTAATAATGATTTGGAATTTTCAAAGCTGATAAAGCAAACTCTTTTCCCCTTTTAAAAGTAGAATGACCGTAGGATCAAATACATCAAATTTGTAATCTCAGAGCTTATATATAAATTTTAATGTAAAGTAATATATTTCATTATGAGATTGTAGCTAATAAAAGAATTACTGCAAGCAAAAAAAAGGGATCATCCATTTTTGGAAAAAGAGATTTTTAAAATGAATAATTTGATTAATAATATATATATTTCAGAGAAAAAGGAAAAAAATATATTTATAAAATAAGCTTTCATTTGTATTTCATAAATTAATTAATGGACTTGTAGGTATTTATATTTAATTTAAATATAAATTAATTTAATTTGAAGTTTAATTTAATTTGAAGTTTCTCTCCTATAAGTCTTCATTCCCCTAATTGTCAATGCCAGAATATTTAAACTTGGCAGCGCGCGTGAAGTAATGCAAATTCTACCAGTGGGAGGAAATGTTTAAGTATCAAGTTCTAGAAGGGAAAGTTAGAGAGCTTGGGAAAACTCTGTGCTTCTTGTAGCGTGAGCTTTGACTTAGCATTTATTGTTGATTAAACGTGGCGTAATAGCTATTACTTTTCTGCGACTAAATCTTCAACGTTCTGTCAGGAAACAGGATAGTCTATGCCCTGTAGCGTAATACTACTACTTGTGAATATCTTCAAATTTTGAATTTAGTTCTTACTGTTTCGGTTACCGCCCAAGCAGAGGCGTAATTTGTTAGCGTCGAGTTGACGCATTGTGAATAATTAAAGAGTGTAACGAAGGGTAATTTTAACCCTTCTTCTGTGCAGTCACTACTTTCCAGTTTTCACACAAAAGTTAGACACGTATACCCCACAGACTAAAAGGAGAAGTATAATGTACCATATGCTTAATGAATTTAGGTACGTAATGCAATTGTTGAGTTCAAGTATCTTGCTGGGAATTGCCGCCTAGACGGACAACACACAATAGCATCTGAGGGATATTACCAGACAACCAATACCAAAAATTACCAAAAACCACTTATTCACAAAGATCAATTATTCACAAAGATTTAGCATGTTTAGTGAATGATTTTAAATCCAATCCAGTCCTTCCTAATGCTTTTAAAATTCTATTAGCATAATTCTTGGTTATTATTTTTTCCGATAGATGGCGTTGCCTTCTCGCGCATGCTATTATCCGAGGGTATGAAAAGCCTTTACTGAGGTTGCTTTCCCTTTCTAGAAATTTCGTTCTCCTGATGAGGAGGGACCTGTAGCTGCCCTCTAAATCGATTGATTGTTTTAATAAATGTACGCCAAATACAAGGCTGTTTCAGCGATTTTGATTGTCACATTGGCGTGTTTCTCTTCTATTCTAATTACCAGCTGAATCTGAAAACAATTGGTCAATGCTCATACATAACTGATACATAATAATACATTAATAGACTTTGTACATAAACAGCATATTCAAGGTACAGGACAATGTTGCACGTCGTTACTTCTTTATTACACATTATATGCTATTGCATTACTTTTCCATTGCAGGGCGTGCATTACTTGCTGGATCAGAAACAATTAATTAACACATATTCGCAATTGGTGCGTTATGATACATTGATGTACATTATGCTTAGGACATTATTACATTGTACTCAGGATACAGGACATTATGTTGTTTTTTCATTATTGCTCATTATGTGTTATTTCATTACATTTATACATTACTGGACATTTGCAGCTGGCAGTGACTCTTTTTTGGTTTTGCTGTTGCAATATAACTTGGCGCGTACGTTTTGTTAGCTGCGATTGTTTTGCGCTCACTTTTAGGCGAGCAAAGATCTAATCAGATGCATAATTTTGTACTTGCATTGGATTTAGTGTGATTATTTTTCAGCCGAAAGTTAGCGAAATTTAGTTCCTGTCAAGCCTATAGTTTGTTGAACCATTAGATGAACTAATTAATACATAATTTTATTTAGATAGAACGAAAAGTGTTCTTATAATCACTACTGTTACTCAGATATCATTTAGTACTTTAAAGCAGTAGTGTAATAGTACGTATGATTCAACAGATAAAGCTGTTGCGATTCAACTGGCCTTCAGTCTGCCTAAGTAGCGTGAAACTATATCGGCATTATTACTTCAGTTAAAGGATATTCGTCTGTCAATAATTACTTTGCTAGTCCATACATAACAAAATACAGTTCTACCCTTTATGGAGATAGACAGATGGATGGGCAGATAGACGGGGAACGTGCGCATCATCTTTTTACCATTGTGGTTAATCGGTGTAGCGCCATGTCCACCTATAGCTAGAGTCTACACGTTTCGCAGAGTACATACGCAGAATAGTTGGTGTACATGATGTTCTCTACAAAATATTAAATATAGAATGATAAATACAGAAGAATAAATAGAAATTCAGTACTAAATACAGATTCAGTACATAAGAAGAGATACTTATGAGCTAGGATAATTACATATTTGTTTCACCGATCAATACTTGGAGCTTGCTCACTTCTAGGTAGGCTAGAATGGTAATACATATTACACAATTATAGAATACTTGCACAGGGCAGTTGGTATACATGTAGTACAATACAACAGAATAAATACGGGAGAATAAGTATGGAAGAATAAAGATAAATTTAGTACAAAATACAAATTCAGTACGGAAGAATAACTGCTACTTATATGCTAGAATAAATACGTATTGTGAACACTTAATAATAGTTGGAGGTTGCTCATTGTTAAGTAGGTTTGGATGGGGATACACATTGCAAAATTATAGAATAGTTACAGAGGGCAGTTGGCATACGGGATGTTCAGTACAATAGAATAAATATGGAAGAATTAAATATAGAAGTATAAATACTAATTTCGTAGAGGATACAAATTCAATTCGGAAGAATAATTACTACTTAAGTGCTGGAATAAATACGTATTTGTAACAAAATCGAAGTATCATGCTCGGTTAGTAACCCTGTTTTAATTCCAGACTCAAGTTTATAGTAATGGTTCAGTAGAATCACTGATAAGGTTTAAACAGGTGATGAGCATCATTTCCAAGAGGACCATCTGCTCTGTCGGTGGAGTAAAGTAAAAACGTAATGGTTTAGACACAGCATTTAGTCAGTTCAATGTTTCTATGGCCCAACAGCGACAGAGAGGTAAAGTCGCTAAACACTGGTAGTTGAGTACGAGGTCCGAATCTTTGAGAACGGGCTGACTGCATGGATGCTTTCGTGATTTTCCCCCTGTGTAACACATGCAAGAGCCAGTTTTCCTTAGAACGTCTTCCACGAAGACATCCTTCCCCTTAGAAAGGTAACTCTTTGCCGTAATCAAACAAACCAATATTTCATAGCAGTGTTGAGAGGTTTAAACTCATAAGGTAAATATCAAAATCATGGTTCCTAAATATTTTTATCGTCTCCATATTAATATTTATTTTTTTGCATTTTGATTCTGCATCTTCTCTTAATTGTTACCAAGGGTAATTTTTGATGAAAACATTTATTAACCATTAAGTATAAAAAACTGCTATCTTTTAAGAAAACTGTAGTTACTTTTTATTCTTTCTGCAGTTTCTAAATGTGATACAGTTTGATAAATCTTCGCGCTTGTTCCTTTATTAGCTATAAACTCGGTCTTTTTCTAAATCATTAATATTGTCATAAAAAGTATTTAACTTGATTTAGCAGATTGAAAAAAATAGTTGCGCTCTAAAACGTTTCTCGTAAGACATAAAGTGATTTTTTTTTCATCAGTTATAGAACTCTCGTTCATACTAATGAAAAAAAATTAGGCGCTGCATTTTTCAATTTATTTATCGCTTTTTCGTTTAGCACATTCTTATCTGCAATTACAACCTGCGTGGCGTCGACCGATATGAAGCTAGAAAATCAATAATGATTAATATGGTAATGCGTTGTATGCCGAAACGTTCCTAATTCCTGCACACGTGAAAGCGTTTCCATTTCAGACACACTTGTTTGCGACATTGAAGAAAACACGGTGAATAATTATCTCGGATGCATTAAAGGACAGCGAAGCAAAGCTATTTAGTCGACCATAATACTAAATTCAGACACACTTTTTTAATCCTGTTTATCGATGGTTTCCGTGGAAACATAAAACGTAAGGTAAAGAACTTTCCATTTCAGTGGTACAAAACATTAATATATATGCTCTTATATATATATATATATACCGCATTTTTGGTGTATAAGATTATAATGCACAATGGTGCGTAACGAGTATCTATAATTTCAAGCTACATTTCTTTTATTTTTAGATGTATTCGCGGTATAGCGCGCCCCCAATTCTTCACGAAAGAAGTCTAAAAAATACTCTTTTATCTTTTGCTTATCTTTAATCTCTCTTATCCCTTATTTTTAACAGAGAAGATACTGTCTTATCTTTTAAAATGTTCTTATCTTTTGGGGTCTCCTATTGGAAAATTTGTCTTACCTTTCGAATAATGGTAAACCGCAATGATAAGGGATAAGGGGAACAATAATGTGTGTGAGTTAAATGCTTGAGGTAGTAAATATTCAGTCAAAGAGGGTGGCTTGTATTCAATGCACATTTCGTAAACATTTGCTTTGACACTGCGGTGCTAAGCTTCTCCGGAACATAATAAATTAAATATTAAGTAATGGAAATAATAAATTGGACATTACAGCAAAATTTGAACTCATGCAGTTCTCGGTTACTTTTCGTTGTATTTATAATAAATGCAATAGATTCCGAATAACGCAAAAAGAGATGCATGTAGTTATAACGGAATTGCAGTAGAAACTAGTTGTATTTTTAATAAATATTTATGATTTGGACTTTACTTTAAATTCTAATTACAGTAGTCCTTACCAGAAGGCAAATTAGTTGCGCAGTTAAGCCGAGGGTTTGAATGTTCTAGAACTTCTGACTGCCTCGCCTTACATTTACGTTTTGTTTTGTATCGCCAGCTTTACTAGAAATATTCCGGCTTTAGCATCTTGTTTGCATGCATTTAGAATACGCACCATTAATCATTTCGAGCCGCTTTAGTAGTCTGTCTTGTGTGTGATCTGTTACCTGCGTTGAAATTAGCTTTATCTTACGTTAGATTTAATACTTGCAAGTAGCGTTAAGTAGTGCAGTACAAGTAGTGACTTCTGTTCATTTAAGAGTTAGATAAAAAGGTCATTTTAACCTTCTTACGACTTATTCGTGTGCTCTCAGGCTAAGGCGATAACTCGCTTGCCAGTCTAGCAGAATTTGCAGGACGGTCACATAAGCTTCTAGACGTAACAGAACCCAACAGTCATAAGATATGTAGTCGTATATACAGCGAAGAGCTATTACATTATGAGCACCCTTCCATCTAACAATGGGCTCGTCCAGGCACAAAACCCCTGCGCGTGAACGGTTGGTGTTAAAGTATATAAAGCGGCTATGCATTGTCCCACACAGTCTACCACGAAACAATTAGTTAGACTATCTGAATTTGCGGGTGCAGCCCTTCATTAATAGAGAAAATGTTGCCATACTCATGCTGGACGTGACGAAAGCCTTCGACCGCGTCTGCCATGATGGGCTCATATATAAGCTTATTCAATAGAATATTGACAGGAAAATTATCCTCTCCAACAAGAAAATCATCGTAACCCAAAGAAATAACTGTTCAGACATCAGACCCATTAGGTCCGGGGTTCTACAAGGAGCTATCCTTGGCCCAATTCTTTATTTATTCTACGTCGCCGATTTTCGCAAGGAAAGTCTTGACCATCACTACTTCCTCGGGTATTATGCTGATAATACGGCTTATGCGGCTAGATCTACAAATGTTAACCATGCGATTAAAATATTACAAGATCAAGTACCTCATATCGAGAGATGGTGTACCTTATGGAGAACTGCTATTAATGCAACGAAATCTCAATTACTTATCATTAGAGGGAAAACTCCCGGACTAATCCTACTCGTCAGCTTACCCTATTCAAAGAAACTGTTCCTTTAGTCAAGACTGCCAAATATTTGGGTATGACTTTTAATTCTAAATTAAAATGGAAAGATCATATTGACAAGATTAGAAACAAAGCAAATAAAGTTATCAATACTCTAATTTCTACTGTTGAAAAACATTCAAGTATGAATCTTAGGAAAAAACGTCTTGTTTACACCTTCATTATCAGACCAGTTTTAGTTTATGCTTCACCTCTGCTACAAAACGATGGACCTCTGCTACAAAAAAAATTGTCTCCTGAAATTACAGAAAATTCAAAATCGTTTCCTTCGCATTATTACTAATGCACATTAATATGCCAGAAATGTCACACTCCGTGAAGATCTCAGATCTGACACCATTGATTACTTAACTGTTGAACTTATCTTAACAAGGCAAACACAAAATTCTTCGATAAAGCGCTTAGATGTCAGTACTTAAATTCATTTAATCTCTTCAACTATAAAGAGTACTATGATCTAAGACCATTTGCCGCACATCATAAGAATACTGATCTACCTATCACCTAGCTATTTTTCACATTTTCCTTCCATATTGTTTTGTTTTTCATTATACTTGTTTTGTATTGTGTCCTTTTATACTATGATAAGATTTTCTTGCTTTAAGCCACTGCCAGTTAATTTTACTGCACTTATTGACTTGCTTTTTCATACACTCCAGCTCTTCCTTATTTGCTATGTGATTTTGTGATTCAGCCCTTGCTTATTTGGTATGTCATTTTATGATCCAACCCTTGCTTATTTGCTATGATCTTTTTATGATCCTCTCGCCGCCCTTTGTCTCCACTCACTGGTACTCCCTTCCAGGTCTTACTTATAATGACTGCATTTGTGTTATGTGCTTTTATGGCAATAAGTGTCATTGATCCGGACATGTTTCGCTCTGCGCAATATTCACGGAATATTAAGGTTCGATTCGATTCGATTCCCACACAGTTTTACTTCATATTTCCTGTATTTTGTATAAATATTACATTTCCATATGAAAATATCCTGCACCAATCAGATGTCATCTCAGATCTCACGTGACTTGGTCACTCCCCTTCTCCACTATAGCTATCCTGTACAGCCCAGATCAAGTATTTCAACATTTTCAACACTCTTAGCAGCATCCATCTAATGATTGCCGGAATATAGCATGCAATTATGCATGCTAATCGCGGCATAAAGAGGAACTTAGAACTTTGATCCTACACAGAAGCAAGGTGCTTCGCTTCTCTTTC